>ONZH01010901.1:0-409433 GCA_900303285.1 Rhinella marina | reverse complement strand
GTGTCGGTAATATGGAGAATGATTTATCTTTATTAGATAAGTGGTCAAAACAATGGAAACTTCAGTTCAATGTTTCCAAATGTAAAATAATGCACTTGGGGAGAAGAAATCCTCTATCTGAGTATCGTATTGGCAGTTCTGTGCTAACAAAGACCTCAGAAGAGAAGGATTTGAGGGTAGTCATCTCTGACAGCCTCAAAATGAGTAACCAATGCAGCCAGGCGGTAGGGAAAGTAAATTGTATGCTTGGCTGTATATCTTCGTATGCTTGGCTGTATATCTAGAGGTATAACAAGCAGAAAGAGGGAGACTGTGATCCCTCTGTATAGATCTCTAGTGAGACCACATCTGGAATACTGTGTTCAATTCTGGAGACCTCACCTGCAAAAGGATATTGCTAAAATAGAACGGGTCCAAAGAAGAGCTACAAAAATGGTGGGAGGTCTAAAGCATAGTACTTATCAAGAAAGACTCTGAGTTCTTAATATGTATAGTATGGAGGAAAGAAGAGAAAGGGGGGACATGATTGAAACCTTTAAATATGTTAAAGGACTGAATAATGTTCAGGCGGAAAGGGTTATTAATAAGAAACTGAACACAAGAACAAGGGGGCACAATCTGAGGTTAGTTGGGGGAAAAAAATCAAGAACAACATTAGAAAATATTATTTCACTGAAAGAGTAGTAGAAGCTTGGAGCAAACTTCCAGCAGAGGTGGTTGATACATCCATAGTAACTGAATTTAAACATGCCTGGGATAAACATGTATCTATCCTAAGATAACAATAAAAGGATAATTAAAGGGCAGACTAGATGGACCAGGTGGTCTTTTTCTGCCGTCAATCTTCTATGTTTCTATGTTCCTCCTCTAGATAGAAAATAGTCCTTCACATACAACCCCAGAGATACATATGGAATTAAACACTACCAAGACAACCCATTCCCCTACTTAGTAAGATATATAGCTTTCTATTTCCATGAATTTAGAAGTAGGAATGAATGAATGGATGAATGAATAAATTAATGAATGAAAGGTGTTTGGGCACAGACATTTAACAAAACCAATAAAACAAAACCAATAAAACAAACTTCCAATTTCAACCCTGTAATCACTTTTTTCAGCTTCCCAATGCATTGTATGGAATATTTAAGCTACCTGCACATGGGTGTAGGTGAATGCAGGCAGGCAGCAGCATTATGGAGGCAACATCAATCTTACAGAGGATGATGGTAGTTAGGCAGCAGCAGTGGCATGATGGAGGCAGCAGAAGCTTCCATACAGAATATGATGTCAGGCTGGCCGCAGCAGTGGTATGATGGGGGCAGTGGCATGATGGACGCAGCAGCAGCCTTACGGAACATGATGGTAGGCAGGATGGCAGACAGATAGCAACAGTGGCAAGATGGGGCAATGTCAGCAAAGCAGTTCATTTTGAGAAAAGTGATATTTTGGACACTGGCAGAGGACAACTTGGTCCATGTTGGTGTCACCACGTACCCTGTAATGCTGAAAATCCTCTCAGATATGACTTTGAGAAAGAAGTAAGAAAGAAAGCATACTGTGCCAGTTTAGGCCACTGTTCCAGTCTGCCTGCCCTGAAATCCATGGGGTCAGGGAACAGGGTATGTGTTGGAGACAGGCCACAGTATAGGTAGACCTGAACCTGGGTGCTGAGGCGAGAGGTCTTGGCTTGGTAATTGGCCTCAGCCTGGCTCACCATGTGAAAAAAACTATATTGAGGAGACTGAACTGGCTGCTGCGGCTTCTGCTTCTTGTAGCGGCAGGAGGAGGGTGACTCTGCAGGATGCGGAGAGGGGTCTCCACTTCGTTGAAATACAGTATGTGGCAAGCTGCATACACAGTGGTTCCAGGTAATAACATAATTTTCCTCCCTTTCAGAGGAAGGAAAACATTCCCCCATTTTGCTTTGATAGCGAGGGTCTAAAGCATGGCTATCCAGTAATCATCAGACTGCTTCATGTCAATACTATGCCTGTTATGGTAGTA
The DNA here is from genome assembly GCA_900303285.1 of Rhinella marina. Classification (NCBI taxonomy): domain Eukaryota; kingdom Metazoa; phylum Chordata; class Amphibia; order Anura; family Bufonidae; genus Rhinella; species Rhinella marina. The sequence continues at coordinate 407,426 of ONZH01010901.1, read as the reverse complement.
GGCAAGCGAGTCTACAGGTCACCATTCTGACCAGCATGCCCGAGAAGCCAGTTCTTTCCAACGCCGTCCCTCACTTAGACAATTGGGTGCGTGGTCGGTGGGTGCTGTTATCATCATTATCCTCTTGTTCTTCCAACTCCAACTCAGGCTCCTCCTGTTCCTGCAGTGGCAGCACCTCATCCTCCTCCCCATGGGAGTTTCTCATTATGGGTCTCCAGCAGCTACAGGGCAGACAGCAAAATGTGTTAGCTGTTCTTCTTCCTCCTCTGTCAACTATTATATGTGCATCAGCATCCGTTCTAAGATACATATGAGAGGGATGAGGATCAACCACAGCATGAACAGCATGTGGAAACAACACATACTTCCCACTCAGGTGGGCTGGTGCTTGACCAAATTGTTCACGGCTTTTCACTGCTCATAGAGACATTCTAACATGCGTAATGTTGTATTCCAGCGAGTTGGAACATCGAGGATTAAGCAATGCAGCTGCAGACCATTCTGATGCCGCAAGTCCAGGAGAGCTTTCATCACTACAAGAGAATGGCTGAAAAGAGGGAAGGTCTCCTGGACATTGCCAGCAACTTGCGTAAGCCTGTGCAGTTTTTAAAAGGCCATGCAGAGATCATGTGTTATCTCCCCTAGGCTGGCCAGGATGTAGCGGCCATTGTCGCTGACCTCATTGCCCAGTTGAAGTCGCGTGGTGACAGCCAGCGGAATGTTTGCAGCTGGATGTATTTTAGCATTTGCTCATCTTTGTGGCTATTCTTGCCTAGGTACAGGCAGGGGCGTACATAGAAATCGAGGGGCCCCATAGCGAATCTCAGAACTGGGCCCCCCCACCCAAATATAAAGTAAATTATTGTAACTGTATATTGTGTGTATGTATGTGTATATATATATATATATATATATATATTTACAGAATGTCCCACCATAGACACAAATGTTTGTGTGTGTATATACAGTGTGTGTGTATATATATATATATACATACACATATACAACAGACAGTTGTATATGTGCAGGGTCGGACTGGAGTACCTAGGGCCCACCAGAGGAAATAATTCTTGGGGCCCACCATAAAGAAATATCTGTGTTTGTTATCCCTGTACAGTGACATCACTGTGTTTATTATCCCTGTACAGTGACAACACTGTGTTTATTATCTCTGTACTGTGACATCACTGTGTTTATTATCCCTGTACGGTGACATCACTGTGTTTATTATCCCTGTACGGTGACATCACTGTGTTTATTATCCCTGTACGGTGACATCACTGTGTTTATTATCCCTGTACGGTGACATCACTGTGTTTATTATCTCTGTACAGTGACATCGCTGTGTGTATTATCCCACTGCAGGAAGAGGTAAGTGGTCTGTGTTTGTGTGTTTGTTTTCTATTTTTCAGGGTCGTGAATGCAGAGGACTACGTCGGATTCGGTGGACTCCGTCGCACCAGCTTTTTTTTTTTTTTTTTAATAAAATGGTCAAACAGGGGTCTGGGGGAGTGTTTATTTCAATAAAATGTTTTATACTTGTGTGTGTGTATTTTTTTTTTACAATACTACAGTTTTAGTAATTAGGGCTATCTACAGACAGCCCTGATTACTAATACTGGGCTTAGTGCTTGCCGGTATGGCAGGCCAGCACTAACCCCAACATCTATTACCTCGGCACCCACCGCCACCAGGGGTGCCGGGAAGAGCCGGGTACCCGCAGGACCGGACCTTCTAAATTGAGGGTCTGGCTCTGGGGCGGCTGCAGGCTGGTACCATTAGGCTGGAAGGGCCAATAACCATGTCCCTTCCCACCCTGGTAGTGCCAGGCTGCCGCTGCTGGTTGTATCTGGGTAGCAAAGGAAAAAAGGGGACCCCACGTCATTTTTTTACAAAAATAATTAAATAATTAAAAAAAAAATGGTGTGGGGTCCCCCCCTTTTTTCCTTTGCCAGCCAGATACAACCAGCAGCGGCAGCCTGGCACTACCAGGGTGGGAAGGGACACGGTTATTGGTCCTTCCCAGCCTAATGGTACCAGCCTGCAGCCGCCCTAGAGCCAGACCCTCAATTTAGAAGGTCCGGTCCTGCGGGTACCCGGCTCTTCCCGGCACCCCTGATGGCGGTGGGTGCCGAGGTAATAGATGTTGGGGTTAGTGCTGGCCTGCCATACCGGCAAGCATTAAGCCCAGTATTAGTAATCAGGGCCGTCTGTAGATAGCCCTAATTACTAAAACTGTAGTATTGTAAAAAAAATACACACACACAAGTATAAAACATTTTATTGAAATAAACACTCCCCAGACCCTGTTTGACCATTTTATTAAAAAAAAAAAAAAAAAAGCTGGTCCGACGTAGTCCACCAAATCCGACGTAGTCCTCTGCATTCACGACCATGAAAAATAGAAAACAAACACAGACCACTTACCTCTTCCTGCACTGGGATAATACACACAGCGATGTCACTGTACAGGGATAATAAACACAGTGATGTCACAGTACAGAGATAATAAACACAGTGATGTCACAGTACAGAGATAATAAACACAGTGATGTCACTGTACAGGGATAATAAACACAGTGATGTCACCGTACAGGGATAATAAACACAGTGATGTCACAGTACAGGGATCGGCGTCTCGTGCCCCCATCAGACCTCAGGTCGGCATCTCGTGCCCCATCAGACCTCAGGTCGGCGTCTCGTGCTCCATCAGACCTCAGGTCGGCGTCTCGTGCCCCCATCAGACCTCAGGTCGGTGTCTCGTGCCCCCATCAGACCTCAGGTCGGCGTCTCGTGCCCCCATCAGACCTCAGGTCGGCGTCTTGTGCCCCCATCAGACCTCAGGTCAGTGTCTTGTGCCCCCATCAGACCTCAGATCAGGGTCTCTCCCCCCCCTCAGACCTCAGATCAGCCCACCCAGCCACTTAAAAAAAGCATACTTACCTGTCCTGCCGCGCTGCCGCTGCCATCAGGTTCCACGCTCCACTGTCTTCCCTGCCGGCGCGCACTATGACCTGACGCTGCGTCAGGTCATAGTGCACGCCCGCAGGGAAGACAGTGGAGCGCGGAACCTGATGGCAGTGGCAGCGCGGCAGGACAGGTAAGTATGCTTTTTTTTTAAGTGGCTTGGGGCCTACCGGAGGATCCTCCGGTCCTCTGGTGGGCCAGTCCGACACTGTATATGTGTGTGTATACCTGCAGTCCTATGTAAAACCACAGATAACACTAGTGCTGATAATGTGGTAATGTTACCTGCAGTCCTATGTAAAACCACAGATAACACTAGTGCTGATAATGTGGTAGTGTTATCTGCAGTCCTATGTAAAACCACAGATAACACTAGTGTATATCGTGTAGTACTGTTACCTTCATCCTTAGTGTGCCTCCCTCTTCCTCTCCCATGGGACTCCATGTTGGTGGCGCTGTCTCCTCATTTTTTTCTTCTTCTTGCCCCCACAGAACGTCCTGATGCAGCTGCGTCAAGACATAGGAACACTGTGGGCATGGTGACGGTGACAGACACATACACAGGGACACAGGAGGACAGACACACACACACACACAGGAGGACAGACACACACACACACACACACACACAGGGGGGCAGACACACACACTGGGGACAGACACAGACAGGGGGACAGACACAGACAGGGGGACAAACACACACACAGGGGGACAGACACACACACAGGGAGACAGACACACACACACAGGGAGACAGACACACACAGGGGGACAGACACACACACACAGGGGAACAGACACACACACAGGGGGACAGACACACACACAGCTAGGCCTCACCAAACTCCAGCCTGGCTCCTCTCCGTACAGGTACACAGCTCTCTGCTCCTCTGGGTCCCCCCCCTCTGGTCACATGGGCAGATGAGTGAGAAAGGTCCTTTAGCCCACAGCACCATGGACTGCAGGGGTGAGGAGACCTACAGAAGAAGGGGGAGACCTATCTCTGGACTGCAGGGGTGAGGAGACAGACAGGAGAAGTGGAGATACCTAAGACTAGGAAGTGAGGGGGCCATTCAGCCATGCCGTGCCCCCCAACCTCGCGGGCCCCATAGCGATGGCGTGGTCTGCCGCCATTGGCGGTACATCACTGGGTACAGGGTACAGGAGGAGGGTACAGAAGCATGTCCATGGAGGAGGAGATGGAGGCGACAGATAAGTGCCTGCTATGGGGGGCTACCCGATGATATCGTAGGGAGAGGGTTCAAAAGGACCTGTCTATGTTGCTGGGGTGTTGCCTCTCCATTGCCACAAAAAGTATTGATCCAGTGCGCTGTGTGGCAGTTTGCCACACAGCGAAAATCACAAAGAGTGTCCCGTGTTCTCCGCCATGTGAGAGTACAAGGCACTACTACAGGGGCACAGTAGGAACTGCACTAGCAGCAATGATGATGATGGCAAGTACACTGTATTGCTTAGGGATGCAGTTGGCTGCCACAAAGAGGAGCAGGAGAAGAAGTACAGACTTCTTTTGAGTGGGAATGCTGGCCAAAGGATCTGGTGATGCCACTCCATGTCCTGCAATTGACCTCTGGTACATATGATTGTGTTTGAATATCCACAACTTATTTTAATCTTGCAAAACTTGCACACAGATGGAGTTTTGTGTGCCCACCTTGTGACGGCATACAGGAGTTTGGCACATTTAAGGCCTAACTCATCCACAGTGTCAGTGGCATTACCAGATACCAAAGTAGAAGTACCAGAAGTATCAAAATAGAAGTACCAAGCTGCCTCCATCACCCTTCTGCTCTGATGTTCCTTTCTCCTCAACACCCCTGTCCAGCTCCCGGGCTCCTGTCCAGCACACAATCATCATCGGAGTCCCCACCCTCTCTGTCACTTTTATCAGACTGTGAGATATCATGAGGGGCACCCTTGCTCTGCATTTGCCCTGACTGCAACTGTTGCTGCCTCCAATGCTAATGCCATGGCTACGGGTGCCACTTTTACCATTACTATCAGCACACCTGTGCATGGGGTCACCAGCCTCCTTTTGAACCTCCTCTTAAAGGCAGCCCAAATGGTGACTGCTCTCACACAAGTCATTATCAGGAAGATTCTCTTGACTGTCTGCCATAAAAAGGATGAGGCCCCACTACAAAAGGATAGTGAAGACAGAGAAGACTCCACTGAAAACATTCTCTGGGCTGTAAGGAGGTAAGGTATGAGACTCAGTTGTCACCTTCACATCATCCTGCTGAGACAGGGAGGAGGAGTGAGCCATGCAATCTACAATCTCATCCTCTTTCTCTTCGATGATAATGTTACACCTTTCCGAAGCCAGGAAGAACTGCAGCCTACTACTGTAACCCAAAAAATTAAATTTGAACTGTGTGGAGATGAAAAAACACAGGTTTTTGCCTAGCATGTCATGTCACCACTTACAGATGTTAGCCTCCGCTACCCTGCGTATTGTAAGATATTTTCCTAAAGTTAAAACAAAAAAAACTATGTGGAGATGCCTTGAGATTTCACCGAGATCTCAAATGCTACATCTATCCTCTGGATGATAAAACACGTGTTGTACAGTTTTGCGCTTAATTCCCCCTATTAAAATGGGGGGGAATGTCAAATTTTCAATATCACTGGCAGTGGAATAGAAGCTTGAATGTGACTGAACAGTGTCCCTATTTGCGGATACGCAAATAAACAGTTGACGTCCGTATGGCATACGTTTTTTTTTTGTGGATCCATTGTAACAATGCCTCTCCTTGTCTGTAAAACGGACAATAATAGGGCATGCTCAATTTTTTTTTTTGCGGGGCTACGGAACGGACATACTGATGCGGATAGCACAGGGACCCATTGAAATGAATGGGGCTGCATCCTATCCCCAAAAAAAAAAAAAAAAAACGGAACGGAACGGACACAGAAACAAAATATGTTCATGTGAATGTAGCCTAAGATTGTTTTTCTGTCAGACACTGCTACACCCATCCACCCTCATTCATAGCCCAGCACAGAATGACATTCTGCTCCTCCTTCTAGGGCACCTCCCTGCCTGCTGATTGGCTCATCCAGACTGTCTGTCGGTCTTTGAGACAATCCGGGCAAGCCTTCCCCCCCCCCTACACACACACACACACACTTCCTCTCAGGGTCATGTGAGAGTCCTTCTTCCTCCCTAGTGTTTTTTCCTGCTTATGTGTAGTAAAACGGCGCTACTGGATTCGTCTGAAACTAACCTGAAAAAGTTGGGGTTTGTCTGCCATCTGGAAAATAGCAAAGTTTGTAACAAACCCGTTTTTTTGCAAACTGGTTGACTCGTCTATAATATATTGTGAAAGGATAACTGGTGTTTTATTCATATATATTCCTGCTGATTCTGTTCTTTGAAGTCAATGACATGGTCCTATCAGTGATTGACAGCCTCCCCTCAATGACTGTGTATACAGAGAAGGCTGTCAGTCGCTGATAGTGCCCTGTCCTTGACTTCCACACCCAGAATGAGCAAGAATATAGAATATATTCAGTTTTACTGAATCTTTTCCCATAAACTATATATTAATCTGCTCATCTCCTCCTGCTGTATCCAATGGTGCTGGCCTGGTAGTTTACATTGCATTTTCATGGTGATGGGTTCCCTTTAAAAACATGTTAATAAGATATTAACAAATGTGCTATACCTGCAGCTCATATATACAGCAACATCTTCATAATGCACCTCAATGTATTTTTTCTAACAATATTCTTTCAACAGTTTGATAAGAAGAACAATCTTGAAGTCTTTTAAATGTCATTATTCTTCATTTTCATCTCTTTTCGAATGACAACTAACAAGAAACTCTTAGTATTAAACATAGAATCTAGCTCAGCTTTACATTTGCATAAGCTAAACCCAGTAAAATATACATCAAAAGGTTGTAAAAAAATTCCCTTAGAAGTAATATTATGACATTTTCTTCCACGCCAAGTGAGCACGTTTCACTGCCGCGTGACAAATGAAGACAAGAAAATACAAGAAAACAGGCAACACAAACCGAGGCTGACAATAAATGTGATGGAGGACGAGAGGTTCGTTGTAATACATAAGGAGCTGTCGATGTCCTGAAATGGTAGCTGTAGATGTCAGAGTCAACATCTGGGTGACTGTCACTTCTCACATATTATTAACAGTAATTTAACAAAGGTATTAAAAGAGCAGATAAAGGTGAAAATCCATAGAAGCAACAGGCACATGACAGTTCCTAATCCAGCCGTGCAGGTTAAATGCTAAATCACAGGATTGGTCATGTTGTACATATAGCAGTTGACTATAACCTGATGCTCTCTGGGAGTTGGGAGTTGTATTTCTGCAGTAAATTGTTAGCCACCTGTTGGAGACGGCTGCAACACAAGTATTTCTAACCTCATCATTTTGCATGCTACTTAAAGGGGTATTCCCATCTCTCTAGGATATGCCCCCATTGTCTGATAGGTCCAGGTCCCACCTCTGGGACACGCACCTACATCGAGAACGGATCCCTGAAAGTTGTGGAGTTGTGTATGGACAGCCACGCTCCTTTTAATTCTATGGAGCCGCCAAAAATAGCAAGTGCTGGCTCGGCTATCTCCCTTGGCACCATAGAAATGAATGGAGGGCGGCTGCACAAGCGAAGTGCACTCCCATTCACTTCTATAGTGAGAAAGCTTGGCGGTGGCCAGACCCAGGAAAACCAGGGGTCCTCCAGCCACCACCTTCCCCACTCTGTTCTCGGTGTAGGGGCAAATCCCAGAGGTGGAACCCAGACGTATCAGACAATGGGGGCATATCCTAGCGACAAGCCCCCATTGTTTGAGATGGGAATACCCCTTTAATGGGCCCAGTCAGCTCTTCTAAATTAGTTTTCTTAGTATGTACTTACATTGTCCTGTTTTTTCTCCTAGAAATGAGAGAAATACAGCAGTAGAAATGCCATATGTGCAACAACATCCTTAGCAGTCTCCTGAATTTTGTTTACACCCCCTCTGATGGATATTGCAGATAATATAACAAGCTCTTCATGCAGTGAGTGCAGCCACTCTGAGTAATACAACCATACCTTGAAAGTTGAAACCAACAAAAATAACTTAACGGGCATCTGTCAGCAGATTTGTACCTATGAACATGGCTGACCTGTTACATGTGCACTTGGCAGCTGAAGGCATCTGTGTTGGTTCCATGTTCATATGTGGCGACATTGCTGAGGAAAATGAAGTTTAAATATATGCAAATTAGCCTTCCGGTATTGACTTCCGTCATAGGGTCTCAATACTGGAAAAAAATGCTTCTGTTTTGTCCCTATTCATTGTCAATGGGGACAAAACTGAACTGAACAGAATGCTCCAAAATGCATTCTGTTCCGTTTAGTTCATTCTGTTCCGCATCCCCAGCATGTTGCAGTTTGCTTTCAGTCCTGGGATGCGGACCAAAACGGATCCGTCATGACCCACAATGCAAGTCAATGGGGACAGATCTGTTTTCTCTGACACAATAGAAAACGGATCCATCCCCCATTGACTTTCAATGGAGGACATGACGGATCCGTCTCGGCAATGTTAAAGATAATACAACCGGATCCGTTCCTAACGGATGCAGATGGTTGCATTACCAGTAATGGAAGCGTTTTTGCTGAACCCTGCCGGATCCAGCAAAAACGCTAGTGTGAAAGTAGCCTAAAAAAAGGCTGCTGAAATTTGTAAATCATTTTTTGTTTTGTTTGCAGCAAGATGCAGGAGAGAGGAGTGGTAGTACCAATAATGGAGATAGTAGTTTCTCATTCTGATGCTTTCCTCGTGTGATGTAGTCCTTATCAGATCCACAGCTCTAAAGTACGTCCAGTCTCCCAAGGTCTCTCATCTTCTGGACATCTCCATAAGGGCTCATGTACATGACCGTATGGCGGTGGTGCACGTACTGTGGCCTGCAAACAGCGTGTCCACAATACACAGGCGCTGACCATGTGTACTCAGTTTGCGAGTATGGACCCATTGACTTGAATGGGTATGAAATCTGCAACATACAACCAAAGATAGGATTTCACCTATTTTTAAGGAGCAGAGGCATGGATCAGAAGTACTGTACACAGAAGCACTACAAAGTCTCTGCACTGCAAAAAGATAGAGCATGTTCTATCTTTGGCTGTATGTTGAAGATCGTGGACCCATTCAAGTCAGTGGGTGCACATCCGAAAACAGAGTGGATGCAGCTGGTGCGCATGCATTGCACGGGCACTCAGCCATTACGCTAGTGTGCACAAACCCTTACACAGATTATTTATTTTGCTCACTTATATAGCAATAACATATGGTCAGAGTTGAGGTAACGCTAGATGGAGCACAGTACAGAGAAACCTGAATCAGTGTGCTCTGGAACGCAGGCTGAGCGGAACGTTTATCTTCCAAGGCAATGATCCGAAGCACACAGCCTAGACACAGAAGTGGCCCAGCTGGAGCCATAACTTCAACAAGGGGCATAGCTACCATTGAAGCAACGGAAAGGGCCCAGGAGGAGGACAAATGGATTTATTTTCAGGGCCCAGGAAGCAGTGTATATGATGCTTCTAGTCGTAGTATATCTCACCGCTCCCTTTTCTTCTTCTCTGGGCGCCTGCACTGCACTAACCCTGGCAGTGCACAGCTTCAGGACCTGAGGTTAGGTGACATCCAGTTAGTGTAGTGCATGCCTAGACACAGTGCAGTATGGAGAGCGGAGGTGCCCATAGGAGAAGAGAGGTAAGGTTTTTGTTTTGTTTTTTTGGTCAAGTCTGAGGTTTAGTTTTTCCTTTTCAATAAATTAGCACAGATTTAGAAAATTCTATTTTCACTTTGATGATAGGATCATCAAATGATGTTGGGGTTCATTTGACCTCTGTAAAAAAAACTAGAGACCTAGGCCTAGAGACTTTCTGAATGCCGACACACATCAAGTCATTAAGACATAAAGTGCATCTAAAGGCAAATTGTATTGAAAAACGTAGTACTGTGTTATGTTGAGTTACTGTGATACAGCTCTCATGAAGGGCACAGTGAGGATCCACTCTACACAGGTTTAAATATTTTCACCCTTCACCCTTTAATGGCTTTTCCTTTCAGAGTCACCAGTGCACGGGGAGATAAGTTAATATAAATTCACTTATTGTACCAAATGTATTATTAAATCAGGGTGAGGACTTTTAGAAGATTTTCAACTTTTTCTGGAAAATTTCCACCTAGGATATTAGAAGGAACAGATTATATACCTCCTTAAAGAAGACTCACCACTCTACAGTATTTAGTATTGATGTAATAAGTATCGAACTGTATTCAAGGGCTGCACTAAGACTAATGACCAAATATTAATTTGTTCACTTTTCTGTGTGGGCCGTTAGAGATTAAAATGTCTGACACAAATTCAACCAGAAGTCGTAGACTCAGACGATTCCTAGTTCGTATTATGGGTGATACAGCAGCTACTTCTCATGTAAACTGGCTAGTAGGCATGGCAGCTTTGGTGGGTCTAAAGTGGGCCATACACATGAGACAAAAGTAGGGTGATGGTTAACCATTGAATAACGATGCACGATTGTTATTTTGACACATTTCAGAAAATATTGGTCATTACAGTCATTAAATGTTGCGATTTATGTTTAATGAGAGACAAGGAGAGGAATGAAAGATCTTCCTAGGAACATCCCAGGAGTGCTTTTTCAGAGGAAAGTCATTTGTGGACTAGTAATTATAAGACAGAAATTTTAAACACAGCCAACTTCTGTCCAAATAATGACATTGATTGGGATTAAAAAAAAAAATTATTCACTTCTAAATTTCATCGGACACATGATCCATTTGGTTCGAATCCTCCATTTTGATCAACTTCCTGTATGACACCTGTAGTGCAGAGATTTTCCATTTGGATCCCCAATTTCCTTCAGATAACAAATAAGAACAAATAAGAACAACCCTTGCCCCAACCTTTTTCACATTTCTGCATTAATATCAGCTTTTAAAATCACTTACTTTACTGTTTTGCCCTAAGTTTACTTCTATTTGCAGCCATGTCATTGTGAGGGTTATGTCATATACATAATGTGGTGTTCTCCCTGCAACGTGTCTCTCCCAATGTACAGCAAGTCATCAATCACGTGCCTTACACTGGGCAGAGTTACTATTCCTAACCACTGATCTTGTGCCACTGTTTAGTAGCTCTTGTGAATGTTCAATAAATATAATAGGATATTACTTTTCAGCGTATCCCTGAAACTAGTAGCATGCCTCTAGTAAAGTAAATCTGCTAGACAACAGGCACAGGTTGCGAGCCAAGAACCTATCTAATAAACAAGATTCTGCTAAATAATGCATGTTCTTCACCTGCTAACTTTATACAGCAATCACTTTATACAGCAACACCTCAAATGTAATCCCTTTGATGCTTGTGTAGCAGTGGTGAGTGGTGTGCAAGAGCACAGAACTGGACTTTCCCACTTTCTATGTGTGGTACATTGTCCTCAGATACCTCCAAGACTTACAGTAGAACTAAATTGCCCAACAACTACTTTACAGTCAAAAAAAGTTGGATGAAGTATGTATCAAAACTGGCAGAAAACAAGAAACTCAAACTCACCAGAGGATGACAGGAACCAAATGCTCAGGGTCATAGTATGAGGAAATGATGGAGCAAGGGAGTGGATAACAGATGTATAGCACACAGGTGGATGAATGACAGTCAACAGAAATGGAGAAATACTGAACTAATGCTTTCTGAATTCTAATCAGCGATAGCCAGAACCGTGCAAAAGAGCAGCAACAACTTCCAAACAAAACCACATACTATACTATGTGGAGCTACAGATTCCAAAAAATACACTAAATTTAGTAGAACAATATGTCAGAAAACATAACACATACACTGAACTAGAAAAAGATAAGAGTATCAGAATCTGAGAGAAAATGCATATAAGAAACAGTGTACAAAGCCAAGGATGAATTGAGGATTGGATATAACTAGACTGAACCAAAGCACTCCACCCTAATCAACCAGGCATGGTTAGATGATGACCAAACCCAGATTTAGATGCATAGATACTGCCCAAACAAAGTTAGTAACTAGGTGAACTTGAAGCAAAACCTGTTGCTCATGACTGCCTGACACAGAAATGCTCCTCAGAGGGCTTGTCACAGATGTCTCTTAGGGCCTGTTCACACGACCGTGTGAACGGGTCCGCACCTATTCTGCAAAATTGCGAAATAGGGGCGGGCCCGTTCACATCTATGGCCGGCTCGCCATCTTGCCGAGCCACGGCTCCGCAAGAAAAAAACACATCCTATACTTGTCTGCTACAGCGGACAGGTATAGGCATTTTGAATGGGGCGCCTGGCCGTGTGTTCCGCACATTGCGGAAAACACGCTGGGCGGAAACCGTAGTATTACTACCGTGTGTATGCGACCTTAGGATAACCTTTTTGTTGTACATACAGATATCTCCCAGGGTGCCAGCTACAGGTTGTTTTAAGATACTATACCCCCACACACACATGCACAGCAGCAGAATTCAGCTTGTGATTACTAGAGATGAGCGAATCGAATCCAACAAAGTGGAATTTGAAACGAATTTCAGGATAAATTCAATTCACAGAGAAGCCAAATTTCCTCGAGCTTCGTGGTAGTGACTCGATTTAACCTGAAATAGTGTAAAAAAAAAAAAAAATCATATTTACCTCGTCCATTTTCTCGGGACAGGCCGGACACCACCATGTTGATTGGATATATTAAAATTGATGACAAAGGGGGGTGTTATTACACCATCCTGTGTTTCTAATAAAATTAGCTCTCTGGGTGTGACCAGGAGATATCTGCATGATCAGCAATGAGACTGGACGTGCACTTATTGTGCTGCGGCCACACCCTCTTACCATGAAGGGGGAAATTTAACATAATTTGAACACCACAAACAACTGAGTATTAAGTCCTATTTTGGGACTTATCCTAAAGTGCATTGACAAAGATCTCAGGCAAAATGACGTGTGCAGTAATGTATGATGTCACCAAGCCGGGTGACGTAATGACATCATCTCGGGCCACGCAAGATTTTGCGCAAGATCTTCAAGCAAGATGGTGTCAGTTGGCCCGGCACAAACAAATGGAGGCGGTAAGTATGATTTAATTTTTTTCTGTTAATTTTACACTGTATTATTACTCTCAGATGCTGCGATCATGTATGAACATGGCATCTGAGGGGTGCAAGTACCTTGCCTATTCTTGGATGTGCTTCCTTGCGATTGCTCCTGCATAATGAAGCATCCCACTTGACACAGCTGTGGCTTCTCTATACATACAGTAGCACTTAGTTTTTGACCCCTCCATGCTCTTAAGAAGATATCTGCATGAATCATACTGGTTTCTGTTGTTACAGTTGCATTCAGAGTATATTAATAAAGGCAAAGGTATCTGATGATATTTTATTTCAACCACAATCATACGTATGTGTCTATTTCATCAGGGCAAAAACAGTGAAGTACAATTCTCCTTGAACCATCACCGCATCATTTATGACAAAATACATGTATGGTTCTTCTCTTTGATAAGGCGAGATATATTGTAAAGTATTTGTGAATCTGGAGCATCAGTACAATGAATTGCCTTCTATAAATAACATTATCACTATACTGATACATCTCTCAAATGAAAGCCATGACCTTGTCTCCCCTGCACCCTCCTGATAACTGAACTGCATCTTTTATAGAGGCTATAAAGGCCATGGTAGTGCACAGTGACCATATGTTCTCAATATAGAAGGGATAAATCTTCAAACCCATGTAATTGAGATTTTCTTCCAGACATCGGTCCCTGGACATATTTGTACAATCTAACAAGGTGCTAGAACATCACAGACATACAATTATATTTTTACTTTGAAGCTTCACCTTATCTGGATGGTTTACGGTTGTCTAATTGTTGGTTCATAGAATGTGATCTTAAAGGGATATTCCAATCTCTGTCAGATAAGTATAGGTTCCATCTCTGGTATCCACGTCTATCTCAAGAACCAACTCCCATTTCATGGCTGCTTTGAATGGATAGGGGCCTGCTCATACATGGTTTTCTCCATTCACTTCTATGGGAGTTTCAACAATAGCCAAGCATGCTTACTTGACTATTATCTGAACATCCACAAGTGTGGAACCTGCAACTATCTGCCGCGTATGCAATGTCCTATGGATATAAAGGAAGGACTACTCCTTTCTGCTGAATCCACTTCTACCTTTGGCTGAAAAAAATGCAGCAAAAACTGCCACAAAAATGTGTGTGTGGCACCACCATTATCCTTCTAGTTTAAGGCACTGGTGATGACTTACACTATATTTGCCTGTATGTACTGTACATTTGGGGAGACTAGATCACACACCAATGCCTTCTGGTAATGTACAGTAGGAGTGTGATATTGTAAGAGAACAGTTGCCACACCCATACTCCTGGATTACATTTTCCCTATGTGTGTAATAATTAGATTAAATGTGTACAGCAAGTCACAAGGTGTTTCAATGGATTAAGGGAGATTAAAAGTGCACCTTAAAAATTTTAAGAACAAAAAGTGCTGCAGCTATCCAGTACACTATGGGGGGAATTTATCATCCTCTATGCCAGTTTTATGGTGTAAAAAAGTGCAAAACACAATTGCACTAAATCTAAGCATAAGTGGCTCTTCTACACTGCCTTTGTGATGTTCTGAAAAAGGAACATGCTAGGGAAGAGTGTACGTAGATGGTGCCATCAACCCCAGCCCATTTATCATTTATGACTTTTCTTTGGTGTAAATGATGACTGAAATGTATGCCAGCTACGAGCTGGTGTAGATTTTAATTTGGGCCTAATGACTGCCAGAGGATGAGCCTAACTTATCATGAGGCCAGCATATGCTCCAGCAGTAGGGATATCCAAAGACACTGTTCTTTGATAAAGTCCCCTCTTTGTGTTTCAAGGAATATAATGTTCTTATATAATGTCACAATACATTATCTGTACGAGTCAATGGGACCCTACTGGATCTATGCTCTAGGCTCCTGTAGAACTAATGCTGTTATACAGTGTCATATAGAAGCAGCATACAAAGGGAATGTGGCCTGTACTCTGTCTGTACTTGTAACAGACAAGGTATATTTGAACCAAATTAAAGGGGTTTCCACTGAAGCCACACATGGACACACGGTTATACTGGTATGTCATTACTGCAGCACAGTAAACAAAAACCGAAGAGGAATAGTGTGAGATTCATGAAGCGAGTAATGGATCTTTTCTTATTTTACGCTTACCCTTAGCCTATTGTTTTTAATCTTAGGCAATCTTTTAGATTTTGTATGATGAAACATTTTAAGTTGCTATTAGATATTGGGTGAATTTAGCATCATTCCATGCCAATTTTCTGGTGTAGAGAAGTTATAAATTTTTGCGTAAATGCAGTGATCCGCTGGTTCAGTGCTAAAGGGTTAATGCTATGGTTCACTGCTAAAGTTATCAAATGGCTTACCATTAAAGTTGTTTATTGAAAGTTTAAAGACTAACAAAACCTTTATCTAAACTTTTAATATGTGCTCCCTAATGACCTAATAAAACTATGTCTAATATACTTTATTAATGAATTTTCTATTTTTACTACACTTTCTGCTACTTAAACGCAGTTCCCAGTACTCTGCTGACGGAGTACATTTTATCCATGGGGCTGCTGCAGTAGCACTGTGAGTAAGGGCAGGAGCACACATTGCTGCTCCTGCCTGTGCTCCCTGGACTACTACTAACTCTTGGCATAGCAAGTATTCTGTACCCATGTACTATGCCAGGATTAGCTGAGTGGAGCGGCTCCTGCTTCAGCCTGCTCCGCTAAGCTAAGAGAGCTGACATGCAGTTCTCATAGCTTAGCGGAGCAGGCAGAAGTAGGAGCCCGCTCCTTGGGGAAAATGACAAACGGACACGCAAGGGACATAACTACTGTGTGGGCCACACAAATGGAGCATTATTAGTGTACAGGTGGGGAAAAGACTGGGAGGGTATTGGAGAGCAAGGAGTCAAAAATGTTTGTGTGTTACATTCTGCAAACACAAAGAAGTCTTCATGGCGGTGTATGCCAGATAAAAAAGAAAAACTAACGTGAATGATTACCATGATAGAGGATGACACCTGTAAGTCACTGGATGAAACCAGACTGTAATCACATACAGTATACTTCAGGACCTCTGTACAGTTGTTTTTCACCACTACAAGGTCACTTTATGATGGTCATTTTGGTCTTAGTACAGCAGTTTTTTTTTGTATTAGTATGGGGGTAATAATCATTGTGTGGTGGTACATTGTCAACATGGTCTGGCCTGGCAGTCTTATTTGGCTCTTATGTAGTTTTATTATTGGTAATATTAGCCTTGTTATGCTGGTCCTTCAGTAACAGTATGATGGTAATATTTGTTACGTATATAAGTGAATATATGTTTTCTCTAGTATTATTCTAGAGTTCTATTATTAAATAAATAAAAATACCTTATAGCTTAATAAATATATTTTGGGGGGATGGTCATTAGAGATGAGCGAGCATACTCGTCCGAGCTTGGTGCTCGTTCGAGTATTAGGGTACTCGTAAGTGCTCGCTGCTCGGACGAGTATCTCGCCATGCTCGAGGAAATGGCAACTTCCGCATCGTGCATTTTTGGCACCTATAAACTCAGCC
This sequence comes from Rhinella marina, assembly GCA_900303285.1. NCBI lineage: Eukaryota > Metazoa > Chordata > Amphibia > Anura > Bufonidae > Rhinella > Rhinella marina. Next base: position 390,750 of record ONZH01010901.1, on the reverse strand, counting down.
AATCACAAGCCAGGAGACTCTGCGGTACACCCAGCATCACGTGGGGCTCTTACATGTCGATAGCAGGGGTTGGCTGGCCTGACCGGGTGACCCTGGAATATACTAGTGACTGGCCGCAGTGCTCGGCTCAGATGCTGTCTGGATGTCATTAGGGATAGAGCTGCTGCCTTTCAGGGAGAGTGTTAGGGCCTGCATTTAGTTCTCTGTTAGGCAGGAATCACCCACAAAGAACCCAACAGGCCTTCTAAGGGCTACAAGAAATGTTTTTTTTTTGTCTCCTGGCTTGGCTGGCTGGCACTAGTAGTGCAGCTATCGCCATATATAACCCCTTTTTTTTTTTTATTGTTATATCTCAGTGATACAAATCCATTTCACACAGCAGTGTGGAACCATTCTGTGTGTCACAGTTCAGTACACTCACTAGAATCCATATTTTCTGTCCAGGTGACACTTTCTGTACGTCACTTAATTCAACCAGACTGAACAAGTTTGTGGGTTTCAGTACAGCAGGCCCATTTATTTTTTTATTTTTTATATAATACACTTATATACAGAAAATGTTGAACCCCAGGGCTAAGGGTCGAGGACGAGGGCGTGGGCATTCAATTACTGCAGGGGGCAGAGGCCGTGGTCCTGGGCAGGGTGAGACAGTACCTGCTGATGAGGGAGCAGGGGAACGCCGCAGAGCTACACTACCTGGCTTCATGTCTCAACTTACAGGAACACGTGGTAGAGGACTGTTGAAACCACAACAGTGCAAACAGCTGATGTCGCGGATTGCGGACAATGCTTCAAGTAATTTGTCAACCAGTCAGTCTTCCACACAGTCCACCCACGTTACCCAAGGGAGCACTCCTCTGGCTCCTCCACCTCAACCTCCTTCCCCCCAGTCTGCCCCCTCCCAGGAAAATTTGGAATGCGATCCGGCATACTCTCCGGAACTGTTTTCTGGACCCTTCCCAGAGTCACAAACCACTTCTCAGGTTGCTGCTGACCTTGTTCCCGATGCCCAAGTTTTCCAACTATCGCAGTCTGTGGGTGATGATGGTGATGATGACAATGTTGAGTTAGTGGAAGAAGTTTGTAAAGAGGTGTCGGACGATGAGGAGACACTGTTGTCAGACAGTGGTGAAGTTGTTGTCAGGGCAGGAAGTCCGAGGGGGGAGCAGACTGAGGAATCGGAGGATGACGAGGTGACTGACCCAAGCTGGGTTGATAAGCCGAGTGAAGACAGTGCTTCTGAGGCGGAGGTGAGTGCTGCACCAGAACAGGTTGTAAGAGGCAGTGGTGTGGCCAGAGGGAGAAGCAGGGCCAGAGCTGGTGCATCAGCAGCAACTGTTTCACGTAGTGAAGCTCCCGTGGCGAGGCCTAGATGTTCGCAAGTCTGGAGGTTCTTTAAAGAAAGTGAGGATGACCGACGGACTGTGGTGTGCAACCTGTGCCACACCAAGATCAGCAGGGGTGCCACCACTACTAGCCTAACCACCACCAGCATGCACAAGCATATGAGTGCTAAACACCCCACTCAATGGAACCAAGGCCGTTCACCACCTCCTGCGGGTCCCACCACTGCTCCTTCCCCTGTGTCACTTGCTGCCTCTGCTAGTCAACCCCCTGCCCAAGACCCTGGCACGAGCACCTCCCGCTGGAAAACCACACCTTCGCCTCCACGATCCTCCACAGTGTCCACCAATGTGTCCCAGCGCAGCGTTCAGCTGTCTTTACAGCAGACGCTGGAGCGCAAGAGGAAATACAGTTCCACCCACCCACATGCCCAAGCCCTCAACGTCCACATCTCCAAATTGCTGAGCCTGGAGATGCTGCCCTATAGGCTGGTAGAGACCGAGGCCTTTCGCAATCTCATGGCGGTGGCTGCCCCTCGGTATTTGGTCCCCAGCCGCCACTATTTTTCCCGATGTGCCGTCACAGCCCTACACCAGCCCGTGTCAGAGAACATCATCCGTGCCCTGACCAACGCTGTTTCTGAGAAGGTCCACCTAACCACGGACACGTGGACAAGTGCTGCCGGGCAGGGACACTATATCTCACTGACGGCACATTGGGTTAACTTGGTGGAGGCTGGGACCGAGACTGACCCTGGGGCCGCTCATGTACTGCCCACACCGAAGATTGCGGGGCCTACCTCGGTCACGGTCTCTCAGACGTACTATGCCTCCTCCTCCGACCCCTCCTCCTCCGAATTGCCATCCGTGGGCACGGCGCCTTCAGTCGGTAGCTCTAGGCGCAGCAGCAGTGCCATGGGAAAGCACCAGCAGGCGGTGCTGAAACTGCTGAGCTTAGGTGACAAAAGGCACACCGCCCAAGAGCTGTTACAGGGCATCACGGCGCAGACCGATGTGTGGCTGGCACCGCTGAACCTCAAGCCAGGCATGGTTGTGTGTGACAACGGGCATAACCTGGTGGCAGCTTTGCAACTGAGCAGACTGACACATGTGCCATGTCTGGCCCACGTGTTCAATCTAATAGTTCAGCGGTTCCTCAAGACATACCCCAATCTGTCTGATTTGCTCACCAAGGTGCGCCGCATCTGTGCGCATTTCCGCAAGTCGACCACAGATGCTGCCACTCTCAGGGCAGCGCAGCGCCGCCTACAACTGCCCGCTCACCGACTGTTGTGCGACGTGCCCACGAGATGGAATTTGACATTAAACATGTTATCCAGAGTTTACCAGCAGCGCAGAGCGATTGTAGACTGCCAGATGTCAACTTCCACCAGAACTGGTAGTCAAGTCAGTCAGATTCCTCAAGTCTACAATGAGGAGTGGACGTGGATGTCTGATATCTGCCAGGTGTTGAGCAACTTTGAGGAGTCAACACAGATGGTCAGCGGCGATGCCGCCATTATCAGCCTCAACATCCCGCTGCTTTGCCTGTTGAAAAACTCACTGCTCAGCATCAAGTCGGATGCTTTGCGCTTGTCACAAGAGACGGTGGAGGAAAATACGTCGCTTGATAGCCAGAGCACCCTCCGGTCTGTTTCTCAGCGCGTATCGGAGGAGGGGGATGAGGATGAGGAGGAAGAGGAGGAGAATGTCGGCGAGACAGTAGAGGGTACCAGTGCTCAGTCCTTAACTCTTGAGCGTGTATGGGCTGAAGAGGAGGACTTGGAGGAGGAGGAAATGGAGAGTCAGGCCAGTAAGGAGAGGGAATTATTGCGTGTTGGGACTCTGGCGCACATGGCAGACTTCATGTTAGGCTGCCTATCCCGTGACCCTCGCGTTAGAAGCATTTTTTCAAACACCGATTACTGGGTGTTCACTCTCCTGGACCCACGGTACAAGCAGAACCTTTCCACTCTCATCCCTGTAGAGGAAAGGAGTATGAGAGTGAATCAATATCAACAGGCCCTGGTGCACAAGCTGAAACAATCCTTCCCATCTGACGCCGCTAGCAGCAGAGGGCGTGGTTCTGTGGGCCAAGTAGCGGGGGAGAGAAGGCGAGCAGGCAGCTTGTCCAGCACTGGCAGGGGAACGCTCTCCAAGGACTTCGCCAGTTTTATGTCACCCCAGCAAGACAATGTCACCTGTCCCCAGTCTCGGCAGAGTAGGGGTGAGCTTTACAGAAAGATGGTGAGGGAGTACCTAGCTGACCATACCAACGTCCGGACCGATCACTCTGCTCCATACAACTACTGGGTTTCAAAGCTGGACACGTGGCCTGAACTGGCGCTGTAAGCCTTGGAGGTGCTGGCCTGCCCTGCCGCTAGCGTGCTGTCAGAGCGGGTATTCAGTGCAGCTGGTGGCATCATCACCGATAAGCGTACACGCCTGTCAACTGACAGCGCTGACAGGCTGACGCTTATTAAAATGAACAAAGCCTGGATTTCACCGATTCCTCTTCTCTACTCCTCCTACTCCTCCTCCATGTCGTCTTTGCCTAACGCTGACCAAAAAAACGACATTTTTTAGAGGTCCAACTGGCACTCTTTTACCACAATTTTTCAGGAGGGCCCCCTACAGGCCCTCTCTTCAAACAATTTTTCCAGAGGTCCACCTACAGGCCCTCTCTCCAAACAATTTTTCCGGAGGTCCACCTACAGGCCCTCTCTCCAAACAATTTTTCCGGAGGTCCACCTACAGGCCCTCTCTCCAAACAATTTTTCCGGAGGTCCACCTACAGGCCCTCTCCAAACAATTTACGTCTTTTTCCTATCTTTCTCTCTCTCCAAACTATTTTTCCGGATAGCTGCCATATACGGTAATAAACTGAGAAGAATACAGAGAACACATGCCACACTTGATCAAGCTCATAATTTCCGACTGTACCGGTTGATGCTAAATTTTTAAGTTGGGGTCCTGCGTCGTCACTCACTGAATTTCACTGATCTCCTCAAAGAACCGAAAGACCATTGTGGAGAGAGCGGCACAGCTCGCCATCAAAGTGACGAACCCCAACGCCAGACTGCGCAGCGAAGAGAACGAATAAATATCTCTGTGGTTATTTGTGCTAAATAAAAGTTAAATAAACACAAAAAAAAAAAATAATTGATCTGTTCCTGTGCCTGATCCAATCAAGTTGAATCTGTCCCATCATGAGAAAGTCCCCCCAAGGAGTCCCCACTGTAACTTGCTTCCCATACAACTAACTCTCCCCCCGACACCTGTGTCTCGCCATTGTCCACCACCTCCTCAGACAACACTGGTAAATCCCCACTGTCAGCACACGGAGACTGCAAAAGGTCTTGCGAATTGGGGAAGAGAATGTTCTGGGGTAGCACATCAGAGAAGGGGTGACTATGGGGTTCCAGGGAGTACGTGACCACATGCAATCTCCATCCAAAAAGTCATACTGAGGCTCACCACCATGCTTTACACTGCAATCCTATTACTGAGGCTCACCACCATGCTTTACACTGCAATCTTATTGAAAGACAGACAATCAGGGGTTCACCGCCAGGTTGTCAGGCAGCATTTTTAAGTGGGTCACCATTACCGTGTCCCTGAAAATTGGCGGTGATGGACCTTCGTTGCACCTAGTTGGGTGCTTCCCTAACATGTGATGGGCATGTGCCTCGCCTTTCTTGGTCTGGGTGAGCACAATTGCCATGAGGGTAACCACCAGGCTGTTGCCTGAGAATTTGGGGTAATGGTGGGATTAGGCAGCCTCAGAGGCATCCATGCATGCTGCCCCTGATGTTTCCTGTCCATTTCCGTGGTGTTTCCATCATTTTCTGAGGTTTCCAGGTTTTCACCCAGCCTTCCCTAGGCAGAGCCTTGGTCCCCTGCAAAAAATGCTCGAGTCTCCCATTGACTTCAATGGGGTTCGTTATTCAAAACGAGCACCCGAGCATCAGGGAAAAGTTCGACTCGAATAACGAGCACTCGAGCATTTTAGTGCTAGCTCATCTCTAATGGTCATACAATATACTTTAAAGACTGTAGCAATTCTGCTGGGTCTTGTGTTTCTGAGTATCCTGGCAATGTACTGGTGGTGGGGCGGGAGGCTGAGGTCCAAAATTTTTCCTGGGTGTTTTTGACTCCAGTTACTCCCCTGCAGTCTAGGTAACTCTCGCTGCTGCCCTAACAGTCTTGTACAGCGCATAAGCGTCATACAAAGGCTGGAGTCGAAGCTGGAGTCTAAACCCTCAGAACTGAAATTTATCAGTAGAGTGAAGTTTTCAAAAATTAGATTCGGAAGTTTTGCCGAACTTTGTCAAGAAATTAGATTTTTTAACAAATTACATCATGAATCGCTTTTTATTGGAAGAAGCAGGCGCGATGACATGGAACGTCATGATACTTCCCCCCTCCCTTGTCAATTAACCCCTCAGATGCCATGTTCAATGCTGATCGCGGTATCTGAAACTGACATTCAAGTGCTCAGGGGTTTAATATGGTGTTTTAAAAAAAAATTTTAATTATACCGACCTCATCCACTTGATTGAAGAATACCTGCCAGCAAGCATGATGACCCCACCACCTGACCATAGGTCCTTTGGCGACTTTTCTTCAATCAAGACGGGAGCAGATGACCTGTCGAACAAGTAAGTGGATGAGGTAAATATCATTTTTTTATTTTCGTACCTCATTTTTGGAAAAATTGATTTGGTACCACGAAGGGCGAGGAAGTTCAGCTTCTCCGCAAATTGAATTTTTCATAAACTTTGGATCAAATTCTTTCTCAAATACTTCGATTTGCTCAACACCATTTCTCAGGAATGGACAGGCTTTCTGCTCCCGGATGAAATGAAATGCTAAAGAACTGAAACCTAAAGAACCTGTCTTTATAGACAACCATTATATATATATATATTGTGGGGAATCGCTCTGGTAGGCAGGGTAAGCGGACGCAGAACAGAGGCACAAAAACAGTTCTTAATCCAACTGCAGTGTTTTATTCACACACGCAGGTATCACAGTACATCAAAAACAACTTCACCTGAGTTGAAAGTCCTGGTGCTAATTCACACCATGCTGCAGGTTCTGCATAAAGAGTCCATTTATAGGAACAAAATCCCCCTGTCCTCCCGGACAGGTATTCAGCCTTCATCCAGGCCCCAGCCTTCCCCCTACTGCAGTTTGGCTGGCTTTTTTAAAGTAGTTTTGTGTCAGCAAAACCTGGACCGGCACTTACAATCCAGTCCGATGCTTGACTTCACCTGGCTGTTAATCAGCCCAGCAGCACATGCTGGGAGGAAAATACCTTCCCTCAAGCAACAGACCTTTCACTGTGTCACATACCCCCCCCCCTTTGTTCAACCTTGAGGGGGTGAACACTTGTCAAACAGTGCACTCGGGACAGGGCATCCGCGTTTCCCTGTAACCGGCCCGCTCTGTGCTCGACTGTGAATTTAAAGTTCTGTAATGAAAGAAACCATCTGGTGACCCGAGCATTCCTCTCTTTGGCCTGGCTCATCCATTTGAGAGGGGAGTGGTCGGTCACCAGGCAGAACTTCCTCCCTAACAGATAGTAGCGGAGAGACTCGAGTGCCCATTTGATGGCCAGGCACTCCCGCTCCACTATACTGTACCTTGTTTCAGCTGGGGTGAGTTTGCGGCTCAGGAAAACAACAGGATGCTCCTCCCCGTTGACTTCCTGAGACAGTACAGCTCCGAGGCCTACTTCAGAAGCATCAGTCTGTACCACAAACTCCCTCCTGAAGTCAGGCGTCACCAGCACTGGTGACCCACACAAGGCCGACTTCAATGCGGAAAAAGCCTCTTCCGCCTGGACATTCCAGTGAACCATCACCGATTTCCGTCCCTTCAAGAGCCCTGTCAATGGTGCCGCTAACGTAGCAAAGTGGGGAACAAACCTCATGTAATACCCTACCATCCCCAGGAACGACTTTATTTGCCTGGTGGTGACAGGTCGTGGCCAATTCCGGATTGCCTCAGTCTTGCTCATCTGGGGTTTGATGACACCGCGCCCAATGACATACCCTAGGTATTTTGTCTCCTGCAATCCTACAGCACATTTTTTTGGGTTAGCGATTAACCCCGCCCTTCGGAGGGAATTCACTACGGCCTGTACTTTTGCCAGGTGACTCTCCCAGTCGGCACTATAAATGACAATGTCATCGAGGTAAGCTGAGGCGTACCGACGATGCGGACGAAGCACAATGTCCATTAACCGCTGGAATGTGGTGGGAGCACCATGCAGGCCAAAAGGTAACACCTTATACTGATATAACCCCTCAGGTGTGATAAAGGCTGTTTTCTCCTTGGCAGCCTCCGTTAAGGGCACTTGCCAGTACCCTTTGGTGAGGTCCAAGACAGAAAAATACCGCGCCTGCCCTAACCGCTCGATTAACTCATCCACCCGGGGCATGGGATACGCATCAAACTTAGAGACCTCATTTAATTTACGGAAATCATTACAGAACCGTAATGTCCCATCTGGCTTGGGTATCAGAACTATTGGGCTGGCCCACTCACTCTTAGATTCTTCAATAACATCCAGCTGCAGCATCCGCTGCACTTCCTCCGAGATGGCTTGTCGCCGAGCCTCGGGCACCCGGTACGGCTTTAACCGGACTTTCGCCTGGGGCTCTGTGACAATGTCATGGTGGATTACGGAAGTAGGTCCTGGGAGGTCCAAGAATACATCTGTGTTCCGACTAACGAACTCCCTGGCCTCCTGAGCCTGCTTAGAGGAAAGGCTGTCAGCAATATGTACTGTGGCAGCCGCTTCACCAGCATCAGGCAGAGGGGCCGGAACCTCTTCCCCTAGACAAACCGTCCGCGGGCTGTTCTCAGTACAGGTCTCCCTATCCTTCCAGTGTTTTAGTAAATTGACATGGTAGACCTGCTCCGGCTTTCGGCGACCAGGCTGGCGTACCTTGTAATTTACATCGCTTACTTTCTCTAGAATCTCATAGGGTCCCTGCCACCTAGCCAGGAACTTACTGTCCACGGTCGGTACAAGAACCAAGACCCGATCTCCCGGGTTAAAGTTCCGCACCCGAGCCGCTCGGTTATAGACCCGACTCTGGGCCTGCTGAGCTGCCTCCATATGCTCCCTAACCAGTGGCAACACTGTTTCCATCCGTTCTTGCATGTTGGTGACATATTCAATTACACTTTTATGCGGAGTGGGCTGTTGCTCCCACGCCTCCTTGGCTATGTCCAACAGCCCCCGGGGATGTCTGCCATATAGAAGTTCGAAGGGCGAGAATCCAGTAGAGGCCTGGGGTACCTCTCGCACTGCAAACATTAGATAGGGCAGAAGGAGGTCCCAGTCCCTCCCATCTTTGGATACCACTCTTTTCAGCATATTTTTTAACGTTTGGTTAAATCTCTCCACCAGACCGTCTGTTTGCGGATGGATCCATAACTGTTTTATGCGCAGCAATTTACACAGTTCCCTCATGACATTCGACATGAAAGGTGTCCCCTGGTCCGTCAGAACCTCTTTAGGTATTCCTACTCGGGAAAACATCTCCATTAACTCTTTAGCTATAAGTTTGGCAGATGTATGACGCAATGGCACCGCCTCCGGGTACCGGGTGGCATAATCAAGCACAACCAGGATATGTTGGTGACCCCTAGCCGACTTAGGTATCGGTCCTACAAGGTCCATGGCGATTCTCTCAAAAGGTACCTCGATAATCGGGAGGGGTACTAGGGGACTGCGGAAGTGTGGCTGAGGGCTAGTAATCTGGCAAGTTGGGCAAGACTTACAAAACTCTTCTACCTCTCTAAATACACTGGGCCAGTAAAACCGCTGCAGAATACGGTCCTGGGTTTTCTGTAGCCCCAGGTGTCCCCCAAGAACATGTTGGTGAGCTAGGTCTAATATCAACTTACGATATGCCTGGGGCACCAGCAATTGTTCAACATTTTCACCCCGTAGTTGGGTAACCCGATACAACCTATCGTGGTGAACCACAAAACGCGGAAAAACCGTCTCGGCTCCGGGTTGTTGTGGTTCCCCATCAACCACTAACACATTCTCCCAGGCTCAAGGACAGAGTCTGATCCCTGTGCTGTGCCATGCCAAAATTGTCACCTGAGACATTCAGGTCTGCCAATTCAGGGCCCGGCGGCAAATCCTCCACCTCCCCAACCATCACATCCAGTGGGGTAGTCTCCCCTACTTCCACCGGCGTGGCGGTCACCCCTACCGCTGGCATTTCTGCCTCAGGCTCCCAGGGTTCTGGCCTCCCATCTGAGCAAGGCCAATCCTCTGGGGCTATTCCTGTCTCTTGGGGAATGGTGGGTCTAACTGCTGGCCACAGGGCCAGAAACAACGGGGAAATCTCTTCCTAGTATTAACTCATAGTGCAAGTTCGTGGCCATGGCCACCTCATGGATCCGCCTGCCGGCAACCGTGTTTAGCGTTACCAGAGCAGTGGGGTAATCCTTTAAGTCTCCATGTATACATATCACGCCGATTTTCTGGCCAGTAAACTCAGCGGGTCGAACAAGGGCAGCCCTCACAAGGGTCACCAGACTCCCCGAGTCCAGCAGCGCCACCGCCAGAGTGACACCCACTTCCACTTGACACAAATGTTTGTAATCGAGAGTCTCTGGGGTGCCTGTCGCACACACCTTTCTGGCATACAGCGACTGTCGGAAACCAAAGTTTGTGTCCATGGGCTCAGCTAAATGGGGGCAGTCTGCCCTTACATGGCCAGTCTCATGACACCGCCAGCAGATTATCGGGGCCCAATCTGCAGTGGGCATATCCCGAGCAGTCCTTTTTGGCTCCAGCCGCCGGGACTGGGGTGGGGATTTTCTGGATTTTATAGACCCCCTCCCCAAAGTGTCCACCTTTAAGCTCTTGGTAGCCTCATACCGTTCTACCAGGTCCACCATCTGAAGGGCATTAGCTGGAGACACCTGGCCGACCCAGTGCTGGAGGGGGTGTGGCAAAGACCTCCAGAACTTGTCAGCCACAATACGGTCCAGCATAGCAGTAGGACTCAGTACCTCAGGCTGCAGCCATTTTTGCAGTAGGTGCACCAAGTCATAATACTGGAATCTCACTGGCTTGGCCGGGTTAAATTCCCACTGATGCACCCGCTGAGCCCAAACCAAAACATTCACCCCCAGTCGCGCCAGAATCTCACCCTTGACATGGTTGTAGTCCGCCGCTTGCTCAGACGACAAATCAAAGTACACCTGTTGGGGTCCGGATGTTAGGAACGGAGCAATAACCTCAGCCCACTGGTCTCGGGGAAGACCCTCCCGCTCGGCCACTTTCTCGAAAACCGCCAGGTAGGTCTCGATGTCATCTGTTGGAGCCATTTTAGGGATCGCCGTGCGGACTGCTTTCCAGACATCATGGACCCCCTGAGATCCTCCTGTCTTCTGTAACGCCATCACGTGTTGCAGTAGCCGCTGGTTCGTTTCTTGCTGTCGCTGATTAGCCTCTAGCAGTTGACGGTTAGTCTCCTGCTGTTGCTGGTTAGCCTCCACGAGGGCTTTCACTACCGCCTCCATCTTGTCCTGTGACACTGGTTGCAACTTAGCTGGCTTTATCCAGGACATACAACAGTGACCAGAAAAATGAAAAACAAAAAAAAATTCTGGTTTTGCGTAGGCCTTGCTGCGTTTGCCCGCATCCTCCACCAATTGTGGGGAATCGCTCTGGTAGGCAGGGTAAGCGGACGCAGAACAGAGGCACAAAAACAGTTCTTAATCCAACTGCAGTGTTTTATTCACACACGCAGGTATCACAGTACATCAAAAATAACTTCACCTGAGTTGAAAGTCCTGGTGCTAATTCACACCATGCTGCAGGTTCTGCATAAAGAGTCCATTTATAGGAACAAAATCCCCCTGTCCTCCCAGACAGGTATTCAGCCTTCATCCAGGCCCCAGCCTTCCCCCTACTACAGTTTGGCTGGCTTTTTTAAAGTAGTTTTGTGTCAGCAAAACCTGGACCGGCACTTACAATCCAGTCCGATGCTTGACTTCACCTGGCTGTTAATCAGCCCAGCAGCACATGCTGGGAGGAAAATACCTTCCCTCAAGCAACAGACCTTTCACTGTGTCACAATATGTATATATATATATATATATATATATATATATATAATTATAGACACTGGATAACCAGTTTAATATCAGTTAGGGGTGGACCTATAGGGGTGCAGAGGTTGCCATCACACTCAGGTTCTTGTGCCTGAGGAGACCCAAAGGCTCAATGCCACAAAAGAAGACACTAGTGTCATAAAAGGATCATGAAGGTGTAGGTCCAGTTACAGATTTTGCTTTTAGGCCTAGGAACCCCAATAACACTAGCAAATCTAAATGTCAACAGATTTTTCAGTCCATGTCAGATTTACTGTACATCTTTTAAGATTACCCAACAGTCAGGGAATTTTGCTCTTATACTTGGATATTGCTATACATTGTCACATTTAGTGATTTATGTGTTAAAGTTTTACCCAAGGTAGAAAATTTACAGTTTTCTGCCATTAACTTGCTATTTATCTAGCGATTGGTGGTAGTGGTGTTACTATTCCAAATGTGTATATAAGAGTATACATACAAATGCATCCTTATTATTATTTTACTGCAGGTGGCAAGATTTACGAGCTTGCATCTTGCTCATTTTCACTCTCGGTACAGATTTACATGATACTGGAAATATTCTGTCTTGATTATGAATGTTTAGCATTTGCTTGTTCTCTGAAGGAAGCTGAATTTCGGAGGATGCAAATGCTACTACGGTAGGGAAGAATGAATACCTGGACAAGACAAACATTATATGAATAATTTATAATGTTTCCAATATATAGTGGTATGATTTTGCTCAGCTCTTTAACAAATTTGATGTGAATATCCACTCTTAAACCAAAATTTTCCTCTTCTAATTGAAATTAGTTCAAAATTATATACTAAGAATTTTTTTTAAATATGTTCTTCAGAGCCTTGATATCAACTGTAAGAAACAATTATAAATTATAAATCAAAAAATGACATGGTGTTAAAAGTTGGAGATTCACTCTAAAATCTAATTCCAGAATCCACAAAATTCTCATGCAGGTCCAAAAAGCTGACTTCCTGGGAAACTTAATAAAGTAATGCCTACTTGCAACAAACTTTTGTACAAAGTGCTGGGAGCAAACTGGATACATAATTGTACAGAAGTCAATATCCATAGGTACTGATTACTTACCGTTTATGTCAGGACCGGCAGTCATTGCACCCATTCTGCTGGTCCTGTCTCTGACTCTGGTGGCGATGTGGTGGCTATTTCGTCAGGCTCCTCCTCCAGCCGACGGTCTCTGGCTGTGGATGCACGTCCCAGGCAGGGGACACGCGCCACAATCATAAGTGCCAGGGACGTGGCTGGTGCGCACACTCACTCGCTGCCTGTTACTGGTCGCCGGAAAACGCGAGCAATATAGTCTGTGTTAATTTTATGGTTTATCTGGTATCTCATGAGTTAACTTTTGTTCCTTGCATTCTCCTCCCAGTCAGCTGGTTGGGTGGGGTCTGCTAGGTATTTAAGGACCTCAAATGTGAGCCTTGCTGCCAGTGTTTGGAGTCTCATTGCTACTGCCTGGTTTGTCATTTGTGCTCTGAAGTTCTGATCCTAGTTTGTTCTTTGACCTTTGGCGTGTTTTGTGACTATTCTTGGCTTGCTGATTTTGTTCCTGACGTTCTCTCCTGGTTTTGATGTGGCTATCTGACTATCCATTTGGTTTTTGTTTGTCTGTCTTGTTTGTTTTCCCTTACCCCTGCACTTTTGCTAGTGTATTTCGAGTCTTCAGGTTGTCGACTCAGGAGTTAGCCTGAGTAGGCAATAGGCAGGGAAAGGGGTTGGGACTAAGCTTAGGGATCACTTTCCCCTTATCTGTGTATCCCAGCCCTGACAGAAAAACTGGCCTCAAAATAGGTCTGCAACCTGTATACGACCAGCTACGTTTATTCCACCCATGGAGCAAATGTCAGTTATGGTCTCACAGGTCCAGGTCTTGACCAATTTGGTTCTAAATATGTCTTCTAGCCTTCAGGTTCAGGAAAACATGCAGGCATCGGCCCCAGTGCCTTCTACTGTGGTTCCGACACCAGCACCCGAACCTAAGGTCCCCCTTCCCGACCTTTTTTTGGTGACTATAAGAAATGTTTTTTGTTTCGGGAAGGATGTAAATTGTATTTTTCGTTACGACCTCGGTCTTCCGGGACAGAAGCGCAAACGGTGGGGTTGGTGATGTCTCTCCTGCGGGGCGACCCACAAACTTGGGCTTTTTCTTTACCTTCTGACTCACAACCAGACCGCCCTGCGTTAGCTGTTTCCCACTTGTTATCTCTCCGCCAGGGTAGACAAATGGCAGAGGAATATTGTGCTACGTTTAGACAGTACGTGACGGACTCGGGTTGGAACGATCTAGCCTTGAAAGACCTGTTCATGACTGGCCTCTCTGACTGTGTAAAAGATTTGTTGTTAGCTCATGTTGAACCTAAGACTCTTGACGAAGCCATGACCCTAGCCATCCGGGCAGATAGACACCTGAGGTCCAGGCGGTCTCCTCAGGTATCCCCTGCCTCTCAGTCAGTCCTCAATCCGGTCTCAAATCAATCTGGACCTGAACGCATGGAACTCGGTGGTATCACACCTGAGCAGAGGAGGGAACATCGCTTGAGGAATCGACTATGTTTCTACTGCGGGAGTCCTGAACATCAGCTTAATGCCTGTCACAAGAAGTTACAGCAGGAAAAACTTCCGCTCGTAGGCAGTTATCGGGAGGATTGCCTTGGAGCTCAGGTACTCCCAAAAATTTCTAAAATGTTCTTGCCCTGCACCATTGAAGTCCAGTCAGCCTCATGCTCTGGTCAGGCTTTTCTGGATTCTGGTGCAGCTGCTAATTTCATTGACTATGATTTTGTTTTCCAGGTTTTGTCTTCCATGATTCCGTTGTCCCCTCCTATCCTAGTATCAAGTGTGGATATGACCCCATTGCGTGCTGGTTTGGTCAAATTCCGCACCCCTGAGATAAAATTGGTGGTGGGTGCACTACACATAGAATGTTGTTCTTTTCTGGTTATGAAAAATTTGTCGGTGAACAATATCCTGGGGATAATCTGGCTCCAGGAACATAATCCAGTTATTGACTGGGGTACACTGGATCTTGTTCGCTGGGGTCCTGAGTGTAAGGCCCATATGTCTCAGGTCTCACTCTGTACCACGATTGCATGTGATGCTGGGGTCCCGGAGTTTATCTCTGATTTCGCGGATGTTTTCTCCAAACCCCTGTCTCAAGTCCTTCCTCCTCATAGGGATTTTGACTATAAAATAGATCTCTTGCCCAAAGTCAAGCTGCCTAAGGGTCGTATTTATAATCTGTCTGTACCTGAAAGAGAGTCGCTTAAGCAGTATATTGATGAAAGCTTGGCTATTGGGCATATTAGACCTTCTGAGTCCCCAATGGGGGCTGGGTTCTTTTTTGTGGAGAAAAAAAGATGGTGGGTTAAGGCTGTGTATTGATTACCGCGAATTAAATAAAATCTAGGTCAAGAACTCTGGACCTCTTCCTCTTATTCCGGACCTTCGGAATCAGGTTTCTGGGGCCAATTGGTTCTCCAAATTAGATCTAAGGGGAGCGTATAATCTGATTCGGATTCGGGAAGGAGATGAGTGGAAGACTGCTTTTAACACACCACTGGGGCACTTCGAATATCTTGTTATGCCTTTCGGTCTGAGTAATGCCCCGGCAGTCTTCCAAGGTTTTATGAATACCATTTTTCATGATTTTATAGGGGTCTTTATGGTGGTCTATCTGGATGACATCCTGATTTTTTTATCCAGATCTGACCACCCATCATGAACATCTTTGCCTTGTGTTGTCCTGGTTGCGAAAAAACTCTTTGTTCGCTAAGTTGGAAAAATGTATTTTTTGTGTGCAAAAGGTTTCATTTCTGGGTTATGTGGTCACTCCTTCCGATGTACAGATGGATCCGTGTAAGGTTCAGGTGATTGCAGATTGGGTCCGCCCCACTGACTTAAAATCCCCTCAACGGTTTCTAGGTTTTGCCAATTACTACAGAAACTTTATAAAATACTTTTCCGTAATCGCCAAACCACTCATGGATCTTACCCGCAAGGGGGCTGATCCTAGCAACTGGTCTCCTGCAGCATACTCTGCGTTTGAGGAGCTTAAGAAAGCT
Organism: Rhinella marina; assembly: GCA_900303285.1. Lineage (NCBI taxonomy): Eukaryota > Metazoa > Chordata > Amphibia > Anura > Bufonidae > Rhinella > Rhinella marina. The sequence continues at coordinate 375,166 of ONZH01010901.1, read as the reverse complement.
TTTTCTACAGCTCCTGTGTTGATTCAGCCTGATCTCTCTCAACCCTTCATTGTAGAGGTAGATGCTTCTGAAGTCGGTGTAGGGGCAGTATTATCTCAAGGGTCTTCTGCTCTCACAAACCTTAGGCCTTGTGCATTTTTCTCTAAAAAGTTCTCTTCATGTGAAAGAAATTATTATATTGGGAATCGCGAGCTCCTTGCCATCAAATGGGCTTTTGAAGTGTGGCGCCATTTCTTGGAGGGAGCTCTTCACCCAGTGACAGTGATCACAGACCATAAAAACCTTGTGTATCTTGATAATGCAAAACATCTCAATGCTCGTCAGGCCAGATGGGCCTTGTTTTTCTCACGTTTTAATTTTGTTGTTACCTACAAACCGGGTACAAAAAATGTTAAAGCTGATGCTTTATCCCGGAGTTTTGGTATTCCTGAGGGTTCGGAGTCTGAGTCTGGTAACATTTTACCTCCAGGTATTGTACTGGCAGCTGTCTCCTCTCACCTCTCTTCTCAAATTCTTGCTGAACAAAATTCTGCTCCCAAAGACCTTCCGGAAGGCAAATTGTTTGTTCCCATGTCTTGCCGTTTGAGAGTGTTAGAGGAGACACATTGTTCAGTGCTAGCAGGTCACCCAGGTGTTCAGGGAACATTAGATTTACTGAAAAGAAATTATTGGTGGCCACGTATGCTTGCTGACGTTTATGCTTTTGTTCAGGCTTGTTAAGTCTATGCGCGGGGAAAGATCCCCAGGAGACGTCCTGAGGGACCTCTTCTCCCGCTCCCAGTGCCAGACAAACCCTGGTCTAACACTTCCATGGACTTTGTTACCGATTTGCCACCATCTCAGGGGTGCACTGTCATTTGGGTGGTGGTGGATCGGTTCTCTAAAATGGGTCACTTCATTCCGTTGAAAAAGCTGCCATCAGCAGAAGAATTGGCTGATCTATTTATCTAGCATGTGGTTCATCTCCATGGTATTCCTGATGAGGTGGTATCCGACAGGGGGGTACAATTTGTGGCTAAGTTTTGGCGAGCTTTCTGTTCTAAATTGGAGGTTAAATTGTCCTTTTCTTCTGCCTTTCACCCTGAAACCAATGGGCAGACGGAGAGGATGAATCAGGAGCTAATCCAGTACCTTCGTCTTTTTATCTCTGACTGTCAGCATCAGTGGGCCTCATATCTTCCGCTAGCCGAATTTGATATCAACAATCACACTAGTTCATCCACACTCACATCACCCTTTTACTGTAATTATGGTTTTCACCCCAGGTTTTCTTTCTCATTGTGTTCTGTTTCTGATACTCCTTGGGCAGAATCCATAACTAACCAACTGTGCACAGTGTGGTCACGAGTTCAGCAGAACTTGAAAAAATCACAAAGCCAAATGGTCCACCATTCCAGGAATAAACGTACTGTCTCTGAAACTTTTGTTGTGGGTGATAAAGTCTTGTTGTCTACTAAAAACCTCAAATTGAAGGTTCCGTCTCTGAAATTTGCTCCTTTTGTCATAACTCATGAGTTTAATCCTGTATCTTTCAAGGTTGCGTTGCCCCCTGAATGGCGGGTCCACAATACTTTTCATAAAAATCTGCCAAAGCGCTATGTTGACCCTGTTGTACCCCTCCCTGACCCTCCCTATCCATCTGTTGTGGATGGAGATCTTGAGTATGAGGTGGAGAGGGTTCTTGACTCTAGGTTGGTGAGGAATTCCCTTCAGTACCTCATCCATTGGAAGGGATTCGGTCCAGAAGATAGATCTTGGGTCCCTGCTAGGGATGTGCATGCTCCCCGGTTAGTGACATTGTTTCACCAAAGTCATCCTTCTAAACCATCTCTGAGTTCTAAGGGTCCGGAGGCCCCTCCTGGAGGGGGGGTACTGTCAGGACCGGCAGTCATTGCACCCGTTCTGCTGGTCCTGTCTCTGACTCTGGTGGCGATGTGGTTGCCCATGGCCAGGCTTCTTCTGCTATTTCATCAGGCTCCTCCTCCAGCCGTCGGTCTCTGGCTGTGGATGCGCGTCCCAGGCAGGGGACCCGCGTGCCACGATCATAAGTGCCAGGGACGTGGCTGGTGCGCACACTCGCTCGCTGCCTGTTACTGGTTGCCGGAAAACGCGAGCAATATAGTCTGTGTTAATTTTATGGTTCATCTGGTATCTCATGAGTTAACTTTTGTTCCTTGCATTCTCTTCCCAGTCAGCTGGTTGGGTGGGGTCTGCTAGGTATTTAAGGACCTTAAATGTGAGCCTTGCTGCCAGTGTTTGGAGTCTCCTTGCTACTGCCTGGTTTGTCATTTGTGCTCTGAAGTTCTGATCCTAGTTTGTTCTTTGACCTTTGGCATGTTTTGTGACTATTCTTGGCTTGCTGATTTTGTTCCTGACGTTCTCTCCTGGTTTTGACGCGGCTATCTGACTATCCATTTGGTTCTTGTTTGTCTGTCTTGTTTGTTTTCCCTTACCCCTGCACTTTTGCTAGTTTATTTTGAGTCTTCAGGTTGTCGACTCAGGAGTTAGCCTGAGTAGGCAATAGGCAGGGAAAGGGGTTGGGACTAAGCTTAGGGATCACTTTCCCCTTATCTGTGTATCCCAGCCCTGACAGTTTATTTCTCTTCGTTTTTGTTGCTGAGTTGCTTTTTATCTCCACTCCACTAGGGCAGAGTTGTGATCTGTGACTACATCTTATCTACCAGGCCTAGAGGGAGTATATGGTAGTCCTTAACACTCTTCCTGCCTCATCATTGGTTTAGGATGCTCCTCTGTCCCACCCCTGCAGATTTTCTTCAATTAGATTGGCTGTTTTGTATAAACAAGTCCACCACAAGTTCCCCAGAACTCACTGAATGATTCTAGTGTCCAGATTACTAAACCTCCAGGGACTAAAGTATTATCAGGGAATCGCCTCATACAGGGAAATGAGTCTTAGGGGGAACCTGTGTGAAGTTCATAGGTTGGGGGAATATGTTGCTCTTTAAAGAGGACATGTCATCACTCCTGACATGCCTGTTTTAATAGCTTCATGCATTCCCCATGTAATAACAATTCTGGAGCATCTATTCTTATGGCTCTATGTTGTACCATTCTTTTATTATTTCTACTAGAAGTTATGAATAAATTGCTAGCAGTCTGCAGTAAGGTTACAGAGGGGAGGTAACCAGTACAGTCTGAAAATGGTAGCACTGATTGGATAGAGTGAGTCAATGCAGGAACACACCTCCAACTGGTTACCTCCCCTCTGTACCCTTACTGATGGCTAATAGCAATTCATTCATAACTTCTAGTAGAAATAATATAGGAATTGTACAACATGGAGCCATAAGTATAGATACTCCAGAATTGTTATTACATGGGGAATGCATGAAGATATTAAAACAAGCATGTCAGGAGAGGGGAGAGGTCCTCTTTAATGAGAAATAAGGAGATGGAAATAATAAACTGAAAATAGAGAGGAAAAATATTTTCTTTTTATTTTCCATTTTCTTTCCTCATGCTGTAAAATCATCTCTCTACACATAGGTAATAGAATATGCATGACGACTGAAGGATGGTTATATGTATGCGGCACAAATTACCCTGACAATTTACTTGTTTGATGCAAGTGCTAATTTCATTTGCATTATGAACGGAAAGAGCTTACTGCCGTTTGTGTGTGAGGCTTGTAAGAACAACTGCTTACTTCACCTGATAAATGCTGTAGGAAATGATTAGCAGGTAAGAAAATAGCTCATTAGGAAATTCAATGACAAATCTGAGCACACGTTGCAGCAGCACAGTCACATAGCACTATGGCTCATATAGGATTGTTAGGATCCAAGCATTTGATATCTCAGTGGGGATGATCATTACAGTCATCTGACACACCATTTTAAAAATGACTTGGAAATTTAAGATCCTGCACTGTAAATGTACGGTACCTGGGCCCAGGGTTGCCAACCGTCCAGAAATTTCTGGACAGTCCGTAAAAATGGGTGACTTTTTTCCTCTGTCCGTGAAAAAAAATAGAGGTGTCCGTGATTTTTTTGAGGCTGTTGATACTTGACTAGATTATTTTGGTGGTAAATATAATCATTTTACAGCTCCCAGTAAATGCTGGCAATGAGTTCTGATCAGTATATTGAGCTATAGACCTGTATTACTTATAATATTTATCCTTCATAATGGTTTTCCAATTTGTCTGTAAAAAATGTTGGCTGTCCGTGATTTTGGGATAAGTTGTCCAGAAAAAAGAATAATTCTGGTTGGCAACTCTGCCTGGGCCTGAACCTCAAATTTAAAGCTCCTGAATTCTAGTAGGAGCAGGTCAGGCGCCTTGCGGAGGGAGAGACCATGGATCCCAGAGAAGCATTTTATAACCACTTCAGTCATCTCACAGACTGAGCAGCTCTAAGGAATGTCGTGAACAGAGACAGCAGCAATATCTCAGCAGTGTGAATTTCTTTGTGACCCCCTTGGGGAAATATCATCTAAACACAAGATAAAATAACATAGCTAAAAATATAAAATTAAATACAAATAATAAAAAAAAAAACACACACAGTGAGTGTAAGAGGCGTAACATGTATGTAGTATATATTGCAGCCTGTCCTATTTATATAACCTACATTCCATTGTTTACTATGTTTGATATGTAACTAATTTTGGTTTTAAGTTATATGTCTTTCCATGTAGAATTAGTATATTACTATATGCGACTGAGTATAGTGAGCCTGCTCAGACAGCCTGTGTCAGACATTGTAGAAAGTGTTAGAAAGGAGGGGGAGGAACTTAGTGCTGATTTAGGGCTGTGAGGGACTTTTATGGTCCATTCACATGTCTGTAACTGTTTTGCGGTCCGCAAATTGCAGATCTGCAAAACACGGATACTGGCCGTGTGCGATCTTGTCTGCGATTGTGGACAAGAATAAGACATGCTCTATATTTTTTGCAGGGCCGCAGAACAGAACTACGGATGCAGACAGCACAGGGTGCCATTGAAATGAATTGTGGAACGGATGCGGACCCAGAACTACGAATGTGTGAATTGACCCTTATGGAGAGTTATGAAAGGAGAGTCTGGAAAGATTGTAGAGAGATCCATGGGAGGAAAGTCATCATAGAGAACAGCTTCAAGAGAGAGAGATAAGAAGACTGAAACCAGAGTCAAAGACAGCACAGCTACAGGACAGCGAGTAAGAGCGACTGGGACAGTTACCATACCTCACAACTTTTTGGATGGTCAAAGAGAGACATTTATGGGGGATGTGGCTTGCTCATGGCAGAGTACCTTAGAGCTGTACCTTAGAGCTCCTACACCACTTAACTCCAGATATCCACTCCAGGCACCTTTTTGCACCCCTTAGCAAGAAGATGGCCTGGCAAAAGACCAGAACAGCCTCAGATGTTGACCCAGAGCCAGAGTATGGCTCCATAAAGAAGTTTTTCTCTTCAACCTCCTCCCAGCCAGCGTGTGAATCGCTTCCCAAGATGGCAGCTCCAGCGGCAACTCAGGGCACCGCTCGGGTGCATCCACAGGGGACCTCATCTCTGAGACTGGTAGGCAGCAACCCTAGGTATCCACTTGCCCTCATTGACAGTCTGCTCGCTGGCTCAGATCCTTCAGCGGCAAGTGTCTGCTCTTCTCCAGAGTGGCCAACGGGCCCAACAAAATGAAGGGCTGTCGCCATCATGGTCCTCTTGCCCCCAGGGAAAAAGAACAACAAACCAAGGAATGATGACAGCTGGGACTGGAAGGCTCATATTAGGGCCATGCCTACTAAAATGGAGATCGATGCCTTATTCCAGCATTTTGAAGCTTGACATAAAAAGATATGGAGGCCATACAGCCTAAAGATATACAGCCCATTGAAGGCAGAGTGGCTGAGTTGGAGGACACACAGGAAAATATACAAGATGTGCTGGGTACTCATCCTTTGCAAATTTCTGAGCTCCAGAATCATTTAGAGGATATTGAGAACAGAAATAGGAGAAATAATCTCAGTATTGGGGCCTGAGTGAAGAGGTTGAGGGTCCCAGTTAGAGGAGTGGGCCCAATTTTTCTTTGGTAATGTACTTCAATATCCTTCTGTGCAAAAGATCAAGATCGACTACATACATAGAGCCCTGGGTCCAAAGCTCTCTGACTCGTGGTTTGGAAGGGTAAATGTTCTTAAAATGGGTACCCTTCCTAAACTTCTATATCTTTTCCAAAGGCTACCCCTTGCCCTCCCCAGGTCCTTTCTGAGTAAACTTAAGCGACTGACGTCTAAGTTTTTGTGGAAGAGTTGTAGACCTGGACTGAGACATGAAGTTCTTATAAGACACAGATCCCAAGGGGGATTCGTGTTGCCCAACTTTACTCTTTATTATAGAGCTGGTATTAGTAAATGTATTCTGGACTTATTTCGCCATACAATTGACAAACTTTGGGTCTGGATGGAATGCTTGAGAGGCATGGTCCAAACCCAAGGGATCTTCTGGGTGCCTAGTGTGGTTTCTTTAAATACTCTTTCTTTATCCTCCCTTTTGGAAATGCTGACATCTTCGTGGAGATGTTTTGCCCTGGGATCTGGACTTATCAACACATTAGGCCCAATTGTTCCCACAGTAAGTAATCCACTTTTCAACGCCACATTATTAGATAAACTACTGCTCTCCTCCTCTCCTGACTCTGTTGCCAGACTACAAGATGTAACAAAGTTTGGTACCCTTCGCCCTTTATCAGACCTCCTACCAGATGGGAAAGTTCCACCAGGAACATGGTTTAGATACCTACAAATAAGGAGCTTTATTTCCTCTCTTCCTTCTCAGTCACCCACACAGTCCACACTTACTTCATTTGAAAAGTTATGCTTCTCATCTACCACTCTTGCTCACGTGATCTCAGTGTTATATGGAATGCTGAGGGATGGAGAGAGAGAGACAAGTTCTCCGGCTATTCTGAAAGCTTGGGAGGAGGAGTTGCAGACCTCTTTCACAGAGAACCAATGGAATATTGCCTTTTATTTTACTCACAAATGTCCATTTCAAGTAGGTTCCAAGAAACAAATTATAAGATCCTCTCCTGCTGATCCATGACACCTGTACGACTTCAATGGATCTTTCTGCAAACCTCTCATATTTGCTGGAGATAAGGAGCGGCACTGGGCTCCATGTTACATATATGTGTGTTTTTGCCCGCTCCGGACCTCCATATGGAATGATTTTTCCATTCTCTATAACCACCTGTTCGGGAACTCTGTGGCTCTCACACCTGCTATGGCCCTACTGTCTATATTCCCAGGTCAGCTTAAGAGGATTCACAAGGGTCTTCTTGGGTTCTTTCTTATGGCAACGTGTAGGATGCCTAGAATGTGAAAATCCACTGCCTCTCCGACCAGGCTGGACTGGCTCAAGGCCCTTAATCAGATCATGAGAATGGAGGAACTTAGAGCCAAAGACACTTTATCAAACAGTAGAGGCCATGGTCTGATTTAGGGTCTCTCCCAGTAATGCCAGTTGGGTGACGGGTAACACAATTTGAGCAACAGTATTTATGAGCTTAATACCTTAGAGCAGTGGTTCTCAACTCCAGTCCTCGGGACCCACCTGCCAGTCAGGTTTTCAGGATTTCCTTAGTTTAGACCAGCTGATATAATTAGCGTCCATCCATCAGGACTTACCACAGGTATTCATTCTGTGGGATATTCCTAAATCCTGACTGGCAGGTGGGTCCCGAGGACTGGAGTTGAGAACCACTGCCTTAGAGGGAGGCTGCTGAGTACCTTTCTTTTCCCATCAGTCGATCTAAGTGGCTGCTGGTTATGTTTTATTCTCCTGAACTTCTCCCTTGTACTTTCCTATTGTTTATGTCACTGTGATGTCTATTTGTTCTTTTGTCCTGTTTTATAATAAAAATTGTCTGCATAGATTGGTTTCGATTTGTCTTTGTTCTTGCTGATTCATGTATCCGCACTTAGTGCAGTATTGTACACGCAGACTGGTTCAATAAAAACTGTTTGACCATAAAGAGGGACACTTATGGTTCATTGTGTGAAAGATCTATTTTCCTGGCATATTTATACATTGACATGGTTTTCTCAGTGCACAATAGCGCAAACATTATCAGAATGTAGAACTTTCTAAAATCTAAATACCATAGCACCAAACAATGAAATAGTATACAAGATGGGGTCTAATATACATATCTGAACCAGAAAAACACTTTCTGGATCAATATTGTAATTATAATAATGTAAACCTATACCTCAGATCAAAATGCGGGACATTTAAGGAGCAAAGAGGAACAGAGGGTCAAAAATGGGGACTCCTTCCAAAAGAGTGACACTTGGGAGGTCTGCTTTTACCACTGAGAGGGGCAGTTGGGAGCTGAGGGGAGACTGGTGTCAGCGTTTGTGGAGATCTGTAGAGTGCACCACGAGTGCAACTACAACTATATATACTGTTGTCTCTTAGTATCAAAACCCTTTGGTCTTTAACCCCTTCAGAACACAGCTATTTTTCACCTTCCTGACAGAGCCTATGTTTGCAAATCTGATATGTATAACTTTATATGGTAATAACTTTGGAATGCTTTTACGTGTACTTATCCAAGTGATTCTGAAATTGTTTTCTCGTGACACAATGTACTTTATGTTAAAGGTAAATCTGAGTCAATATGTTTTACTTTTATTTATTTTAAAAAATCCAAAATTTACCAACATTTTTGAAAAAAATCACTATTTTTTAAATTTGAATGTCTGTTTTTAAAGCCTCATTCAAATGTCAGTGTTTTGGTCAATGATTTCCATCAGTGATTGTGAGCCCAAACCAGGATTGGCGCCTCCGCAGACATATGGTATAGGAAAAATATCTGCACCTGTTCTGTGTTTAGAGCCACACCTGGTTTTGGCCCAAAATCACTGATGGAAATCACTGATGGAACACTGTGTGAATGAGGCATAAGACACATAGTCATACTGTACCTTTATGTTTGCATGATTTTGTGAATGTTATTTTAATTTAGGACGTTAGAAGGCTTAGATTTTTAGAAGCAAATTTTCAAATTTTTAAGGAAATTTCCCAAATCCACTTTTTTAAGGACCAATTCAGTTTTGAAGTCACTTTGTGGGGCTTCCACGATAGAAACCACAATAAATTACCCAATTTTAGAAACTCTTGAAGTTATTCAAAACTGATTTTACAAACGTTGTTAACCCTTCACATGTTTCAATTAAGTGAAATGGATACAAAATTTGAAAATGTCACTTTTTTTTGTAGATGTTACATTTTAATCCATTTTTCCTGTAATAATTAACAGCCAAATAAACCTCAATAACAGCCAAATAAACCTCAATATTTATTACCCTGATTCCGCAGTTTACAGAAACACCACATTTGTGGTCATGAACTGCAGCAGGGCTCAGAAGGAAATGAGTGCCATAAGGTTTTTGGAGGGCCAATTTTGTTGGAATGGTTTTTGGGCATCTTGTTACATTTGAAGGCACACTAAGGTATAATCCTACAGTAGAATCCCCCAAAAAGTGACCCCATTTTGGAAACTACACCCCAGAAGAAATGTATTGAGATGTGTACTGACCACTTTGGTTCTATTTTGGGGTACATACAACTTTTTTGTTCACTTTTTATTTAGCTTTTTGGGAAGCAGGATAAAGAAAAGGCAGCAACTCTGCCATTGCTTTTTGGGCTTTATTATTGACATGTTATCTTTATTTGGATGGTCAGTACGATTACAGGGCTATCGATTTTATATTTTTTGTTTTACATTTTGCAACATTTACATAAAGCATTTTTTTTAAAAATCCTGTTTTTGTGTTGATATTTTCTGAGAGCCAATCATCTTGTGTGGAGGCTCGTTTTTTTTTTTTTTCTAAGAACAGGTACTCAATATTTAACTCTTGGAAAACCATTTTTACTAGTCAGACTAATTAATTTAATGTTAGATCCACTAGCCACAGACCTATTATTATTGACAGAAGCTGGTGATTCTAGTTTCTTTCAGGTATTTATGTGGCTTCTGACGCTCATGGCACCAACCATTATTTCTCCTGTGTTTGGACATCCATATACATATATTGTGCAATGTTGCCACCTCGTGGCCATTTGGGAAACTGCATGGTTCAGAAATTACAGAATTTTGAAGACAATGCAGCATTACTAAATTAAGTAAGGCCCCTTTCACACGACCAAGTTTTCCATGGGGGTGCAATGCGTGATGTGAATGCATAGCACCTGCACTGAATCCTGACTCATTTATTTCAATGGGTCTGTGTACATGAACACGTTTTTTTTCACGCATCTGTTCTGTGTTGCGTGAAAAACGCAGCAAGTTCTATATTATGTGTTTTTCATGCAGCCCTGGCCCCATAGAAGTGAATGGGGCTTCAGTGAAAAACGCAGTGTATCCTGAAGCAAGTGCGGATGCAATGCGTTTTTCACTGATGGTTGCTAAGAGATGTTGTTTGTAAACCTTCAGTTTTTTATCAAGTGCGTGAAAAACACATCAAAATGCATTGCGACCCCGCAGAAAAAACTGAACGCAATCGCACACAAAACTGACTGAACTTGCTTGCAAAATGATGCGAGTTTTCCTGAACGCACCCTGAACACATCCGGACCTAATCCGTCATACTCGTGTGAAAGGGGCCTAAAACTAACAGCATGTATACTGCATTTGGAAAGTCTTAAGACCCTTTCACTTTTTTTGCATTTGTTATGTTGCATGGACATAAATATTATTTACTGATTTGAAGCACCTTTGGCAGCAACTACAGCTTAAAGTTTTCTTGAGTATGATGCCACAAGGTTTGCACACCTGGATTTGGCGATTTTCTGCCATTCATTTCTGCAGATTTTCTCAAGCTCTGTCAGGTTGGATGGGGACCGTTGGAAGACAGACATTTTCAGGTTTCTCCAAAGATGTCCGATTGGTTTTAAGTTAGGGCTCTGGCTGTGCCACTCAAGGACATTTACAGTTGTCCCAAAGCCGCTCCTGGGCTGTCTTGTTGGAAGGTGAACTTTCAGCCCAGACTGAGATCAAGAGCACTCTGGATCAGGTTTTCATTAAGAATATCCCTGTACTTTGCTCCATTCATCTTTCCCTCATCCCTGACTGGTCACCCTGTCCCAGTAACATTTTGGGATGGAGGAATACCAATTATGTTTATTTTTTATTGTTTATTTTTAATATGGGGAAAGGGGAGTGATTTGAATTTTTATATATTTTTTAGTTTTTATATTTTAAAAAAATGTATTTAGCTTTTTTTTCACTTATTTGAAGTCACCTTAAGGGACTTAGACATGCAATCATCTGATTACCATTACAGTCTATGGAAGATTCACCACAACGCAGGGATTGATAGGAACTGCGCTATGGCAGGTCGTGGATGCTTCTGAGGGCCTAAGACTCTCATAGCAACCAAATGACTCCCTTGACCTCAGTGCGGGCGTCCTGTTCAGGCCCTGGGAATGCAGAACTCCCGGGGCTTCCATCAAGTTCAACCGAGGGAAGTGTAGGTGTGTGAATCCTAGGAGGAAATGAGACTCAGATTTCTATACGTTTCCATAAGCATTAATGTTGTTTACTTTTAAGAATTCATCTAAACCCTTTTTTAAAACTGTCCACTGTTCCTGCTGTGACCACGTCCAGAGGCATTTACATTAAATAAGCTTTGATGCTTCAGGAAATTGAACTTTTTCTTCTCCAGTCGGAAGCAGTGCGCCCTTGTCTTTTGAGGACATTCACATGGACCAGTTTTTCAGCATATTTTTATATACTGTATTTAAATGTAGGTTAATCATGCTTCTTCTCAAGACTAAATGCATTTAATTATTTTAATCTATCTTCATAACTAAGACCCTCTATGTCCCTTATTAGTTCAGTCGCTCTCCTCTGTACTTTTTGCAGCTGCAGAGTGTCCTTTCTCTGGACTGGGGCCCAGAACTGAATTGCATATTCCAGATCAGGCCGCACCAACTCTTTGTACTGTGGTAATATTACATCCCTGTCCTGCAAGTCCATGTCTTGTTTAATACAAGACAATATCCTGGTGGTCTTAGAAGCAGCTGATTGACATTGTATGCCGTTATTTAATCTACGATCTACAAGGACACCCAAATCCTTCTCTATAAGTGACTCCCCCAGTGTTACCTCCCCTAGGACATATGAAGCACAGAGATTATTACTACCAAGATGTATAACTTTAAATTTATCCACATTGAACCTCATTTGCCAAGTTGATGCCTAATCACTCAGAGTGTTCAAGTCAGCTTGTAGTTTATGAACATCTTCCATAGACTGTACAGTACTACCTAGCTTAGTGTCATCTGCAAAAATAGAAATGGTGCTATTAATTCCATCCTTGATATCATTAATAAATAAATTAAATAATAGAGGACCCAGCATTGAATGTTGGGGTACACCTCTTATAACCCGGGACCATTCTGAATAGGAATCACTGACCACAACTGTATAACCATATGTTATTATAAGTAGTATTTATTATTATTAATACCATTTTCAATATCCTGCATTTACACTGGATTGCTGCAGGAGACGTAAAAAGTGATCTTCAGCTTTTTGTTGAAGTAGCTGATGACTGCAGCTTCTATTGAGACTCGTGGGATATATTTTACATATCACTACTCAACACAATTCAAAATATTATCTTGTGAGGAAAGATTTGCCAACCGAGCAAATGATATGTTGACATTTAGTGTCAACTAAGCAATTTTACAGTCTCTGACTATGCTCATTAGGGATGTGTTCAGAATCGAATAACACTCAAATCCAATAACATTAATGGACCCAGCTCCATCTGCCAGATTATCAGACATTCTGGATTACTGGATGTGATATTCCATCTTTAGGCGCCATGGTGCCACAATATTCAATGTTTCATAATATGAAGTATATCTGACTTTCCTCTGTAGAAATACCTTGAGGTCAGGGGTGGATTGGCCATAGACCTTATAGGGAAATTTCCTGGAGGGCTGATGCCCAGGGCGCCGTTTAAGCCCTCCTTACAGCCGGCCGGGGACCTTTTTGGGGATATATTTTGTGATGGACTGTGGTATTTGGCTCTGTTGGGGAGGTATAATGTGCCACAATATGGCTGGCCCTGCCTTCCATCAATGTGGACCCGACTACAAAATGGGGCCACTTTTACTGTAGTATTTTTTCCAAGGCCACTTACGCCAGTGGATGGGCATAAATAACACTCATCTTAGTAATTTTCTTCCATTGTTTTGCTGCATTCAAAAACCCTTCACATTTTTATTTGTTGGTCAATAGCGCTGTATGAGTCTTGTTTTTGTGTCACAGCTTTTGGTGTAGTTATCATTTTTTATGACTTTTTATTACATTTTTAGGAGATGGAATGAACAAACAACAGCAATTGTGGTGTTCACTGTGTGTGATAAATAATGTGTTTCTTTTATCGTAAGGGTCAATCATCAGTATAATTTCCAGCTTTTTATTTTTTTCCAGTAATAAACAATTTTGTCAGGAAAAATTTAGTTTATCTACTTGATCTCTTCTGTATGATATTGCATATTGCAATTTTTCTGTACAATGACAGGAGGCCTACTAAAGACTGCTTCTATTAGGCATATGTACATGGCAGACTTGTGGGTCATTCGAGGTGACAGGCAGTGTCGGACTGGTGCCTAGGGCCCACTAGTAAAATTTATTTTGGGGGCCCACCATATGGATACATTCAAATATTACCTGCTCGCACAGCAGCAAGATGCTACCAGATGACTGAATATGGGGGTCCCTGCAGCAACTTTGAGGAAGTAGGGCCTGGGAAAAGGAGGATACTTGCTAGCTTTTCTCTATACCTAGAAGTCATCTCAGCTCTAATCGTGTCTATAATAATACACTGGGGAGAAGAGGACACTGGTAACTTTCCTCTATACCTAGAAGTCATCTCAGCACTGATTGTGTCTATAATAATAAACTGGGGAGAAGAGGACACTGGTAGCTTTTCTCTATACCTAGAAGTCATCTCAGCTCTAATCGTGTCTATAATAATACACTGGGGAGTTTGTAATAATCTATCAAGTTTTTATATGAACATATTGAATATATGTATGTAGTGCAGTAATCTACTGTGTTATGTGCCACTTGTGCAGGGGGTGGGAGACGAGGGGCCCACTTTTCTCAGGGGCCCACTGGAGGATTCACCTGTACCCCTGTGTGGCAATCCAAGCCTGGTCTCCAGTTGCCAAGATAACCCTTATATCTTGCTGAGGGTTGCTAATGGGGTGCAGGGGAAGCTCATTCCCTCTGTCTAACCACTTAGTGCTATGGTCATCAAAAAAAGGCAAGTTCCAATCCCGGCTGTTGCAGTAACTGTTGCTGATGGTGAAGACTTAGCTGCTGAGCCCATCTTATTATCACACTGTACTATTACAGAGCCCTATGTATGCAGAGTCCTTTCCTGCAAAAGCATAATAGCAGAACGATGTGCGGGAAGGGGTTAAAATAACACAGTAGGTGAATATTGTGAATATGAGTTGTTATAATTGATAATAAACTTAGGTCTGCTTCATCTCTAACTTTTGTAAAAAAAAATAGATCTAATGAACAGATCAGCTGAGGAAATGGATCATATGCTTACCAATGGTGCCATCTTGTGGCGAAAGTACATAATTACCTTGCAATTTTCCATGCCAAATAATTAATAACTATTTTTTTCTTTAAGCTTCATTATTTTGAGAAATACAGGACAAATTATTAGTTTTCCATAGCCTATGGTATAAAGTTACAATGGTTCTACTTTACAATGGACTTCCTGGGAACAAACTTGTAGGAAAACAGATTGAACTGGATGGACAGATGTCTTTTTTCGGGCATAAACTATGTTACTATGTTAAACATCAGGCCTCACAGAGCTCTCAAAGCAGTCCCTCCTTTTCATTACATCACATGTACTGTATTTGTCTGCACTCATGCTGTATGTCTTACAATTACTCTTCTGTTTCTACAGTGGAAAAAGATTTTTCTGAACTAAGAATGAAGTGTTGTCTAGCTAAGCGCTCACTGCTGGAAATCACAGAACCCACATAAAGTTCTTGCACTGTTCTTCCTCTGACAGTTCTTCCTCTGTCGTTTATGTACGTCCCTGGGTAAACTACCATGAGGTCACAACAATGTTTCAGTCAGGTAAGCTGTTGTGACATCACAGATGTGTTTCTGTCCTGTAACTATTGATTGTGACATCACAAATGTGTTTCTGTCCTGTAACTGTTGTGACACCACAATTTGGTATTAAATGGATAAGCTGCTAAGACACAACTGTAAGATAAGCTGTTGTGACATCACAAGTGTGTTACAGTAAGGTAAACCTCTATGATATCACACATATATTAGAAACCACTATGACATCACATGTGCAAAAGTAATGTAAACCACTATGACATCACAAGAGCCTTAGGGCCCGTTCAGATGGCCGTGGTATTGTGGATCCGCAAAAATGCAAAGTCATGTGAATGGGCCCTTAAAGTAAGGTAAACCACTATGACATCATGTGTGTTAAAGTGAGGTAAACCGCTATGATATCACAAGTGTATTAAAGTAAGCCACTATGACATCCCAAGAGTGTTAAAATAATGTAAACCACTATGAAATGACACGTGTTAAAGTAAAGTAAGCCACTATGACATCACAAGAGTGTTAAAATAATGTAAACCACTATGGAATGACACGTGTTAAAGTAAAGTAAGCCACTATGACATCACAAGAGTGTTACAATAATGTAAACCACTATGAAATGACACGTGTTAAAGTAAAGTAAGCCACTATGACATCTCAAGAGTGTTAATATAATGTACCGTTATGACATCATGTGTTAAAGTAATGTAAACCACTATGACATCACAAGAGCGTTAAGGTAAGGTAGACCACTATGACATCACAATGAACCCTTCAGTGGCCACTTGCAACCAATACGCCTTTTTACATTGGTAACTAAGAGACCTTAGGCTAGGCTGCCACTATTTTACTGTGGCCCAGTCTAAGCACTGTACAGGTCTCCAATGCAGTGGAGAGCAGGGGCACAGGTATAACATCTCTAGCATCCTGGACTGGCAGGAGCGCCGATCCTGGCTGTTTAACCCCTAATATGCCACAAGCAATGGCGACTGCCGTATATAAGCTGTTCCAGAGGGAGCAGACTCCCTCTGTCTCCCATCGGCACTCCACAGATGAGACCCTCCAGCATTTTCCAGCAGGCTGTGCCTCTCTGGCACTGAAAATAAAATACATTGTACTACCGGCAGAGTGCATAGTATTTTAGAAATGATCAAAAGATTGTCAATTATAGTCCCATTGTGGACGCTTTTTATTCCAAACATTGCACACCATAAAAAACATTAAAAAATGGCAGAATTGCAGCTTTTTGCTTAGTCGCCACCAAAAAAAAAAAAAAAACTGAATGAAAGCAATAAAAAAGTGTTACCTGTTTGTACCACAAAATGAAACCAATGAAAAGTACAAGTCGTCCCACAAAAATCAAGTCCTCACACAGCTCCTTAGAACTAAAAATAAAAAAGTTATGGGTCTTGGGATTTGTCAATGCAAAAATATTTTCTTCTTTTAACAAAAGTAGTAAAACATAAAAAAAACTATTTGCATTTGGTACCACTATAATCATACTGACCCAGAGAATACAGTTATTGTGTTAATTATACTGAAAAATGAATGCCGCAAAAATTATAACGTAAAAACTCATTTGGCATTATTGCCGTTCTTTCCTATCCCCTATCAGAGTCAATAAACTACAATTTTATCTCACAAAAAAAAGCTCTCATAGGGCTACATAGACAGAAAAATAACTCTTGGAAATGAAAAAAAATCTCCTGGTCATTAAGGCCCAAATCCAGCTAGTCACTAAGGGGTTAAGTTTTAGACTAGCATACCACAACTAAGGTAAGCAACTGTGGTACCATAATTAGATTATGCCATGTAAGCTCAGGGGTCGACATACCATATATACTGTACCATCAAATTTGCAGCTAGAAGTCAAGGAGCCCATATACTTGCTGGATAAGTCGGACAAGAGGGGTTAGTCCAACCTGAGAAGTACCGTATGAAGTGATATGGGTCACAGGGCTAGGAGAGAGTCGAGGGGAGTGGTATCATTATACAGTATATGCTGCCTATTTAAAGGTTAATTAGAGTTTGTTAAAACCAAAGGTATTGCATGGAGCAGTTTGAGTCTGTGGAGAGGCTACTATCTATATGCCTGGAGTTGCCATATAGATGGAGTGCAAGATGGTCAGTAGGATGAACAGGAGGATGGATAAAAGGTGCAATTGATGGGTTTATACTGTAGGTAATCCAGGGATTCCAGAAAAATAGGATTTGTTATAAAACCGGAGTCCCCAGTGTGAGAGTTTCTGCAGTCTGGAGGTCTGGTTGACTTTGTTTATCCAGTGGTGGAAGGAGTGGACTTCTGTACAGCCGATCTTGTTCTACATCTACCAGTCAGAAGACATGGAAATGAGCAGAGCCATTTATAACCTTGTCAGGAGGCCTAACACACAAATGTGTGTTTCTCAACAGTATGCATTGTCTAAGATGTACTCTTTCTCATTATGGAGAGTCCATGGTACACCATGGGTTTCTGGGAAAGATATTTGATATTTGAATTAGCTTTTCCTAAACCTATCTATCACAGATGTTAGGCATTATAATTTACATACAGTACAGACCAAAAGTTTGGACACACCTTCTCATTCAAAGGGTTTTCTGTATTTTCATGACTATGAAAATTGTAGATTCACACTGAAGGCATCAAAACTATGAATTAACACATGTTGAATTATATACCTAGCAAAAAAGTGTGAAACACCTGAAAATATGTCTTATATTCTAGGTTCTTCAAAGTAGCCACCTTTTGCTTTGATTACTGCTTTGCACACTCTTGGCATTCTCTTGATGAGCTTCAAGAGGTAGTCACCTGAAATGGTTTTCACTTCACAGGTGTGCCCTGTCAGGTTTAATAAGTGGGATTTCTTGCCTTATAAATGGGGTTGGGACACCTATGAAGTGAAAACCATTTCAGGTGACTACCTCTTGAAGCTCATCAAGAGAATGCCAAGATTGTGCAAAGGAGTAATCAAAGCAAAAGGTGGCTACTTTGAATAACCTAGAATATAAGACATATTTTCAGTTGTTTCACACTTTTTTGTTAAGTATATAATTCAACATGTGTTAATTCATAGTTTTGATGCCTTCAGTGTGAATCTACAATTTTCATAGTCATGAAAATACAGAAAACCCTTTGAATGAGAAGGTGTGTCCAAACTTTTGGTCTGTACTTTATATGTTACCCAGAAATCCAGAGGAGCTGTTATGCTCCATTGTGCGGGGGAAGATACCACGCCGAGCGCAGGAGGGAAAATGGGGGGTGGGGAAGGAAATGGAGAATAGGCCTGGAAACTAGGGAAGGAAGATGGACACCTCCTAGA
The DNA here is from genome assembly GCA_900303285.1 of Rhinella marina. NCBI lineage: Eukaryota > Metazoa > Chordata > Amphibia > Anura > Bufonidae > Rhinella > Rhinella marina. Next base: position 356,725 of record ONZH01010901.1, on the reverse strand, counting down.
GAAACCCTGACTCCAGTCCTGTATGAACAGGCCAAAATATAGGCAAGGATGGATGAACAGGAGTCTCCCCTCAGGCCCAATCAGCAAACACAGGGAAGGGATACACATAAGTAATACAAAGTACAAAAGGGAAAGAGGACACTAAACTTTCCAGGAGCAGCAAGGAGAACTCCGCTGAGAACCCAAACACAAGCAGACCACAGAGACAACTGAAAGTATAAACAGCACAGCATGGTGGGAGAAGCAACAATAAATAGGGAAGGATAAATGACTAAACATCTACACCTGAAGGGGGAGGGTGTGGTGAATGCCAGCAACAACAAATAACCAAAAGGAAAACATGTCAGATCAAACCATGTGTTGCCAACCTCACTGACCTCCTGCTACCTGCCACAGGAATGTCAGTATGTCCTGGCACGTCCATGACAGAAGCATTCTCTAGCCTACAATAGTCATCACGTATATCAACTGGTCCAAATAATAGAAATAGTAGTCACCTAGAGGTTCCCTCTAAGACCTTGTCATTAGAAATATTCTCATCTGTTTCTTATTATGGGCTTTTTGTCCTGAAAGACCTAGCTGCAGATACGAGGCTAGCTTACCTAGTTTTCTACCTTTGTTACATAAGCATGTTTAAGAAACAGGAAGTGCTCATTTTGCAGCTGTGTTTCCATTACTCTTTATTTTCTTCATATGCCACTGTTATCTTTGAGTTTTTCCCATAGTTACAGCTGTTTTAACCTCTACAAAATGAGGATCTTCTCAACATGACTCCTCTGCCAGTTCTCTGAGGCCCAAACTGCTTTCCCTCATTTCACATACACACTTGCTGTAGCCAGCAGCTTTCTGCCAGCCAATCAGATTGGATTACTGAGAGACATGCCTCCACACTCTGAAGCTTAATGCAGGCATGCAATGCCCTTCTGTCTTCTGTTTATACTAAAGGGAAGGCAGACGAGCCCTAGCAACAGTCTTTTAAGGGACCAGTGGAAAGGGACATGGGACATTGCTGTTATTATAAGGTAATTACAGATCTTGTGACAATCATTGACAGACTAACTCAGGTATACATGCCTAGTTCTAATAAACTAGCAAATAGAAATATGACAGTTACACTTTAATGCTATGGTTAAATGTGTTTAATTGTTTGTATACTGGAACATGTAATTGTGTATGCTTGTAAGGAAATAGTTTTTGTCTTTTTGTATGCTTTATTGAACAAGTGCAGTTTGTAATGATTGTACCGTATGGCGTGTGCATTTGTAGTTAAACAAGCGCTTGCAAGCTGTCATGAGGCTGCTAATAGGTTAAGCAGTAAGCCAGGTAGCTACTGTATTACAACTATCCACAGACATTTTAACAGTCATTTTTATTCTATATTTATTGCTTAATTTTTATTTATCTGTTTTACATTTTTATATTTTTTATGTCTAAAGGTCTAGTTTAAGTATTTTTTTTGTGTTCTATTAGAAACATATAATCAACATTTTCAGAGCAGAGATGGAAGAATGAGGAGACAGCGGCATCAGATTGTAATTTTTTGATATGGCAGATTTTTTAATTATGTATCATACAGTTTTTATGTCTTTCATAAAGTACTTTTACATCCTGTTTCACATAGGAAACATTATAACTCTCAAGATCAATTCATCTTCTGAAGAAGCAATTCTAGCAGTAAGTGGGATTTTGAAAGTTTATTCTATCTTTATATTTTATTTAACAGTAATATTACAGTAATGTAAAGCTGAATTGTATGAATTTTTAAACATGTAACATTTTTCAAAGGATCCAGTTTTAAAGGGGTTTTCCACAAGTGGCTCCTTTTTTTTTTTTTTTTATAAATTTCATCCCTATCCTGCTGGATCTTTGAAGTGGACTACATGTACCAGCTCCCTGATACTCAGTACCAACTAACTGTCATCACTGCATGTAAACTTCCTGTATGGATGGCTTCACATGTGTGTGTGCAGCCAATGACTAACCTCAGTGATAATGTGACCCCAAGCAGCACGTTATTGCTAGGTCACATGCAGCTTGGGACACATCACCACTGAGGGCAGGCATTACCTTCAGTAGTGTACTTGACCCCATCCATGCCGGATTTTTTTTTTAAGGTCATTGTTTTCACTGGTAATCTGGACACTAGAGATGAGAAAAGCGATTCGTCGATTCGTTGATTCGTATTGAATCTTGGAAATTTTCAGCTGCGAAGCGAATCCGAATATTAAGTAATTTGCTCCATTAAGATTTGAAAATGTTCCTAAGGCTTTCTATGCATTCTCTAAGTACTTGTCCGATAAATTGTACGCTAATGCTACGTATAAGTTACTCTATACACTGTTGCGTACGAATACAAGTAATTAGCGAACTTGTACTTTTAGTTCGTTATTCGTGGCAAAAGCCCGGGAAGAAAGCGGTCACCTGACCTAGTGGGCAGGGCTTTCTCTGATTGGCTCAGGCTCGGTAAGCCAGTGACGCTTCACTTCTTTTTTTTTTTCCCATTTATATTTTATTAATTTTAGAAGGGTAAGATACAAAGCGCTCTATCTTGAGCAAAAATAAAACATCGGAACAATTACAAATATTGTAATAAACAATAAGCAATAAAAAAGATGTAAAACCAAACAGAAAGTCTCTCTATGGTTGTCATTCGAGCAGATGCTCTCGAGAGTTCCATGGAAGCCAGCATTTTGTGAATGTGGCCACGGTGTTACGTTGAAGGGCCACTGAGTATTCCAGTGATCTGATCGTCCATATCCGAGCACACAGTTCAGAGGACGTAGGCGGTGAAGGACGCTTCCAGGACAAAGCTATCAAACATTTCGCCGCTGTCAATATGTGGAGGAGCAGCCTGGCACCAGGGCCCCTCAGGGAAGGAGGAGTCACATTCAATAAGAGAATAGTCGGGTCGTTAGGAAGTGAAACCTCTAGTATTGTAAGTGCGACAGATCTCACCATTCCCCAGAAAGGCCTCAAAGCCGAGCAGGACCAAAAAATATGAAACAGAGAGGCCTGCGGTTGGGAGCATCTCCAACAGAGATCCGGGACAACTGGACTCATGGCATGCAGTAATGCCGGTGTGTGATACCAAAACATCAAAATTTTTATTTGATTTTCCTTGTAAGAGACTGAGGATGAACTAAGTTGTGCCCATCGCCAGATAGTCCACCAGGTCTCTGGAGGAAGCTCCCTCTGCAACCACTCCTCCCACTTAGACATGTAGGGATGTTTAAATCCCACTGGGAAATCAAAAGTCATGAGTATTTGGTAGATATCAGTTATGGGGCCCTTGGAGGAGGGACTACGAGTACACAGACGCTCAAACGGGGAGAGGGAAGGGAACATTAAAGAGCCCAGTACCTCCCTGCAATAGCCCTCTACCTGTCGGAACTGGAACATCAGGGAAGAGGGTAATGAGTATTTTGTTTGAAGGTCCTGAAAGGAGAATATATACGCCCTGTAAATGGATCCTTCTGGTCAATCAGACGGTACAGCCCAGCCCCCGACCAAGGTTTCACCATACCGGCCTCAGAACTTCCAGTCAGAAGAGGAGTGTATAGGAACAGAGAGAGAGGGGATTGTAGCGTGGCCAGATTATACTTCATCCTATTTTTGTACCAGAGTTCCCTAGTAAAGTTTATTGGGCCAAGAAGAGTAGAAGAAGGGACAGATACAGGTAGACCCCATATCAAGGTTCCCAAGTGAGTCGGAGCCAGCCACAGCCTCTCGATCTCAGTCCACCTGCTGTAAGAGTGGAACGTTGACCAGGAAAGAATCTGTCGCCAAGTGAGCAGCCAAGTAGTAGCTAGCAATATTCGGTAAAACAAGGCCTCCACTCATGACAGGAGCCATCATAGTCCGGACAGGGATCCTATGTCGCTTGTAATTCCAAATGAACTTTGTAAAACAGGATTGAATAGAGCGGAGAACTGCAGCTGGGACCCTCACTGGGAGTGTCTCGAAATAGTACAAGCAAGCAATGAGAGTGGGAGTGATTTCCATTTCGCCAAGAGAGAGTGAACCTCACTAATGAGTGATGGAAAATTAGCTTTGTATAATTCAGAATAGCGTGGGGTGATCTGTACTCCCAAATATTTTATAGACCGGGATCTCCAGATGTAACGAAATTGCTTCTGTAAAAGAGCAAGTCTATCAGGGGAGTATGTTAATGGGGAGAGCTTCCGATTTAGAGGTATTAATTTTATAGTTGGACAGTCTACTGTACCGGTCCAAGACCAAATGAAGGTTTGGGAGGGATATAAAAGGGTTAGTCAACGTGAGTAAGACATCGTCCGCAAAAATGGAAATTGAAAATGATTTATCCCTGACTAGAATTCCCTGGATGTCCGGAGAGTTACGGATAAATGCCGCAAGTGGTTCTATACTGAGCACATACAAAAGGGCGATAGCGGACAGCCCTGCCTCGTTCCATTGGAATTGGAGGGGCGGGGAGTGTGCATGGGATAGTTTGACCACCGTGGAGGGGGAGGAGTAGAGGCCCCTCAGGGCAGTCAAGAACGGCCCCTTGAAACCAAAGTGATGTAACGATCGGAACATAAAATCCCAGTTCAAGCGATCAAATGCCTTTTCAGCATCTAGGCTAAGCAGTAGGGCCTCCACTCCACCCCGGTTTGCGACATCTACCAGGTCAATTGCTCTCCTAGTATTATCCCCAGCTTGGCAAAATTTAACAAATCCCACTTGATCTTTATGGATCAGATGATACAGCCCAACATTAAGTCTATTCGCTAATAGCTTGGTGAATATCTTCAGGTCAGAGTTTAGGAGGCTAATAGGCCTATAACTAGCGCAGTCAGCCAGGTCTTTCCCCTGTTTAGGGATTACCGTCACATAGGAACCTAACATAGTATCGGGGATCTTGTCCCCCTGCAAAAACCCATTGAACAGTTGCACCATGTGAGGAACCAGAACCTCTCCGAACGTCTTAAAATATGCGTATGGAAGACCGTCAGGTCCAGGGGACTTTCCGTTTGGTAATTCGGAGATAGTTTCAATAATTTCTTCAGCTGAAATGGGTTGATTCAAGTGGGTTAATGCAGCAGGAGAGAGGGAGGGCAAGTGACAATCTGCCAGAAAGTCATCCACGAGGGCATTTTGGTTCGTCTCATCTGCGGGCAAGGTGGAGGGGAGGGAGTATAGTGCCAAGTAATATTGATAGAAAATCTCAGCTATAGTGTCAGGGTGATGTTGAAGATGTCCCTGCTGATCCCTAATGACATGAGGGGTAGAAGTAGCTGAACTGTCTTTAAGTTGCCTGACAAGTAGAGTGTGTGGCTTATTACTGAAGGCACACAATTTTAGACGAGCCCTTAATTCCACTATTCTCCGCAGGATACATCTAGACGGGTCAGAAGTAAGTGATTGTTCTGCACTCCTAAGTTCACCTATGCAAAGACGATACTGCGCCTCCCTGTCTTTCTTCATACGAGCCGAGAGGGATATACAAACCCCTCGCAAAACCGCTTTGTGTGCTTCCCAGAGAATGCCCTGAGAGGGCGCAGTGGGCCCATTCTCCGCGAAATACTGAGTTAAAGAGGAGCGTAGCTAATCTCAGGTGAGGGGGTTGGTTAAAAGGGTGTCGTTAAGCCTCCAGTGCGGTCGTCTCAGGGGAGTAGAGGAGATTCGTAAGTCCACATAGACAGGGGCGTGGTTCGACCATGAAATCGGGCCCACTGTGGCCTCAGCAAGGCACCTAAGGGCCATTATATTGCCAAAAAAATAATCAAGTCTCGAGTGAGTAAGATGTGGGGTAGAATAAAAGGTATACTGTCTGGCTGTCGGATTATCAACTCTCCAAAGGTCGTAGAGGGAATACAATCGGATCAATTTTCGAAATCCCCGGGACAGTCGTTTGGTCTGGGAGCTAGGGGTCGACGGGGGAGTTGTTAATCTATCCATACATTCTGAAAACGGAACGTTGAAGTCACCCCCTATAATCTGTATCTGCCCCCTAGTAGAAGAGAGGATAGAGAAGAGGGAGGAGAAGAAGGAGATCTGGCCAGAGTTCGGGGCATACAGGGAACAAAGCTGCAGTTTCTGACCATAGAGAACACCTTGAAGGATCACATATCGCCCTAGCGGATCGGAGTGGATCTTGTCTACCTGAAAAGGGCATGACCTAGACAGAAGAATGGCCACTCCTGCCGACTTGGAGTCAGATGAGGCCATAAATACACGGGGAAACCAGTGCTTCGCAAAAGCAAAGGATCCCTCACTTGTAAGATGGGTTTCCTGAATAAGAATAATATCCGCTTTTGACCTCCGGAATTCCCTCAAGGCTATGCACCTCTTAAAGTTAGAATTAAGGCCCTTAACATTTAAGGACATAAGTCTAGCCATTGTATGAAAAACCAGAACTCAAAGCGGATGGTATAGTTGGAGAAGGGAGTATGGGCGAGGGGAAAAGCAATCGGTGCCAGGCTGCCCCCGCCGTACAGAACAAAGCTAGGCCACGCACGGGACCGAACATCAGGTCAATCAGTAACAGAACCATAGAGGGCTGACATGAAAAAACAATTCTACAAGTAACCAAACGTAGAATAGACATTGAGGGGATCTGAAAGATCAGAACCAACAAGTCTACGGAGTTCAGGAGAAGAGAAACGTAAGAGTAGCAGTAGTACATCTAAACTGTCTTAGCTGAAACGAACCAACCGAACTCTTTCAGGGAGAAGTGGTGGATACTCAACGGTGGCAGAGAGTACTGGTAGAGTCTCCATAGAGAACTCCATAGAGACTGAGCATAAAAAAGGATAGAACACTCACATAGTAATCAAAATAGTGGAGTATAGAAGAGCAAGAAGGTAAAGTATAGCCTCCCAGTACGGAAAAAAGAGACAGTAACATCAGAAAAACAGACAGTGTACATAGTTACGTCCCCGAGAAAGAGGTCTATTATGCAGTGGGTCCAGCCCCCGTCTCTGAAGTGTCAGTCCGGGTCCTCCGCTTCCGAGGTCCGACAGTGGTCCAGGTCGCTGGAATCGGCGGCAAGGTGGAAGGCACACTCCAGGCAGGCAGTTGTGGAACGGTGATATCCAGACGCGCACAGAAATCCAGAAGATCCTCTGGTTCTTTAAGGGTCGCTGTGGAACCATTTTTACGTGCCGACAAGCTAAAGGGGAAGCCCCAACGATACGGCATAGCGTTCTTTCGAAGAAGATCCAGTAGAGGTCTCAGGGCCCTGCGCTTCTGAAGGGTTATCCATGAAATGTCCTGGAACAAAGATATTTTCGCTCCCGCATAGTCCACATGTTGTAGTTTATGAGCTCTCGTCATAATGTCCTCTTTAAGAGCGAAATCATTGACGTAGCATATGATGTCCCTGGGAGGGCCCTGGAGCGTCTTCTGTCTAAGTGCTCGATGCACTCGATCCATCAGAATAGGCTGAGTAGACAGTCTGTCGAGCACAGAGTTGAAGATGGCAAGTAAAATAGCCCAAACATCCTCATCACCCTGGGTTTCTGGGACCCCCCAGACTCTGATGTTGTGGCGGCATCCTCTATTATCCAGATCCTCCACATGGTTATGCAGTTCACGCAATTGGAGGGAGTGTGAGGACGTTTGTTTTTGTAGCGAACGTATAACTGTGCGAGAGGCATTATGGTCTTCTTCAAGCTGGTGCACTCGCATGCCCACATTCTGAACATCTTGCGTCCTTAACTTCTGAAATTAGGGCCCGAAAATCCTGCTTGGTAGGAAGTTGCTGTATATAGGACCACCAATCTTGGGGGGGATCTGAGAGGGGTCTGGAGATCTCCGACCCAGGAGATGAGGATGAGCCACATTGCGAGGGATAACGTGGTCTCAGTATCTGCGGGATGCCCACCTCCAACAAACCCATGGGAGGATCACCAGGTGAAGAAGGAGAGATGTAGGGTGCTGCTGGGTTAACCGCTCTCAGAGGGGGCTCACGAAGAGGGCAAAGGAGGCGAAGAGGAGCACCGGGTGGAGACTTTTTCCAGTCCGTCACCTAGGAGCACAAGCTGCCATTTTGACCCTCTAAGGGGAGGAGGATAACTGCAGAGGGCTGGGATCCCATAAGTGTCCCCTTGGGGGATGGCAGGACTGGGAAATCCTCCACACACAGAGCCATGTCACTGGCTGTATTTAACTGCCGGCTAATTGGAGTGGCTTCTGTTCCCCTATTCATGGGGGTCCTGTGGGGTTCAGTGGGTTAACCCCCAGTAGGGTCAGGAGTCTGTTGCCAGGCTGGGGTGCCCTGTATGACCCTTATATTCTGAGGGCTCTGCTGGAGCGGGAAAGCGCTTACCCGCTCTTGCTGTGGGGAGAGGGAGGGAGGCGCTTCAGCCTCCTGCATCTGCAATGCACTCCGCGCCGCCATATTGGATTCGGCAGGCGCGCTTCTCTGGAGGAATCCGTCCAGTGTCCCGGCTTGAGACGGCCCCAATACCTCAGAGGAGCTTCTGGGCTGCTTCAGGGTCCTCCTCTTTCCCATATCAGCGGTGAGTGTACGCTTATGAAGCACTATGGAGCCTGGGGCAGACGGAGCTCAGCAGTCACACATCTGCGCCCGACGGCATCTGGCCACGCCCCGCAGACAACCCTTTTAAGTCACACAGGTGACCATTGCTCTAAAGCAGAGAAAAGCACCTGGCCCAGGTTCACCTAGCAACCAATCAGATGACAGCTTTCATTTTGTAACCTGCAGCTGGAAGACAAGAGCTGCACTCTGATTGGTCGGCACGGATAACTCTGATACGCAGTAAGTATATAGGGATGCAGGTCTCCAGGCGGTGTGCGGCGGGTCTCCACCGGGGCTGCACCTGTTGCCCTTCGGCTGGGGCGGAAGAATGAAGCGACGCATCACTTCTGCTGTGACTGCTGAGATGAGCAGAAGCACTGTGTGTGAAGTTCTGAGACACTGAGACCCGTGTTGTTAAAATTGGGGTGTAATTGTTCAGGGAATCCATATTATACATCAGGGATATTGCAGGTCAAGTGCAGGGCCAGTGCAGTGCTAGTAATTAATCAGGCAGGGAGAGAGAGATAGGGCGAGACAGGGATAAAGACCAGCTGCAGGGCCACAGAGTGAATTGAAAAATGTCTGGAATGGATAAGCAAAAGGTGGCACAGGGCAGCAGTGCCAAAGGACCTGTAGCCGGAGCATCTACTAGTAGTATTCGCAATACTTGGCCGTTGTTCCACCAGGCTAACCCACCAAGGTGCAAAATTGTAGTGGAGGAGAAAGTGGATGAGGTAGTGGAGTGGATGGCATGCTCATCTCAGTCTCACCCGGATGATCTGCTGTCATCTGATGATACAGTATCCATATGTAGCCAGTGGTCAGACTCGGAGCGTTCCTCCTGCTCCACCATTCCTCTCCAGCAAAGCCCATCATTTTCGTACGCAATTCATACGCTCATGCGTACGTGTTCAAAGAGGTTGCATACCTTTTTTACCTGAAAGTTTGTTATTAGTGCGCGAATGTTTGCTAAAAGCCATATAATTACGTATATTTTGTATGCAAATTCAACTAATCTATTCGTCGAATATACGAATCTTAGGAAAAGTTCGGTGAATAAAATTTTGCATGATTCGCTCATCTCTAGTGGCCACCCAGATTATTTTTTTTTATATAAATCTTTCAATAACTCTAGCAGTCATAGAATAGACTATTAAGATACTTTGATGCTGAAAATGAAAAGTTTTATAATGATAAAGCTTTACAGAAGTGAGGGACAGACACAATCAACATGATGAATGGAGAGGCATTTAAGGGGATGGTGGTGGTATTCTGCTTGGTATTCTTGTAAGGCAGAGCTTTAGTGTTTCAGCTTTAATAGTGTCCTCCGGGATTTACATATTGATGACCTATCTTTATGATAGGTCATCAACATGGGATGGTCAGGGGTCTGCCACCCCTGTCGATCAGCTGTCTGTGGAAAATGCACCCCTTCCAGTGAGTGCCACAGGTCTCTTGCAGCTTACTAAGTGCACTGCCATGCATTGTATAGCGCTGTTCTTGGTATTATTAAAGGGGTATTCCGGTTACCATAAATATATCTTATGTTTTAGACTAATTCATCATCAATCATTACCTAATATAATGTAAATTTCACGTTTACAGTTCAGTAGTAATAAAAGATGTTTTCTTCCACTGCTACCCACTGTGTTTCCTCATAAATTGCCATGGCATCGACCTGTAGTTCAGGCCACCCTCAAAAGAAGGACTTAAAAGCTCTGCCCCAGGTCCCACTAAGCCATGCCCTGACCCAGTCAGGCCCCACCCCGCCCTCTCCACAGCCGACGGGGATTGAAAAAATCAAGGTAAAAATCAGCTTCTGTCAGCTGCAGGGGTGGGAGGGTGACTTTCTCCCTGCAGCTCATGCTCAGACAGCACAGTGCAGATGTCTGAGAGTGAGCTGTTCAAAAGGACATCCCTGTGTCCACCCAGGCCCTGTGCCGGACTGAGGACAGGGAGTCTGAAAGCTGGTTGGGTAAGCAAAAACAGTCCAGCTCACCTGCAGCATAGATATGCACCTTGCATGGACAGCCTGGGCAAAGGCCTGAGATCCAAGAGAAGGGAAAAATCCAGCAACGGTGAAGTGTTATTTCAGGCGCTTTATTTGAAAATTCAGAACAGCCAAGTGCCGTGTACAGACTCCAAAAACAGCTTACAAAATCATAGTCTGAAAGCCGGTCTTTCCAGTCTAAAACCGGACCTCTGGCCACCCTAGGGGCAGGCTGCTGTGGAGGTCACAGTTAAAGGGGAGGGCGCTGTGGATGTTATTGTTAAGGGGGCAGGCTGCTGTGGAGGTCTCTGTCAAGGGGGCCAGTGATGGTGTTGGTCAGTTAAGGGGACTGTAACCTATGGTCAGTTTTAGGGGGTGGGTGCTGTAGAGATCACTGTTAAGGGGGCGAGCCCCTGTGGAGGTCACTGTCAAGGGGGTGAGGCGCTGTGGAACTCACTGTTAAAGGGGCAAGCTTCTGAGAAGGTCAAAGTTAAGTGGGTGGGCTGCTGTGGGGGTCCCATTTTAAGGAGATGGGGCACTGTGGGGGGGGGTCAATGTTAAGGGGTTTAGGTTGTGGAGGTCACTCTCGATATCTTTTAATGATACACACACAAACAGTAAATGAAATAGATTAAATATACCCGGGCGAAGCCGGGTCCTTCTGCTAGTAGGTGTATAAAATCCAGCCCCTAGCCATGTAGTCTGTCCTTACATACATTTATGAAAGAAGAGCTCAAATAATTTGAACATGGTACTACATAGTAACATAGTAACATAGTTTATAAGGCTGAAAAAAGACATCTGTCCATCCAGTTCGGCCTGTTTTCCTACAAGTTGATTCAGAGGAAGGCAAAAAACTCCTGTGAGGTAGAAGCCAATTTTCCCCACTTTAGGGAAAAAAAATTCCTTCCCGACTCCAATCAGGCAATCAGAATTACTCCCTGGATCAACGGCCCATCTCTAGTAACTATAACCTGTAATATTATTACCCTCCAGAAATACATCCAGGCCCCTCTTGAACTCTTTTAGTGAACTTACCATCACCACCTCCTCAGGTAGAGAGTTCCATAGTCTCACTGCTCTTACTGTAAAGAATCCTCTTCTATGTTTGTGTACAAACCTTCTTTCCTCCAGACGCAGAGGATGTCCCCTCATCACAGTCACAGTCCTGGGGATAAATAGATGATGGGAGAGATCTCTGTACTGACCCCTGATATATTTATACATATTTATTAGATCTCCCCTCAGTCGTCTTTTTTCTAAAGTGAATAAGCCTAATTTTGATAATCTTTCTGGGTACTCTAGTCCACCCATTCCAGTTATTACTTTAGTTGCCCTCCTCTGAACCCTCTCCAGCTCTGCTATGTCTGCCTTGTTCACAGGAGCCCAGAACTGTACACAGTACTCCATGTGTGGTCTGACTAGTGATTTGTAAAGTGGCAGGACTTTGTTCTCATCATGGGCATCTATGCCTCTTTTGATACAACCCATTATCTTATTGGCCTTTGGCAGCAGCTGTCTGACACTGGTTTCTACAGCTTAGTTTGCTGTTCACTAAAATTCCTAGGTCCTTTTCCATGTCAGAGTTACCCAATGTTTTACCAATAAGTATGTACTGGTGACTTGCATTATTCCTTCCCATATGCATAACCTTACATTTGTCAGTGTTAAATCTCATCTGCCACTTCTCTGCCCAAGCCTCCAGTCTATCCAGATCTGTCTGTAGCAGTGTACTGTCCTCTTCTGTGTTAATTACTTTGCACAGTTTAGTGTCATCTGCAAAAATGTATATTTCACTGTGAAAGCCTTCTACAAGATCATTAATAAATATATTGAAGAGAATAGGGCCCAATACTGACCCCTGTGGTACCCCACTAGTGACAGTGACCCAATCTGAATATGTGCCGTTAATAACCACCCTCTGTTTTCTATCACTGAGCCAGTTACTTACCCACATACAGACATTTTTATACAGTCCCCATTGAAGCACAACTGTGAAAATATGTTATTCATTGTTATTCATGCAGGGCAACAAAAACTCTAGAACACTGTACTAATTGGTGCAAGGATGGTGCTCCGTGTTTGAGACCACACAGCTTGTATGTATTTTACATGAATTATGAGCCTATTTGTAGTGGGCAAACCAATAAACAATGTGAAAGCAGTGGAGGAGGTGATGGATGCTTTCACAAAACCTAAGCCGGTAGCTGTATTAATGGTGCAGGCACATACAAGGTAAGTTACTCCCAAGGCAGTAGGGTACTGGAGGGCTGATGAGGTGGCAAAGACTGCATCAATGTTTGTGGAGCTTGCTATGGCTGTCCAGCTGCCAGAGATGGGGTGGTAGACCAGAAAGTGCTGATAAGGATGCAAATCAAGCGACCCAGGAGGATAAAATGTGTTGGAAAATGGAGCAGTATCTGTGAATGGAATGGAATCTGATTGAGAGATGGAAGAACCTGCCTCCCACGGAGTCTGTATCTGATGATGTTGCATACCAATAGGCATTGATTTGTTTTCGGATTCAATAATGCAGCAGTGAGGTACCATATGTAGCAGGGTACATGATTTATGCCAGACATAACCCAGGTTAAATATTAAAAGTACCTATGAAGAGTTCCAGCGACTGCAGAGTGACTACATACAACTAAGGTAAATATGTATGAATATGTGCTAGTTTCCATAGACCTTTTCTCAGGTTGGCCAGAAACATGACCAGTGTCTACTCCCTCTGCAAGGAATACAGCAAAGGCGTTGATCAGTAAAGAGGTTTGCAGATATGGAAAGCCATAGGCAACAGAACGTGATAAAGGCACACAGACCATATGAGGGCATTTTTGAAGGTGACTCTAAAACAGGCTGCACAGCAACACCACACTAAATTTGGAGATATGACAGATTACCTTCAAATTGTAGAAAGAGTTCATAAGCTTGTCTTTAATTCCAGATCCTGGTTCAAAAGAGGGGTCATATGACCGTTAGCCCAGTAACTGGGTGATGCCAAAGAGACATATTAGAGTTATACACGCAGATTGGCCTTTAAAAAACCTTTTGGCTGCCGCTACCAGGGGGACTTTGAGTTTGTAAGCATCTGGGCAACCAATGGGTCCCTCTGGGAGCAGTAGGTACTTGTACTCTAGCTAGACTGACACCAGCCACCTTTGTGATAACACACAACAAGGTAAATCCCAATGTTATCCCATACCATGGTTCATAGTGATACAAGAGAAAGGCATGCCTAGATGGTAGCTATGGCATTAGTGAATGGTTTATGAGACTATTGCATACGCTCTTACAATTATTGATTGCAGCAGTAGGAATATATTTATGCTGCTTATTGGTTTGGAAATGCTTATGTAAATTACCAAAATGTGTAGATAAAGTAACTAAGGTTAAGGTACATCAGCCATATATGGAAGAAAATAAAACACCTTTAGAATAGAAAATATCCAAAAAACAATGTTTAAGTGAAAGGTGACATTTGCCTCTGAAGGTCAGTGGCTGGCAACTAGGGTGAAGAAAGAAACATCATAAGTCCCCTTGCTCTAGGACTGTAATGGCTAACCTCTGCCACTCCAGCTGTGGTAAAACTCCCAAGATGCACACTTGTTTGGCTGTTCTCAGAACTCCATAGAAATTAATGGAGCATGCTGGGAGTCATAGTTTGCTGAAGTGTTTGAGTTAGCAATCACTGCTCTAGGAGGTCCTAGGACCTAAGGAGGAGCATATATACCTAAAGTATATGAATTTATGAAAGTGGGAAATATTTCTACTGTTTAGACCAGGGAACAGCAACCTTCAGCGCTCAAACTACTGTGAAACTACAACTCCCAACATGCACACATACTTGGTTGTTGTTTTAACTTCCATAGAAGTGAAAGGAGGATTCTGTAATAAGAGAACAACTGGAGTGTTAGAGGTCACTGATGCCTGGTTTAGACTCTTTACCTATAAATTTACTGTGCACCTTTTGTCTGCTGGTCAAACTCACAAGGGTCTATAACCTGAACCATGTGACTCTTATAGTTCGTTTTATATATGCACGTGTAGTATTGAAACAAGAATGACAGGCTTAATTGTTATTACCTATATACAAAAATCTAATATGCTTAACTGGTTGGTTTGGTTCTGTATGATGTAGTGTATAAATAACCACTTCTAGAGCCAGAGCTTCAAAGAACATTTTGGATGTCTAAAAGTTTATATCTGCCTGCCCTTCCATGTTGATTATCTCTGGTATACCATATTTCTACTTTAATGCAAAAATTTGAGTAAATGCTAAAATGAACAACTCTAAAAACATGCCCTACCAGTGTCGGACTGGGGTGTCTAGGGCCCACCAGTAAAATTTATTTTGGGGGCCCACTGTACAGATACATTCAAATATTACCTGCACACACAGCATCAAGGTGTTAAAAGATGATTGAATATGGAGGTCCTTGCAGCAACTTTGAAAAGGTAGGTCCTGGAAAGAAGAGGACACTGGCAGCTTTCCTCTAGAACTAGAAGTCATCTCAGCTCTGATCGTGTCTATAATAAAAAAAACTGGGGAGTTTCGTTAATCTATCAAGTTTTTTTCTATGAACATTGGCTGGTTAAGGTGCTGTACATTGAATATATGCACAAATATGTAGTGCAGTAAGTCTACTCTGTTATGTGCCACTTGTGCAGGGGGTGGGAGATTAGGGGCCCACCTTGCTCAGAGGCCCACTGGGGGATTCACCTTTACCCCATAGGCCAGTTCGAGCCTGGTATCCATGATTCCATTATGATATCACAATGTATGGTCAGCAGATAATAGTATTAAGGAATCCATTATGATGTCACAATGTATGGTCAGTAGATAATAGTTTCCAGGATTCCATTATGATGTCACAATGTATTGCCAGCTGATGATAGTATCCATGATTCTATTATGATGTCACAATGTATTGTCAGCAAATGATAGTATCCATGATTCCATTATGATGTCACAATGTATTGTCAGCAGATGATAGTATCCAGGATTCTATTATGGTGTCACAATGTATTGTCAGCAGATGATGGTATCCAGGATTCCATTATGATTTCACAATGTATTGTCAGCAGATGATAGTATCCAGGAATCCATCATGATATCACAATGTATGGTTAGCAGGTGACGGTATACAGGATTCCATAATGATTTCACAATGTATGGTCAGCAGATAATAGTATCCAGGATTCCGTTATGAAGTCACAATGTATGGTCAGCAGATGATGGTGTCCAAGATTCCATTCTGATGTTACAATGTATGATCATTAGAGATGAGCGAGTAGTGTTCAATCGAGCCGGTATTCGATCGAATACTACGCTATTCGGCATACTCGATTTCAATCGAGTATAACGGCGATGGCGCACTTAGAATTCGTTTCCCCTCCCACCTTCCCTGGCGCTCTTTTTCCACCAATCACCATGCAGGGGGGGTATGACAGGCCAGCGGAGCACGCTGGCAGCGCGAAAACGGCGTCTACATGGATTGGCTGGAAAAACCACGTGACCTCGAATATTAAAAACTCAGCTCTTCCTCCTCGTTCGCATATGCTGCGTGAACTTAGTCAGGGACAGAGGCTGGAGAAGGGAGAGATAGGTTTTAGCTGTTGGACAGGCAGGAGCGTGATTAAAAGCCCTTATCAGGGCTACTATAGTGCAGTACAGTGATAGGTTTACTACCATATACACTCTGCAGAGAACGGTTGCTGTATTCAGGGATAGCTGCTGGAGTAGGGACAGAGAGAGGCATTAGTGGTGTATTAGGTGCTCTGCTACATACCAAACTATATTTGGCACTACTGTTCTGCGTTCTTTTTGGCCGCAAAACCCTGTTATATACCTAGTGTGTATATGCACCATCTGATCTTCTGGCAGTATACGGCTGTGTACTTTTTTTTTTTTTAAATACAGTTTATTTGGCTCTAGTGTTCTGGGTTCTGTGTGCCTGCAATACCCTTTTTGTATACCAGGTGTAAATACCCACCGTCTGACCTGTTAGTACACGGCTGTGTACCTAGAAATAAAAAAAAAAGGCCTTTTCTTTGTCTACTGTACTGAGCGTTCTGCGTGCTTGCAAAATTATTTTATATACGTGGTGTTAATACCCACCGTCTGACCTGTTAGTACACGGCTGTGTACCTAGAAATATAAAAAAAAAAGGCCTTTTCTTTGTCTACTATACTGAGCGTTCTGCGTGCTTGCAAAATTATTTATATACGTGGTGTTAATACACACCGTCTGACCAGTTAGTACACGGCTGTGTACCTAGAAATATTAAAAAACTAGGCCTTTTCTTTGGCACCTGTACTGTGCGTTCTGCGTGCTTGCAAAAGTATTTTATATACGTGGTGTTAATACACACCGTCTGACCTGTTAGTACACGGCTGTGTACCTAGAAATATAACAAAAAAAAGGCCTTTTCTTTGTCTACTGTACTGAGCGTTCTGCGTGCTTGCAAAAGTATTTTATATACGTGGTGTTAATACACACCGTCTGAACTGGTAGTATACGGCTGTGAAGGCAAAATATTGTAACCAAAAAAAAAAAAATGCGTAGGGCTAGCGGAATCGGACGTGGACGGGGGCGCGGAAATGCTGTTGGGGGCCTTGTTGAAGCCAGTGGGGATACAATGCGTGCTGGTGAGGGGCAGCCAGGATCCCACTCATCCAGAATCCCTGCCTTTATGGGACAGTTAAGCAGGGGGCGGGTTACACCGCTGTTGAGGCCTGAGCAGGTTGAACAGGTGGTGCAATGGATAGCCGATAGCGCTTCCACACAGTTGTCCACCAGCCAGTCATCCACACAGTCTCACTCTGACCCTCCTTCCTCCACACCTGGCCAACAGAGTCATCCCACCATTGACCCCTCCCAGGAGCTCTTTTCGGGTCCTTTTTCAGATGTGCCGGAAGAATCCCAGGAGCTAGCAGAGGAATTTGTTTGTAGTGATGCCCAAACACTTGAGTATTCGCCATCTCCTGCTGATGTGGACCCTGAACCAGCATCTGTTATCATGAGCGATGATGATGATGAGACGCAGTTGCCATCAAGGGAGGCTGTTGGAATGTCCAGTGGGCAGGAGGAGGAGCAGAGTGAGGAAGTGGAAGAGGAGGTGGTGGATGACGAAATGACCGACCCCACTTGGCCAGGGGTGATGTCCAGCGGGGAAAGCAGTGGAGAGGTGGTGGTCTGCGCAGCACCGAAAAAGGCAGCAAGAGACGAGGGATGTCCAGAGGCAGAGGGATGTCCACAGGCAGAGGGATGTCCACAGGCAGAGGGATGTCCACAGGCAGAGGACAGTCCAGACAGAGAAGTGAGGCCACAGCCAGCAGGGCCGAAGCTGTTCCCGGCAGCAGGCAGTCGCGCGAAGCTCCCCCATCGAGGCCTCGTACTTCTGTGGTGTGGAGATTTTTTAATGTTTGTGCGGATGACAAACTGAGCGCGGTTTGCACACTCTGCCACTCAAAACTGAGTAGGGGCTCTGAGAAGAGCAATATGACCACCTCAGGCATGCGGCGTCACTTGGAAGTCAAGCACTGGGCTGAGTGGGAGAGAGCAAACGCAATACAACCTGCGCAAGGTCTTCCTGCCACTGCCTCTTCCCCTTTGTTGTGTGCTGCCACTGCGGTCCAGACCTCCAGCCAGGACACCTCCACATCTGCCTCTGCCTCGGCTACTTTGGGGCCTTCTCCTTCAGCCTCCCCTTCCCCCGCATCTTCGCCTGCACCTTCACACTCCTCGTCCCATCAACTGTCCATCTCGCAGGCGTTCGACCGCAGGCGGAAGTACGCCTCGAGTCACCCCCAAGCCCAAGCCTTAAACTGCCACATCTCCAAACTGCTGGCCCTGGAGATGTTGCCGTTTAGGCTTGTGGAGACGCAGGCCTTCCGCGACCTGATGGCGGCTGCCGCACCTCGCTATTCCGTCCCCAGCCGCCACTACTTTTCCCGGAGTGCCGTCCCCGCCCTGCACCAGCACGTGTCGCGTAACATCAGGCGGGCCCTGAGGTACGCAGTCAGCGCAAAGGTCCACTTGACCACCGACTCGTGGACAAGCGCTTGCGGCCAGGGACGATACATCTCTTTGACGGCACACTGGGTGAATGTTGTGGAAGCGGGGACAGGGTCGCAAACAGAGACGGCCTACCTACCACCCCCGCCCAAGATTGCCAGCACGGGTTCTGATAAACCCCCCTCCTCTTCCTCCTCCTCCTCTGCCTTAACATCGCCCTCAGCCGCTAGCTGGAAGCGTTGCAGCACTGGCGCGGGGAGACGTCAGCAGGCGGTGCTTAAGCTCATCAGCTTGGGCGACAGGAAGCACAGCGCCCCAGAGGTGAGGGACGCCATATTGCAGCAGACGGAGATGTGGCTGTCGCCGCTGCAGCTAGGACCAGGCATGGTCGTGTGCGATAACGGCCGTAACCTGGTGGCGGCTCTGGAGCTTGCCGAACTCAATCACGTACCATGCCTGGCCCACGTTTTTAATCTGGTAGTCCAAAAATTTCTAAAGACTTACCCCAACCTGGCAGAGCTACTGGTGAAAGTGCGGCGCTTGTGCGCTCACTTTCGGAAGTCAACTGTAGCTGCTGCTAGCTTAAAAAAACTCCAGCAACGCCTCCATTTGCCTCAACATCGGCTGTTGTGCGACCTGCCGACTCGCTGGAATTCCACCTATTCCATGTTGGCCAGGGTGTGTGAGCAGCAGAGAGCATTGATGGAGTACCAGATTATGAATCCACGCGTGCCTCCAACTCAGCTCCCTCAGTTTGCCAACCACGAGTGGCCATGGATGGCAGACATATGCGATGTACTGCGTATCTTTGAGGAGTCCACCAAGAAGGTCAGCAGCGAGGACGCTATAGTGAGCGTAACCATCCCGCTCCTATGCGTCCTTAAAGAATCGCTCATCGCAATAAGGGAGAACGCATTGCACGCAGAGGAGACGGGGGTAGGAGGAGACGCAACGGAGCTACACAGTCAGACCACACTTTTGTCTGCTTCTCGGTGGCAGTTGCAGGAGGAGGAGGAGGATGAGGAGGAGGAGGACGACGTGGAGGTGGCTGTGGAAGAGGAGGCGGATGCTGGCGGCGAGGGTAGCAGTCAGGCTGTGTGCGTCCCATTGGTTCAGCGCGGATGGGGCGGAGAGGAGGCGGAAGAGGAAGAGGAGGAAATGGCAAGTGATCCTTCTGGTGGGGGCAGTGACGTCATGCCTATTCAGAGTCTGGCACACATGGCTGACTTCATGCTGGGCTGCTTTTCCCGGGACACACGTGTTGTCCGGATAGTGGAGAACAAACTGTACTGGGTCTTCGCACTCCTGGACCCCCGGTATAAAGATAACGTCTCCTCTTTTATTCCGGTAGAGGAGAGGACGAATCGATTGCTGGAATACCAGAGGGAACTCGTGCAGAACATGATGGAGATTTTCCCACCCACCATCGCTGGCGGCAGAGAGGAGAGGGTCTCCCAGAGTCCCACAACATCGATCAGGCCCACAGCCACCAGGGGAACACTCTCCAAGGTGTGGGACACGTTCATGGCACCCCCTCGTGCAACTTCCATCACTGCGGGGCCCGCTATCAGCAGGAGGGACAAGTATCGGCGGATGTTGCGGGAGTACCTGGCAGACCGTACCCCTGTCCTCCCCGATCCCTCGGCGTCCTACACTTACTGGGTCTCCAAGTTGGACACGTGGCTGGAACTGTCCCTGTACGCCTTGGAGGTGCTTGCCTGCCCTGCCGCCAGCGTGCTATCAGAAAGGGTGTTCAGCGCAGCCGGGGGCATTATAACCGATAAGCGCAGCCGCCTGTCAACCGACAGTGCCGACAGGCTGACGCTAATCAAAATGAACAGCAAGTGGATTGACCCGGACTTTGCTTCTCCAACAGTGGAAAGCAGCCAAAAGTGAAGTGCCATCTGTATGAAGTGCCATTTCCTCCTCCACCTCCTCCTCCTTAACCGCCTTAGAATTGCTCCGTAAAATAAAAAAAATATATATATTTATGGCTCACCTCTTGGGCCTACAAACAATTTTTAAGAGGTCTCACCTCTTGGGCCTACAAACAATTTTTAAGAGGTCTCACCTCTTTAGCCTCCACATAATTTTTAAGAGGTCTCACCTCTTGGGCCTACAAACAATTTTTCTCATGGCTCACCTTTGGGCCTACAAACAATTTTTAAGAGGTCTCCCTCTTGGGCCTACAAACAATGTTTATTTATGGCTCACCTCTTGGGCCTTAATACAATTTTTTAAGAGGTCTCACCTCTTGGGCCTACAACAATTTTTAAGAGGTCTCACCTCTTGGGCCTACAAACAATTTTTAAGAGGTCTCACCTCTTTGGGCCTACAAACAATTTTTTATTATGTGCTCACCTCTTGGGCCTTATAGCAATTGGTTAAGAGGTCTGCACCTCTTGGGCCTACAAACAATTTTTAAGAGGTCTCACCTCTTTGGCCTCGCAACATAATTTTTAAGAGGTCTCACCTCTTGGGCCTAACAAACAATTTTTTCTCATAGGCTCACCTCTTGGGCGCCTACAAACAATTTTTAAGAAGGTCTCACCTCTTTGGTTCCCCCACATAATTTTTTTAAGAGGTCTCACCCTCTTGGGCCCTACAAACAATTTTTCTCATGGCTCACCTCTTGGGCCTACAAACAATTTTAAGAGGTCTTCACCTCTTGGGCCTACAAAACAAATTTTTTTATGGCTCACCTCTTGGGCCTACAACAATTTTTATTATGGCTCACCTCTTGGGCCTTAATACAATTTTAAGACGGTCTCACCGTCTTTTGGCCTCCACTTAATTTTTTTCGAGGGCCTCACCTTTGGGCCTCCATATAATTTTTTCGAGGGCTCACCTCAAGCTAACTTTGCGCACTCATTAAAATATTTTCACAACAAGGACCTAAGAGCCCTCGATGGGAGAGCTTTGTGTGGGGGCCTGTTATAGGGAAGAGATGCGGCCCTGCGGGCTCTAGCCTGCCTTCTCCATGAGCCTCTGGCCAGCCCACGGCCTCTTCCTGCCTTTTGCGGTCCTACGCATCCCTCAACATCCCCACTGCTTTACCTGCTAGACATGACACTGGGCCAGGTCGGGTCACTGACTTCGTCATACTCAACCACCTCCTCTTACACTGCCTCACTTTGCTCCAACAGCCTCCCTTGCTGGCAACTGTGTCTCATCATCGTCCCTAATCATTTTACACTTTAGTGCCCGTTCCACACCACCATCAGCTAGAGATGGAGCTTGCTCCAGTGTTTGGGCATCAGAACAAACAAAATCCTCAGATAGCTCCTGCGATTCTTGCATGGGTGGGAACACTGGGTTGATAACATTGGGCAGGGTGGGAGGAAGGAGGGTCAGAGTGAGGTCCCTGCAGTTTCTGCAGGCTATCGACGAGACTGGACTTTGTGGACTTGACTGGGTGGTGGACAGATTTAACAAATCTAGAAGGAGAAGGAGGGGTTTGCCGAGCTGTCTGTAAGGGTTGCGGAAATCCAGACAGAACCAAGGCCCAAAACTTGGGTGGGGGTAGCAGGTTTGCCCGTCCCCGCCTCCACAACATTCACCCAGTGTGCCGTCAGGGAGATGTAGCATCCCCGGCCTCAAACCAAAGTGTTGGTGGTCAAATGGCCTTTTGCAGTAACCGTGTTACTCGGGCGTGGATGATGTTTTGGGACATGTGCCTGGGCAAGGCAGGGATGGCACAGAGGGAAAATAGTGATGGCTTGATTGCTTTCCCCCTTGCCTATGCCATCTGTGGTTGTCATAGGCAACGTGATTTTAAGGGGTGCAGAATTTTATCTTCTTTTTTGTCTAGTTTGGCTTGGGGTCCATGGCAATGTAGAGGAAAGAAGGTTTCCTTGTATGGTCTCACTTTACAGAGAGGTTACATTGTCTTTGGAGTGTATTGTTGAGAGGCTGTGATAGTGGCGTAATAGTGCGACTTGGGCGCGTTATATGCACCCAGACATGCTTCCCCTGCTGTCCCAGTTGCATTCCAGCAGTGTTGGCATCCTTTTCTGAGGTTTCAGGGTGGACTTGGTGACCTCCAAGTGGTCGAATTGAGATTTCCAAGTGGCAAGCATTTTTTTCCCATAGACTTTAATGGGATTCGATATTTGGTCGAATAGCCGAATATCGCGGTCTATTTGAATCGAATTTCGAACTTTCGAATATTTCACTACTCGCTCATCTCTAATGATCATCAGATGATGAGGTCCAGGATTCCATAATCATGTCACAATGTATTGTCAGCAGATGATAGTGTCCAGGATTTCATCATGATGTCGCAATGTATGGTCAGCAGATGACAGTATCCAGGATTCCATTATGACCTCACAATGTATTGCCAGCTGATGATAGTATCCGGGATTCAATTATGATATTACAATCTATGGTCAGCGGATGATAGTGACCAGGATTCCATTATGATGTCACAATGTATGGTCAGCAGATGATGGTATCCAGGATTCCATTATGATGAGATAATGTATTGTCAGCAGATGGTAGTATACAGGATTCCATTATGATGTCACAATGTTTGGTCAGCACATGATAGTATGCAGAATTTGATTATGATGTCATAATTTATGGTCATCAGATGATAGTATCCAGGATTTTATTATGATGTCACCATGTATGTTCAGCAGACATTATCCAGGATTCCATTATGATGTCACAATGTATGTTCAGAAGATGATAGTATTCAGGATTTTATAATGATGTCACAATGTATGGTCAGCAGAAGAAAATGTCCAGGATTCCATTATGATGTCACAATGTATGGACAGCAGATGATATTGTTCAACATCATTGTCTGATCTCACAAATGCTTTTCTAGATGAATGGGTAAAAATTCCCACATTCCCATTCTAAAATCTCATAGAAAGCCTTTCCAGAAGAGTGCATGCTGCTTTGGCTCCAAAGGATGGACTAACTTCATATTAGCGCCCATGGATTTACATTGGGATGTCATAAAAGATCCTGTAGGTGTAATGTGTAGGTGTCTCAATACTGTTGTCCATATAGAATATCTTTAAGATTGCCAGTAGGCAGATGATCATTGGTATTTTTTTTTCATACTGCTAATTGCACATATATTGATTTATACTTATTCAACCCATATGTGGCAGTTATATTGATGGTTAATATTTTAAAATAGCCTTGTCATTAGATTTTGACACAATAATAGGTTTCAAAAACACTGTTGAGTGTTTACTTTGTTTTTAGTACACAACATGAAACATAATGCCAGTACCTAATTGTATAGCACATTGTACAGCAGTGTATGGCATACGGGCATAGAATTTCAGAAAGTGATAATTTCCCCAACCACATGATGTCCAACACAGTTCAGGAGGCTGTTTCCTGGCCACCTGGTGGTCAGCTCTTAGTCCCATCTCACCTTAGAAACGGCGAAATGACAAAACCCCTTTAAGTATTGGTACTTGTATATTTGAAAATGTTTCATGGAACTCTTGGAATCAGACCAATAGGACAGCCTCAGGAATGCCTGCAATATGTTAGAACTGTGCCTTCATTTTTTGGAACAACATATTTTCTGTAAAGCGTTGTTATATGTTGAACTGCACAGATTACCCTATTTTGCATTCGCATACTCTTTTTTTAACTGTCTCCTTTCTTGCACCTCATAACTACCGACAGCAAGACCACCCCACCTTCCAACAGGCTGGAGACCCCTAGCAGGCTGTGCCCCGGGGGAACAATACGTCCTCACTGCATGGTCCAGGGAAGCAGGGTAACACCACGTTGAGCAATACAACCTTCTGCCACTTACTGATCGGTAGGGATGCTGATAGTTGCCTTGGAAATATTGCCTACCCTGTATCTGTCTTATGATCTTCCATGAACACTGAAAGTTCTGGCCTTAGATTTGCATGACTATGCTTCTCTTCATTAATTCCTGTACCTTGCTTTGGAAATATCATCTGCAAGCTGTTATTTCAAAATACTTATAGGCAATGGACAGCTCTCGGGGCAAAATTATTTTTTCATTTGGTCTTTCTTAAAGATTTTCAACAGTCCTTCCTCTACAGCTTTCACTTTAGTGTATTTGCAAACTATTATTTCCCCTTTCTCAATTCCTCAGAGAGCAGCTCTAATGGCTGGATCCATATCCCTTATGTCTGAACTCCTAACAGCTCATAAACACTGATTTAACCAAATTCTTATCCAACTGATAACACTGTAGTTATAATGTATGCTTATGAGCTGTTACAAATGTACTGATGAGGACTACATGTCGATCAGAGCAACTCTATTATTCAGTATGAAGCAGAAAGAAATAACCTGCAGATACACTGAAAGGAAAAATTGTTGAAAATGTTTAATAATGACCAAGTGAAAAACTGATATTAGCCCCAAATGAGTAGAATGCAATGATAAAAAAAATGCTCCCAAAGGTATCCATAGATTTCAAGGATAATCTAATAATGACACTGTAAGTCCACGCCACTGTCCTGACCATGAAAGTAACCGTACGTCCTATAGAATTTCACAATCATTTCTCATCATTTAAACTTTGTATTTAGTAGTTATACTTTGGAGAAGTTTGTCCTTCTCTGTAATATCGCTAATATTAATGATTAACGACCTTGTTAAATTAACAGGAGAGGCAATGTAGGTAACATCCTGACAAGTACCAACTTAATATGAAACTTTATAGCTGTGCATCAACTCATGAAGATATGGGTTTAATTAAGGTACTGGGTAATTGCTTAATATATTTCTGTCACAGTTTATCTTCTCATACGAAGTGTCTTAAAATATTGATGTAGACTAATTTAGTTTAGTTGTCATTAAGTGTCATTAGCAGGCTAGCTGTTATGAAAGGTTCTTAAAAGGTATCACACTCTTTTCCACCATAAGATTTGTACTATGTGTGCCTGTGGTATCTGAAATGTGGCATTGGTGAAGATTTTGCCTGTCAATTACAAAACACTTTTCTACGTAGATGCAGTTTGGTACAAATATTTAGTCAGGCCCCCTGCAATCAAATACTTATCCCCCATCCTTTGGTTAGGTTGTAAGTTTATATCATGACAATCTTGTTAAAAGTTGGTCTTAAATAGAGATGAGCGAACGTGCTCGTTACGAGCACTGTAGCGCTCGGCTCCCCTGCGAACAAATGCCTGCAGGCATTGCAGATCCATCCTCAGCTGCATGTAAGTCAATGGGGACAGATCGCTTGGTATGACACTCATACCAAACGGATCCGTCCCCACTGACTTTCAGCCGGGTGAGGAGGACGGATCCGTTTGGTATGAGTGTCATACCAAACGATCTGTCCCCATTGACTTACATGCAGCTGAGGATGGATCCGCAATGCCTGCGGGCATTGCGCAGGGGAGCCGAGCGCTACAGTGCTCGTAACGAGCACGTTCGCTCATCTCTAGTCTTAAACTTTTCCTAAAATATAATTTTACTGAAAACACTTTCTGCAGTCCTATGGATAATTCAATGTGAAGCCCAATTGAGAGTAAAATCAGATTCTCACTTTTATTAAATCTTTTTAAGAAATTATTACCTCAAGGGACATCTACACCTATTGTGGGCATTTTTTTTTTAAATATTGCATTGTACTCATTATGAGCTAAAAATATTTTTTAAGTGGTCTTTATTAAATATATGGAGACCTTTTCTCTGTACATGAATGAAATGCTCTTCTAGCAGGATCTGAATTTTCACTCTGCTCAGTCAGCCATGCTAACTCGACAGGCTCCTTATCCCTGACCTCATAAACATTAAAGCTCAATTCTTATCTTACTGATAAGACTGTGGCTTAAATAAATGTTTATGACCTCTTAGTTATTTAGTAGAAGACCGGCAAAGACTGGCACAA
This sequence comes from Rhinella marina, assembly GCA_900303285.1. Taxonomy (NCBI): domain Eukaryota; kingdom Metazoa; phylum Chordata; class Amphibia; order Anura; family Bufonidae; genus Rhinella; species Rhinella marina. The sequence goes on along the minus strand of ONZH01010901.1, from coordinate 330,357 downwards.
AGTGAAATTAAGCATCATAAAGCTACAAACTTGTAGTTTTTAATGTTGTCATTTTGGGGGACATATAACTTTCTGATTAACTTTTATTAACTTTTTTTGGAAGGAAGATGGGAGTTTTTACGTTATAAATTTTACAACGTTCATTATTCAGTATAAATAACATGTTTTTTTATTCTCTGGGTCAGAACGATTACAGCGATACCAAATACATAGTTTTTTTTTTACATTTTACTACTTGTGCAATAAAACCCGTTTTTAAAAAGAACAAAATGTTTTTGCATCGCCGCTTCCAAAGACCCATAACATTTTATTTTTGTTTCTATGGAGTTGTATGAGGTCTTGATTTTTGCAGTTTTCATTTGTGTAATTTTGGGGTAAATTATGCTTTTTAAATGCTTGTTATTAGCTTTTTTTTTTTTTTTTTTTTACATCGTTCACTGTAGGGTATAATTTACATGATATTTGTGTAGTGAGGGTCGTTATGGACAAGGTGATACCAAACATGTGGGGGAGATTTTATTTTTGCAACTTTTTTAATTGAAAAGTGTATTTTCAATGGGAAAAAAGCGTATTTATTTTTTATTGGAATGTTTTTTAATTTGATGGGTTTTTTTTCACCACTCAATAGTCCCACAAGGGGACTATAACAGGCAATATTTAGATTGCTTTTAAAATACAATGCACTATCCCTATAGTGCATCGCATTTCAATGCCAGTGCTATACTGACATTGACCAGCAGGCTGCACCAGAGAGGTACAACTTGCTGGAAAACACTCAAGGCTGGCTTGGGGCCTATACCAAACCTCAGCCACCGTTTTACACACATCAGCACCCTGACACTCCAGACAGTCTGAGCTATTAGAGCAGGGGCCTAGCTCTCATGTGAGAGCTAAGCCTCACTCTCACTTACAGCGCTTAAACCTGGCTACCAGGAAAAGGCGGTGGCCCAGCCTAAGGCCACTTAGTGACCACTTTAAAAAGGCTTATTGGAGGTCACTAAGGGGTTAAATGGCTTCTGTCAGATTTATACTATGAATGAAACTGGCAGTCCTGTTGCATGTGTGCTTGGCAGCTGAAGGCATCTGTGTTGGTTTCATGTTCATACAGTACAGACCAAAAGTTTGGACACACCTTCTCATTCAAAGAGTTTTCTGTATTTTCATGACTATGAAAATTGTAGATTCACACTGAAGGCATCAAAACTATGAATTAACACATGTGGAATTATATACTTAACAAAAAAGTGTGAAACAACTGTAAATATGTCTTATATTCTAGGTTCTTCAAAGTAGACACCTTTTGCTTTGATTACTGCATTGCACACTTTTGGCATTCTCTTGATGAGCTTCAAGAGGTAGTCACCTGAAATGGTTTTCACTTCACAGGTGTGCCCTGTCAGGTTTAATAAGTGGGATTTCTTGCCTTATAAATGGGGTTGGGACCATGAGTTATGTTGGGCAGAAGTCAGGTGGATACACAGCTGATAGTCCTACTGAATAGACTGTTAGAATTTGTATTATGGCATGAAAAAAGCAGCTAAGTAAAGAAAAACGAGTGGCCATCATTACTTTAAGAAATTAAGGTCAGTCAGTCCGAAAAATTGGGAAAACTTTGAAAGTGTCCGCAAGTGCAGTCGCAAAAACCATCAAGCGCTACAAAGAAACTGGCTCACATGAGGACCGCCCCAGGAAAGGAAGACCAAGAGTCACCTCTGCTGCAGAGGATAAGTTCATCTGAGTCACCAGCCTCAGAAATTGCAGGTTAACAGCAGCTCAGATTAGAGCCCAGGTCAATGCCACACAGAGTTCTAGCAGCAGACACATCTCTACAACAACTTGCTCTTGACTGAGGCTGCTCCTGAGACAAGTAACTGAGCTAAGTGACCAGTAGAGTTATAAGAGTTGTAAAGAAGTTGTAAAAAGTTTGCAGTAAGTACTTTATTCTTGTTAATTGATTGCTGTTTTGTAACTGGGATGGATAGCAAGATTGAAAGTTTTCAACAGTGCACAGTCTGCCACATGTATGAACAACAGGAGCAGCAGTTCCTAGGTGAATACTGCTGTGGTAGATGTGAGCATGTTGCCAATCTGGAAGCTCACATTAGAGATCTGGAGAAGCATATTGCAACACTGAGGGAAACAAGAGATCTTGAGAGGGGCCTGCTTCTCACAGAACAGGCAGTTATGGAGGGTGGAGAGGAAAATCAGGAGGCCCATGTAAGGAGCTGGGTTAACCCGAATAGAGGGAGTGGCAAGGGGTCTAGGAAAAGGAAGGCTTCTGTGCACCCAAGCAAAATTGCCAAGTTGGGTGATGATGCGAGGGTGTCAGTCTCAGAAATGTCAACCCTAGTGGATACTGGTCTCCCTAACAGCCGGGGGAACAGTCCATCTAGTAGTGGGGGGAATGGTAAAGCAGGTAGGCCGAGACAGCTAGTAGTGGTAGGGGATTCCATAATCAGGAAGACGGATAGAATAATTTGTCGCCAAGACCGCCTCAACTGAATGGTTTGCTGTCTCCCTGGTGCCAGGGTTCGGCATGTGGTGGAACGGGTGAACAAATTACTGGGAGGGGCTGGGGATGACCCAGCTGTCGTGGTCCATGTGGGAACCAAGCTGAAGGGATGGACCTCCAAGGTTGTATTCTCAGGAATACTGCCTGTGCCATGCGCATCGCAGGACAGACAGCGGGAGCTGAGGGAGTTGAATGCATGGCTCAAGTCTTGGTGTAAGGGAGAAGGGTTCGGGTTCTTAGAGCACTGGGCTGATTTTTCATTGGGGTACAAATTGTATTCTGTGGATAAATTGCACCTGAATGGAAGAGGGGCTGCTGTGCTGGGGGAGAGAATCCTAGAGGGGGTGGCTGAGTTTTTAAACTAGGGATGTGGGGGGGGGGGGGGGGACAAGCAGAAAATAAAGCAAAGCGTGCAGTGGTAGATAGGTTAGAGAGTGGTCAGAACAGAGTGGTGGGTGGAGAAGTGGACCATGGGGGGAGGATAACAGCAGTGGATAAGGAGATCCATGTGTTACAAATCAGCAGAAAAAACATGTCTAGTCAGAAAACATCAATAAATTACATTTCTAAACCTAAATGTACAAAAACACATGGTAATTTAAAGTGTATGTTCACAAATGCCAGAAGTCTAGCAGGCAAAATGGCTGAGCTTGAGGTCATGGTACTGGAGGAGGAAATTGATATAGTTGGAGTTGCTGAGACATGGCTGGACTCTTCGCATGACTGGGCTGTCAATCTCCAGAGACTAACAATGAAAGAATAATTTTTGGTATAATTTATAGACCCCCAAACATCACTGAGGAGATAGAGGATCAGCTGCATAGACAAATAGAGCGGGCTGCCCAGGCGGGTACAGTAGTGATAATGGGAGATTTTAACTTCCCTGGTATTGACTGGGGTCATGGATCGGCTTCAACTGCAAAGGAAAGAAATTTTCTTAACTTATTGCAGGATAATTTTCTGGGTCAGTTTGTAGAAGAACCAACAAGAAGTGATGCATTGTTGGATCTGGTTATATCTAACAATGCAGAGATAGTTGAGGAGGTAATTGTTCGGGAAAACCTTGGTAATAGTGACCACAATATAGTTACTTTTATCCTAAAGTGTAAAAAGCATAAACATGCTGGGAGATCAAAAACATTTAATTTTAAAAAGGCCAATTTCCCAGGGTTACGGGCCGCACTCCAGGACATAGACTGGGAGCAGCTGTTGTCAAGTAGTAACACAGATGATAAATGGGAGACCTTCAAATCTACACTGGGTAACTATACTGCAGAATTTATTCCTAGGGGGAACAAATACAAACGCTTAAATTTAAACACTGCCTGGCTTAATGCGGATGTTAAAAGGGCAATACATGAAAAACAAAGGGCATTTAAAATATACAAATCAGAGGGGTCTGCCATAGCCTTTAATAACTACAAAAGGGTTAATAAAGATTGTAAAAGGACTATAAAAGCAGCAAAAGTTCAAAATGAAAGGCTGGTGGCCAGGGACAGCAAAACCAATCCCAAAAAATTCTTCAAATATATAAATGCAAAAAAACCTAGGTCAGAGCATGTAGGACCCCTTAATAATAGTGATGGGGAATTGATTACTGGGGATCAGGAAAAAGCGGAGCTACTGAATGAGTTCTTTAGTTCTGTATATACACATGAAGAGGTGGGAGCTGCTGCCGGTAGAGTAAGTGCTGGTGATACTTCATGTAATATACTTAACTGGTTCAATATAGATATGGTCAAAGCTACGTTAAACAAAGTAAACGTGAATAAGGCTCCAGGACCGGATGGGTTACACCCAAGAGTTCTTAAGGAACTTAGTTCAGTAATTTCTTTGCCCTTGTATATAATAATCAAAGATTCTCTGGTGACTGGCATAGTGCCGAGGGACTGGCGTAAAGCAAATGTGGTGCCCATCTTCAAGAAGGGCTCTAGGTCATCCCCGGGGAATTACAGACCGGTGAGCTTAACGTCCATTGTGGGGAAACTTTTTGAGGGTCTAATAAGGGACTATATACAGGAATATGTTTTGGATAATAGTATTATAAGTGATAACCAGCATGGTTTTACTAAGGACAGAAGCTGTCAGACTAACCTGATTGGTTTTTATGAAGAAGTGAGTAGAAGTCTGGATAGAGGGGCGGCTGTGTATATTGTGTATTTGGACTTTGCAAAAGCGTTTGACACGGTCCCTCATAGACGTCTGACGGGTAAATTAAGGTCGGTTGGATTAGAAAATCTACTCTGTAACTGGATTGAGAACTGGCTGAAGGAGCGTACTCAGCGAGTGGTGGTGAATGATTCCTACTCTGAATGGTCCCCAGTTATAAGTGGTGTACCCCAAGGTTCAGTGCTGGGTCCACTTTAATTTAATTTATTTATTAATGATATAGAGGGAGGAATCAACAGCACTGTTTCAATTTTTGCAGATGACACTAAGCTTTGTAGTAGAGTCCAGTCTATGGAAGATGTGCAGAAGTTACAAGCTGACTTGGACACACTGAGTGTTTGGGCATCCTCTTGGCAGATGAGGTTCAATGTGGATAAATGTAAAGTTATGCATCTGGGTACTAACAACTTGCATGCCTCCTATGTCCGAGTAACACTGGGAGAGTCACTTGTAGAGAAGGATCTGGGTGTTCTTGTAGACCATAGACTGCAGAATAGCATGCAATGTCAATCGGCTGCTTCTAATGCCAGCAGAATATTGTCATGTATTAAAAGAGGCATGGACTCGCGGGACAGGGATGTCATATTACCACTGTATAAAGCATTAGTACGGCCTCATCTGGAATATGCTGTTGAGTTCTGGGCTCCGGTTTATAGGAAGGATGTCCTGGAGCTGGAAAGGGTGCAGAGACGGGCAACTAAACTGATAAGGGGCATAGAGCATCTTAGCTATGAAGAAAGATTGAAGGATTTAAACTTGTTTAGTCTTGAGAAGAGACGTATAAGGGGGGACATGATCAACCTGTATAAGTATGTAAATGGCCCATACAAAAAATATGGTGAAAAACTGTTCCAGGTAAAATCCCCTCAAAAGACAAGGGGGCACTGCCTCCACCTGGAGAAGCAAAGGTTCAGACTCCAGGGGCGAAAAGCCTTCTTTACTATAAGAACTGTGAATCTGTGGAACGGTCTACCGCAGGAGCTGGTCACAGCAAAGACAGCTGAGGGCTTCAAAACAGGCTTAGAAAAATTCTTAGAGAAAAAGAAGGTCACCACATATTAAAAAATGTAGAGTCATGTCTTACAGTTACCCGTCCCCCTCCCCTTCATCACTCCTACCCCCTCCCTTGGTTGAACTTGATGGACATGTGTCTTTTTTCAACCGTATTAACTATGTAACTATGTAACTATGTAACTGTTAAGAGGAGACTGTGTGCATCAGGCCTTCATGGTAAAATAGCTGCTAGGAAACCACTGCTAAGGACAGGCAACAAGCAGAAGAGACTTGTTTGGGCTAAAGAACACAAGGAATGGACATTAGACCAGTGGAAATCTGTGCTTTGGTCTGATGAGTCCAAATTTGAGATCTTTGGTTCCAACCACTGTGTCTTTGTGCGACGCAGAAAAGGTGAAAGGATGGACTCTACATGCCTGGTTCCCACCGTGAAGCATGGAGGAGGAGGTGTGATGGTGTGAGGGTGCTTTGCTGTTGACACTGTTGGGGATTTATTCAAAATTGAAGGCATACTGAACCAGCATGGCTACCACAGCATCTTGCAGTGGCATGCTATTCCATCCGGTTTGCGTTTAGTTGGACCATCATTTATTTATCAACAGGACAATGACCCCCAGGCTGTGTAAGGGCTATTTGACCAAGAAGGAGAGTTCTGGGGTGCTACGTCAGATGACCTGGCCTCCACAGTCACCAGACCTGAACCCAATCGAGATTGTTTGGGGTGAGCTGGACCGCAGAGTGAAGGTAAAAGGGCCAACAAGTGCTAAGCATCTCTGTTGGAATACCATTTCAGGTGACTACCTCTTGAAGCTCATCAAGAGAATGCCAAGAGTGTGCAAAGCAGTAATCAAAGCAAAAGGTGGCTACTTTGAAGAAACTAGAATATAAGACATATTTTCAGTTGTTTCACACTTTTTTGTTAAGTATATAATTCCACATGTGTTAATTCATAGTTTTGATGCCTTCAGTGTGAATCTACAATTTTCATAGTCATGAAAATATAGAAAACTCTTTGAATGAGAATATGTGTCCAAACTTTTGGTCTGCACTGTATGTGCCCACATTGCTGAGATATATGCAAATGAGCCTCTACATGCAATGGGAGCCTTGCCACTGCAGGGATCAGCAACCTCCGGCACTCCAGCTTTTCTGAAACTACAACTCCCAGAATTGTCCTTTCACGTCTATGAGAGGTACAAGAACAGACAAATAGGTGTTCATGCTGTTGAAGTTTCACAGCAGCTGGAGTGCTGAAGGTTGCTGATCCCTGTCCTAGAAGCTCAATTTGCATATATCAGAACTTCATTTTTCTCAATAATGCAGGCACATATGAACATGGGACTATGAGATGTCTTCAGCTGCCAAGTGTACATGCTACAAGTGAGCCAGTTTCATAGGCACAAATATGCTGAAGATGGCCTTTAAGACAACTCCCTCAGTATGGAAATTTGTTGGTTTCTTCCATCATAATTCACTTAAAAAGCCCTAACAAATGAATTCCGAGTGCAAATACTGCCAATTGTCTCTCTAGTACTTACAGACGCTATTAAGCGGGTTAAAAAGGCATGACCTTCAACTTCAAAATTTTAGATTTCCAAATCCTATTTTTTTTTTTAAATATCTTTTTATTAGTTTATAAACGTTATATAACAACATCTGCATTTGTATACAGAAAATCATCTATAAGCAATCAAATGTACATAACCATCATTACACATTGGTCAAGGTAAGTATATAGAGGTAGATAATGCACAAATGCCATACGTTTTTCAATGTGTTCAAATATCAGCGAAGGAAAATACAGTTATGGGATAGTATACAAACATCTTGATAATGAGAACAAATAAAGACGGAACTTTAATAAACTCAGCGCCAGTGGTATGCCCAGGATAGTTATCACAATTCAGCACAGGAGTTTATTAAATCTGTAGACAGAGCTCTTAAAGGTGATGTTTATGTGATATAGAGAATTGGGCATTGTTTCAGTAACCTGTTTCTTATATATGTGTGTCAAATATTATTTGATCCCTGAGAGGCTCTCCACTGTGTCCAAATCTTTAGGTACCCTTTTCTATTGCTGTTTTCCCAGCCTGCCAACTCTTCCATTCTGTTTATTTGATGCATTTTAGATTTCCACATTTCTACAGTCGGGGCCATTGTATCTCTCGATTTAGTGGGTATCATAAGTTTGGCCGCTGCAATCATTTGTGTGATTATGTTATGTTTTGATGGTTGGAAGTCTTGGAAAGGCAACCACAGGAGAACCAGTTCAGGGGTCAATACTAAGTTAGTTGAGCATATGGAGTTGATTGCCTTAGTTATATCCTCCTAGAATTTAGTAATTAGTGGGCAACCCAACCATATGTGAAGCATAGTCCCCTTATCGCCTTCACATCTCCAACATTTTTCATTGGGGGGATAAGCCTATTGAGTATAAGATTTTAGGTGTTTTGTACCACCTTGTCACAGTTTTATATGAATTTTCTTGGGAAAGCCACATGCATTGGATTGTATATACTTAATTTCAGCTTCTGTAAATGTCTTACCTAACTCCCTTTCCCATAGAGACAGATAGTATGGTTTAGATGGTGCTTGATTAAGCACAAGATTAGTGTAAATCAAAGAGATTAGTCTCTTAGGAGTATCCTGTAGTAGTGTGAGATTTTCCAACCATGTAGGGTCTTGTTGGGGACCTTGTGATATCTTATGATATTTATTACAAGTCTGTTTGTAGTCAAAACATTGTATTGGAGATGGGCTCCTCAAGTCTAATTTCTTGTATATATCTGCAAGAGAAGGAGGGTTGGTCTCTATTAATCCCTCAGCTATTTTTACCTTGGACAGCGCTCGCCAACTTCTAGAAACTGTCATTAGGCTCTTGTCCAAGAAGTTGGGTAAAACACTCAATGGCGCCAATTTTGAAAGTCTACCCTCAGCTTGAGGAAGCTCTGGTCATTTCACTTAATATGTTCTGAAGTTTATAGTTAGTGTGCTTTATCCATAGATATGAATACATACATGAGCCTAAGAGACTTCTCTCTACATCTAAATAAGGGGTAACCAGTTGTGTATTTGCTAACATTGACCATCTAGCTAGTTGAATTGAATGGAAGTACAGATTCAAGTTAGGGAGCGAACTTCCTCCTTGTTTTCTTTTCTGTGTGAGCAGGTTATATGCCAGTCTAGGTCTTCTACCTTTCCAAAGGAATGAGATAAAGAGGCTTCTAAGTTGAGAAAGGAGGAACATGTATCGGTAAAGACTGTAAGATATATAAAATCTGTGGTAGTACATAAGTGGAGATCAGGTTTTTCCTTCCGAACCATGACATAAATGGGGCTTTAATGTTATGTAGGTAAGTCTTGATTTTATGGACTAGCGGGGTAAAGTTTAAACTAAAGAGATGGTTGGGATCTGCAGGTATTTGAAGGCCCAAATATTTATTAGCCTTGGTTGGCCATTTGAAAGGTGAGGAAGCTTTAAGGTCTGTTAGAAGGTTTGGGGCCATAGTGACACTTAATGCCTCTGATTTTAAAAAGTTAATTTTAAAATTAGAGGCCTTTCCATATGATTCAAGAATTTTCATAATCATTGGCAGTGCCTCTTTAGGGTTGGTGACTAACAGTAAGAGGTCATCGGCAAATGCTGCTGCAGGGAAGGGGACAACGGGCACCCCTGTCTAGTCCCATTTGTGATAGTGAACTCCTCTGACAAACATCCATTCACTAATACTTGTGCTGTTGGCTGGGAATATAAAGAGAAGATAGCAGTTATAAACTGAGTGGGGAAATTGAACTTTGTTAGCGTTTCTGACAAACTTCCATTTAACTCTATTAAAAGCCTTTTGGGCATCTGTACCTAACAGCAAAAGGGGCGATTTCTTTTGTTTTGCCACATAGATTACATGTGTCACCCTCCAGACATTATGCTTACCATCTCTCCCTGGTACGAAACCAACTTGTTCTTGATCTATTAGCGTAGGTAAGAAAGGTGCAATTCTGTGGGCAAGCAACTTAGACCACCATTTAAGATCACAATTTAGTAGTGAGATGGGTCTATAGTTCCCACACTCTTCAGCGTCCTTGCCCTCCTTATGTAGGATAGTGATGTGTGCTCTTAGTGCTTGTGGGGGCAAGGATGCTCCTTGGAGGAGGGAGTTACATACATCTAGAACGTGTGGCATCAGATGGTCTCTGAATTTTTTATAATAAATAATTGGTAGCCCATCAGGGCCTGGGCTCTTTCCAGATGGGATAGAGTTGAGTACTTTCTCCAGTTCAGTTGTAGTGAAAGGTGTCAATAATGTTTTTTGGTCCTCTGCGGATAAAGTTGGGGATCTGTTGGAATCTAAAAAGGCTGATATTAGTGACATGGATGTATTGTCCCCCTTCTGTTCAGCTGCTTCATTTGAGGAAAGGTTATAAAGCTTAGCATAGTACGTCTGGAAAGCCCTTGCTATTGAGGTGGTTGAGGTTGTTTTGTGAGACCCATTAAGTTTAATTGCTGACACATATGTTTTGACTCTTCTCTTTTTTATAAGATGGGACATTATTTTTATTATTTTATATTGGGTAAATCCTTAACCTGTTTTCTAAGAGTATTTAATGTTGATAAGTGGGAGTCAGAACGTGAAGCCTTGTGGAGCTTTTCTTGGGTTTGTATTTGGGCTAGAGGGAGTTGAGTTCCTTGGTACGTTGTTTTTTAATGTCTGAGGCTATCAGTTCCCCTCTGATGTATGACTTATGAACCTCCCAAATCATGGTCTTGGGCATGTCAGGGGTGTTGTTGAGGTGGAAATATTAATTTAATTTTTTGTCCAACTCTTGAACATGTGATGATGATTCTAGCAAAGTGTTATTAAGCCTCCATGTCCATGCCCAGTTTGGTAAGCATTTAAGGGATAAAGTCATCAGATTTCCAAATCCTAGTTGATCCAGATAGATGGAACAAAAAACACACCTGCAATATCTTGTATATCTTTGTTTGTTTTTTTTAACAAAGATATGGCAACCTTTAACTATAGATGTGTATATATAATGAAGGCGTGCAAAAAACTGGACTAGATAAGATAAGGATTCAAGATAAGCAGCACACATTCCCTTTAAATAGACAATATGTTTCCTTTTCTTCATTCTATGCACTTAGACATATTAATATCCCCCTTAATGCCACCATGTACGCCCACACTATACACTGAATTCACTGATACATAAATCTCCCTAATCTCAGCTCACAGTTTCATATTAAACCAACTGAACTTTCTGTTTTTGGACAGGAGAATTAATAAGGTACAATGCAACATTGCTAATCAATGAGCTCAGGGGTGCACCTAGCCTTTCTGCTGCCTGAGGCGAAAACTAAAACGGCACCCCCAATGCCAATTTCTTAACCTAACTCCTTTGCCACAATGAAAGCACTCATTGCCCATGGCCCTTCCGCTGCCCCCCTCTTGCCCATACCTGGTGCTGCCTGAGGCGATCACCTCACCTGGCCTCATTGGTGGTGCATCCCTGAGTGAGCTTCATATCTGCCCATCACATTAGCTTTAGTTGCAGCACATTGGTATTGCAAGCTTTCATTCCTTGTAGTATATGCATAGGTTCATGCTGATTTTACAGTATTTTTTACTGGTAATAAATGAAAGCTTCCTGGGAATTTATTTATTATAGGTTTTTTTTTTAACAGTCTTCTTGCCATTTTTTTTTTAACATTTGTTCTGTTCTGTTTATAGCGTGGCAATCCTGAATATGTAGTTATTTTTTTCCTTTAACACCTTCAGGACCCTGAGATTTTCCATTATGCATTCTCGTTTTGCACTCCCCTCCTTCCCATAGTCCTTTTTTATTTTTTTTGTTCACATAGCCTTAAGAGGGCTTATTTTTTGCGGGAAAAGTTGTACTTTCTAATGGCGCCTTTTACGGTTGCATGCCATGTAGTGGGAAGCGGAAAAAAATTCCAAATAGGGTAGAATTGGGAAAAAACATAATTCTGACAAAGGTTTTTTTTTTTTACACCGTATATTGTTGTAAAATTTACCTGTTATTTTCATTCTCTAGGTCAGTACGGTTACAACGATACCACATGTATAATTTTTGTTGCGTTTTAATACTAAAAAAAAATTAAAACCTCTGAGAAAAAAATACATTTTATCACCATATTCTGACTACTATAACTTTTTGATAGTTATATGTACAGGGCTGTATGAGGGCTCCTTTTTTTGCGGGGCGATCTGTACTTTTTGGTGATACCAATTTGAAGTGTGTGCGACTTTTTGATCACTTTTTATAAAAAAAATTATTGGGGAGTTGAAGTGATAAAAAATGGCCAATTGGGTGTTTTTATTTTTTTTCCTGTTATGCCATTTGCTGTATCCCATTAATATTGTTATATTTAAATTTCATGGGCATTTTCGCATGCAATGATGCCCATGATGTTTATTTTTTTTATTGGTTAAGTATTTTTATTTATATTTTAAGGAATGGGGGGGGGGGGGCCTCTCTGGCGCCACCTGCTGGTCAAATTCTGAATAGCATTGTCATTAAAATGCAATGCACTATAGGGATAATGCATTGCATTTTAAAGGCAATCAGAATATTGATTGTTAATAGTCCCACAAAGGGACTATAAGTGGTAAAAAAAAGTAAAAAAAAAAAACACATTTATTCTATTAAAAAAATCCAATAAAAAATAAAAAATATTTTTTTCCATTGAAAATACGCTTTTCAATGAAAAAAATTGCAAAAAAAAAATCTCCCCCATATGTTTGGTATTGCCACGTCCGTAACGACCCGGACTACATAAATATCACAAAAATGAGCCCCTACGGTAAACACAATAAAAAAAAATTAAAAAAAACAAGACAGAATTTATTCTTAGTTGCCACCGAAAAAACGTAATAACAAGCGATCAAAAAGCGTCATTTACTAAAAAAGGATACCAATGAAAAATACAAGTTGTCCCGCAAAAATTAAGCCCCCACACAACTCCATAGAAAGAAAAATAAAAAAAAATAATGTTCTTGGGAATCAGCAATGCAAAAACTTTTTTTCTTTAAAAAAAAAAGGATTTTATTGCAAAAAAGTAGTAAAACGCAAAAAAAAAACTATATGTATTTGGTATCATTGTAATCGTATTGACCCAGAGAATAAATATATGTTGTAATTTATACCGAAAAATGATCGCCGTAAAATTTATAACGTAAAAACGCAGTGGTGGTATTGCAGTTTTTCCCCATTTCCCTCCCAGAAAGAGTTAATAAAAGTTAAAGGGGTTGTCCGGGTTCAGAGCTGAACCCGGACATACCTTTCAATTCACCCAGGCAGCCCGCCTGAACAGGGCATCGGAGCATCCTATGCCCTCCTTTGCCCTGCGCTAATTAGCGCAGGGCAAAGGAATTTAGCCCGGTTCCGGTGACGTACCGGGCTCTGCCAGGCGGAGGCTTCCGCCCGGCAGTGAGCCCGGTGACGTCATCGGCGCTGATGGGCGGGCTTTAGCGCTGCCCTAGCCATTCAAACAGCTAGGGCAGCGCTAAAGCCGGCCCATTATGGCCGGTGACGTCACCGAACTCACTGCCGGGCGGAAGCCTCCGCCCGGCAGTGAATGTTTATAAACAAAAGAGCCCTTGCCCTGCGCGATCCAGCGCAGGGCAAGGGAGGGCATCGGAGCATGAGATGCTCCGATGCCCTGTTCAGGAGGGCTGCGGGAGTCAAAACCTGGGTATGTCCGGGTTCAGCTCTGAACCCGGACAACCCCTTTAATCTGAAAGTTATGTGTACCCCAAAATGGCACCATTAAAAACTACAACTTGTCCCGTAAAAAATAAGCCCTCATACATCTATATAGATGGAAAAATGAAAAAGTTATAGCTCTTGGAACACGACGATGAAAAAAGAAAAAAAAAACGCTTGGTCACTAAGGCCAAAAACAGGCTGGTCACTAAGGGGTTAAATTAATGATACCAGCTTGGTAAAATTAGCATTTGTGAAGCTGAATTTTTAATATAATTGTACTTCTGACAGGTGAAACATGATTATGTTATATTATAAGATCCTTTTATTATGATCTCCATTTCTCAGAGGCAACGGTAATCTGCAATATTCCAAGATTGAGGATGATACCATTCCTAGTAGATTCCTTTATTAAAGGGGTGATCTCATGAAGACACCTCTTATTGAGTAGAATGTGAAACGATCAGATCTCATTAAAAAAAATAAAATCAACTACACATAATTGGTGTCTGTAATGACCTGATCTATAAAATTACCATGGTACTAATCCCGTGTGGTGAACACAGTAAAAAAAAATAAAAAAATGATGGCAAAATTGCTGTTTTTTTCCTCACCTCCAAAAACAACTTGAATAAAAAGTGATCAAAAAGTCATATGCATCCTAAAAACGATACCAATAAAAACGACATCCCTTCCCGCAAAACTTAAGCACTCATAGAACTATGTTGACGGAAAAATAAAAAAAGTTATGGGTTTTTTTATTTTGGTGATGCAAAAAAGTTTAATAAAAAGTGATTTTATGATAAAAAGTGGTAGAACATGAAAAAAACAATACACATTTGGTATCGCCATAACTATATCAACCCACAGAATAAAATTATCATTTCAAATATACCACATGAAGAACCCCATATAGAGTAAAAATTAAAAAAAAAAACACTGATAGAACTGCAATATTAGCCCACTTCACCATAACAAGTCAACAAAAAAATAAAAAATCTATTTCAGAAAATTCCATGTTAAAAAATGCAGATGCCACTCCTTTCCTTTTAAATTCTGACTTCTACTCATACAGAAGTTTATGACCACACATGGGCTTTTGTCGTGTTCAGGAGAAAATGAGTAACAAATTATGGCATGTAATCTCTCCTCTTATACCTTGTTAAAGTGAAAAATGTGGGCTTAAAGGGAACCTGTCATCTCCAAAACACCCCCTGAACTAGAGTAAGCGTTGTATAGTGTAAGTGATGATGAATCCGAATATGTAAGCTTTATCTCCATATTCGCTTCCATTCCTGACGCTGTGCTCCCACAAACCAGCACTAAAATGCATTGAGAGGACTCTTCTTTGAGTCCTCTCCATTATGTGAGTGAGCACCAGAGTCCACTAAGTGCATTTTACTGCAGGTTTGTGGGAGCACAGCGTCGGAGTGGAAGTGAGTATGAAGATAAAACTTACATATTCGGATTCAGCATTACTTACACTGTACAACGCTTACTCTAGCTCAGGGGGTGTTTCGGAGATGACAAGTTCCCTTTAAGCGACTTCTTGTAAAAAAATATAATTTTTCATTTTCAAACCCAAGTGTTTCTAAATATTATGAAAATTATGAAATATTATGAAACTTCAGGTCAAAGTGGTCAGTACACCACTCACTAATTTCTTTGAGGGTCATAGTTTCCGAAATGGGGTCACTTTTTGGGGGTTTCTACTGTAGGGATGCTTTAATGTGCCTTCAAATATGATTTCCAGCAATCTGCTCTCCAAAAGCCATAAGTTGCTCCTTTCCTTCTGAACCCTGACGTATGCCCATACAGCTGTTTACAAATATAAATGGGGTGTTTTTGTAAACTGCAGAACCAAGGTCTTAAATATTGGGGTTCAGTTTGCTGTTGCCCTTGCTGTGTTGTAGGAAAAATTGGATTAAAAATCTGCACAACAACTAAAAATTGTAAATTTACATTTTGCTTTAATTATTGTGGAACAGCTAAAGGGTTAACATAGTTTGTATACTGCTTGAATAATTTGAGGGGTATAGTTTCTAAAAGGTGTTTTCTATTACGTAAGGACCTCAAAGTGACTTCAGAGCTGAATTGGTCTTTGAAAAACTCGATTTTGAAAATTTTATAGAAAATTTGAAAAATTCTAAGCCTTCTAACGTACTAAAAAATAAAATGTAATTTTCAAAATGATGGCAACATAAACTAGACATATAGGGAATCTTAAGTAAAAACTAATCTAATGAGGTGTCACTATCTGCCTTTAATGCATAGAAATTCTAATTTTGAAAATTGCATTTTTTTCTTTAAATTTTGGATTTTTCATAATATATAAGTAAAACATATCAACCCAAATTTACCACTTACATGAAGTACAAGACATCATGAGAAAACCAACTCAGAATGGCTTGGATAAGTTATTAGCACATAAAGTAACACATATCAGATTTGCAAAATTAGGCTTGGTCACAAAGGTGAAAAATGGCTTGGTCATGAAAGGTTAAAGGGGTGTCCCATCTGGACATTTATGACATATTGATAGTACTGTATATACCATAAATGTCTGACAAGTGTGGGTTCCACCTCTGAGATCCACTCTTATGTCAAGAACAGGGCCCTGACATAAATGGAGAGCAAGATGTGCATGCTCAGCTTACTCTATTCAGTGGTATAGGATTTACAAAAATAGCCAGCGCTACCTAAGGCCCTGACATGAATAGACGGCCAACCACGCATGGATGGGTTACTCCATTTAGTGCTATGGGACTTCGGAAAATAGCCAAGTGCCGCTAATGCTATTTTCAAAAAATCCCATACCAATGAATGGATAATGCTAGGCATGTGTAGCTTGTTCTCCATTCAAGTTGGAGCCTTGTTCGAGATAAAAGTGGATCCCAGAGGAGGAGCTTGCACCAGTTGATGGCATATCCTTTTGATATTGCATATATGTCCAGATGAGTATACCCCTTTAGGAGGAAATGAAAGAATGAAATTATCACAGAGCGACTCTCCATTCTGGATCATAAAAGGTGTCTTGACCATTTGTATATCCTAAGTATACTGACCGTTGTCGCCTTTTAACAAAATATCAAAGTCCAACCTTGTACCACTAAAACACTACAGAGTTTGCTCATCCACAGGTTCCGTCTTGTTCCTCAAATACTGTTAGATGGAATTCCTGTATCATCTTTGTGTTTGCAATGTGACACAATGCAAAAAAAAGAAACACAAGGACTTGTATGTTTTTTAACTTTTATTGAACACAAGTATTTTGACAGAATGCAAAGTTCTTCGTTAGTACTCAGTATTTACAGCAGTGAGAATGGGAATAAAGTTGGTAGTCAATGATTCACTGGTAAAAAGTTTTTTCTTTAACAAGAGAAAAGGCCCCAGTAATAGGGAACATTGGGTAGGGATGTGAATGGAGGCATTTGAGCTGCAAATAGTCGGCCCAGCACAAAATGAGGGCCTAACCCAGGTGTCATATACAAAACGTTTCAACTTAAATCTCAAACCCAGCAATGAGCATACGCATTTTGTCATCACAGAAAAAACAACGTACTATCCAAAGGATGCAATACAATCTTGCGCTCCTCTGCAGATAAATATACAGTGCCTAACATTAGAATAATACATAATTACTCATACATGACAAGTGTGTATATATTCTTGGTCCCTAAAGGTAGTGTCAAGATTCCATTTGTAGTGCTAAAATATTATCTGGATCTGCTTAGACGTTCACTGTCTCATTTTCTATGCTTGGTCAAAAAAAGGAAATTATTTTTAGAACAGAAGCTTTCTGATATTACGTGAAGGACATACGTCTCCATCCAAAAACATCTTGTGTTATTTTTTCTCTAATTCGATGGTAGGCAATGTATGGCACTCCAGCAGTTGCTGTACTACTATGGTTTATTAGCTACAGTACATTAAGTAATTAGTGACTAGTTATCTTTAAGTGGCTAAGAACTAATGACAGCATCGAAATATGAGGCACTTAGAACCTCTTTGTTTTTACATGCTCTGTGTCTAGATCATTGTCTCCTAACCTGGGTTCCTGGTGTTCCTCACAAATCGGTTCCCTGAAGAACGCAACAGCAAGAGATGTAGGAGTTAGTTTGAACGACTAGGGGAAATACTTCAAGGGGTTGCCCCATGGTGAAGAGGTTGGGAATGACTGGTCACTGTTTGCCTACGTCCTTGCAATGTTGTAGGGCATGTGGGTTACTTCATTAGGAGGAACATGAAGGACATGACATATTTAAAGCCTACAGGCCCTACTTGGCATTGAGTGTTAAGCAAATCCCTCCATTTTCATCCCTATTAGCATTAGCAAAAATGCAAAAAAAAGTAGAAAAAAAAAACAGTAATTAACACGAAGCATTGTGACAAGACCTTTTTTCACAGTTTAAATTTACTTAGCGCTGTTCACTTTCCAGATGCAAATATTAAAAAAAGTAATAAAAATAATAATAATGACTATTCCATTTTAACCAAATGTTCATTCACTTAAAGGCATGGAAACACACTGAAGCAGAACTTTGTCATCTTGACATAATCTGAGGAACCATACGAAGGACTCACCAGGATTGTGACCGATAAAGCCTTCTAGGCCGTCATTCCCACCAACTATTGTTCCACCACCAGAACTAGATGTTTTTGATGCTTTTTTTATTTACTTTTATTTTTCAATTCTGATACTATGACAAAAACACATTTCACACTAATATTCACGCGTTTACTGTGCACAAGCTGACAGCAAAATGGGGAAAGGGTTTTCCTTGTGATTATTTTAATACAAATTTTAGTTTTTAGTCTTTTTTTTCATTTTTTTTCCTTACCAAAGATAATTTTAAACGAAATGAAAGTACATAGTATCAATCAGACATACTCGAATTGTTTGTAGTATGAGAAGAGGTGTATTTGAAATGGTTTCAGCATCCTGGTAAAAGTAATATGAAGAAAAGAAAAATAATATATTCAAGTTTATAGGTCTACCTGTGTGAGCTGGCACAAAATTAAAAAAAAAAAAAAATTTGGGCAGATATTCATTGGCCAAGGCATAAAATAATTTAGGTGGTCTCTGAATGGTTGTGAAGAGGTGGGGTAGTGATCGTCACTTAAATAAAAACATAAGACTGCCCCATGAGATTCTCACACACCTCTCATATACAACATATCCATGCAAGCAAGTCTCATAGAACAAACACAGTAACTTTCTGCACTCACTTCGAACAAGTACAAGATACTTAAAGGTGTGCTCTAAGCACAAACAACCCCTTTAATAAGGTTGTTGCTGGCAAGATCTGATTTTGCCAGGGGAGGATACAGCAGGCTACACATTTCTGCTATAGCTGCCGTAACAAGGAAAATGTAGCATTACATAGGCAGACTGGGTCCGCCACTGAGAGCTCTCAAATATGGGTAACACAGAGAGGTTCCAAGTGAGAGCTGCCCTTCATATCACCCATACGTCCTAATTGGAAAGGGGTTGTTGTACACTATAATTCCTTCTGTACTGCTTTTCTAAAGTCAATGCAGACTTTAACATTCGCTGTGCTGTTCTAGAAAATATCAACATCTACAAAACATATGACTAGTATTTGCTATTGAAAAGAAGGATATTGTCTGTTGAGTTTCTACCACTTGCCCAATGTCTACAATCTAGAATTTTGTTAACATGACATTTTCCAGTATTTGTTAGTACAAGAATCTATTATTTTCTAAGACTTTCATTCTCACTTTTAAGTACCAGAACCATAAAGGATGTCTTTACATAAGGGTCATCTTCATGGTGAACATTCACATAATACAGCCATAGTGCACCTCTTTAGTATTACTGTATATATGCTAGCCATTACACTCGTTTTCAGTTTGATTTCAGGCAATGATCCATGGGAAAAATGTATGTAAATCAGCTAATGTCAGCCAGCAGACTCTTCTAAAGAGAAGAATGGGGCATACAGGGACATACAAAGGCAAGTGGGACCCTTCTCTAGGAGCATGTCACTTAATCCAGGACACTAGGGCCCAGGTCTTGTTTGGGTCCAACGTTCTCCTCCACTGTATAAGTTTGGTCTCCCCTTCCTTCATTCTTAGAACTCTAAAGAGAGGAGAAGCTGGTGCATAGGATAACAGGGATAACCTGAGCTAGAGACTTAGGGACCCCCTTTGCTTCTCATTCGTTAATATATGATACAATTATCTGGGACTTAAAAGTGGAATAATTGTGCTGAATAATTGTTGAGTAGTGTGGTAATTTTGACTTTTCATTAAGTGAAATGAAACAGGACCAAGTCTATTGTAAACATCCATTTTCCCCTCAATACAACTCATTGCAAAGCACGCATGCTAATAATCTAATATATATATATTTATATATACCATGTCTATTTAAAAAAATGCAGTTACACAAACCCTCAAGAAAAAAAACAAATGTTGAAATGTAAAAGGATGAGAAAAACAATAAAATGTAAACATGGAGAACAAAATATAAAAGATCATCTAACAAAATGTGCATGTCAATACTGCAAATTGAAATATAACGTAAAAGCAAAAATATACATTTGGCATCCTACATAAGAAAACAGAAAATACACAAATCCCAAAATGATCCTGTGCAATGCTGAGATGGAGAAAAAGTGTGACCACAGGATTCACATTCACAGAATAGCTAAATCTCTGCAAGCCAACTCCTGACAAATTGAAATGAACGTTGGGTGTAATTACAATGGAACCAATACCCACATCGAGTAATGGCGAAAATGCTAGGAACCGAAATTAGTTTTTTGAGACTAGTCTCCCAAAGGCCAAACATCAATGAAGGTACTATATAGGGATTTGTCTATCAATGATGTTGCCTTTATGGTATTTTTGGAGACTCAACACACTGACCGCCAATGTGGGCAAGTGACTCCATCTTAAGTATAGAGAAATTACATTTTTTACGTTGTAGAACTTTCTAAAATCTGGATACAATGGCTGATCAAATGCAGAAACTGGAAATCACTCCAAGAGAAGAGACTGATTAGCACTGCCATAGAAATTGCGATATAGGAAATATAATCTAAGTGATGAACACAAAACAAATATTTTTTGTATTTTTCTGCCCATACATCATATATGTGGAAAAGTACTATAACACATATCAAATCCTTGTCTTTCACTGACCTAGTGGCTTCATGTAATGGAATCATCAAAAACAGTTCCCAGCAACTACTGACATTTTCAAGGTTCGATATACCCAAAATATGTCCCAAGTTATAAGTAGCATTCCTATAAGTTTCAGCTAAGCTGACAAAATGTCTTCACCTCTATGGTTAATCTGGCCAGATAAAAATAGTTTTAATGCAGTAAACACTGAAAGTGACTGAACTTTCATACTGCAAGTAGCTACTTCCTAATACTTTAAGTAGCATAGCTGCCCCAATGTCTCTCTACCAGTGCTGGTCCTGTTAGTTTAGGCACTGAAATGTATCTGCATGTGACTCTAGTTATAGGTTTGAAGGGGCTGTGTGGCTAAGTGCAATAGCTAAGCCAGCACCCTACTCCATTACAGCTGATGCAGAGATTGACTTACCTATTGCACTAAGCAACACAGCAAACCACAGAGAGGGAGACCTTCCATACCATGTCAGAACCAGTCCAGAAATGCAGCAGGCCTGACCCTGGAAACAGACATTGGAGCAACACTTTCAATGTCAAGTGCATTTAACAACTTCTGATCTGGCTGGACAAGCCTTTTAGACAACTAGTCCATTTGAATTGCATTCATTTTGACTGATACAAATCTTCATAAGACTCTGCATTAACAAAAGATTGACATCACAGCAAATTATTTTTGGAACCCAACTTTTTTTTGTTAATGGAGTATCTTATGGACTTCAGTTGCTGTTGTGAAGAAGGCAGGGTTTCATGTAGAAGGCCTCAAATCAAAAGTTAGGCTAGAACTTTTTTACTTAAAAATGTAGAAAGCACAGAGATGTTTCTACTGGCTAATCTGGCTAGATTTCTAGGTTCTCATCCATCCGGTAATCCATCACAATGTGGTAACTAACTTCATTAACTGACTGAAGGCAAAGACAATGTTGAGTAGACTTATTGGTGAGATGAGTTTTTTTTTGGCAAGAAGGTAGTTGTTTTACATTTTAGAGGAAATAGTACGGAGCCAATAATGTCATCGATGAACGGGGGCATCTTTTATGTTATTACTTTTCTCCACTTCCTGCCTTGTTGGTACTATTTGATCCTTCAATTTCATGAACGTTGTTTCCGCCAAAAAGCCCAATGACTGCCTCCATTTTATGATGTCTTTAAATACTGCTTTAGAAATATCCTATGGAGCCACTAGATTGCTATAGTATATGTCTATATGGAGAAAGCACATTTTGAAGCAGTCGTATCTAATACAGCAACAATATCGGTGATAGCATGTATACACAAACACGTTGCATGTGAAATATATTGTTACTGGGATGTACTGACGCAATAACATATTTCAACCCCAACATTTGACATACATCAGTTAAAAGACAAATTCAGACCTTACAGATATATGAAGAGAATAGATTGGCAAAATGATGCTGGACTTGAGGTCTTCCTTTCAGAGGTAAGACCATACACAGAAGATAATAGATTGGATTACATTGTTTGGGCTCTATGACCAAGCAACAGACATTGTCCATAGTCTGTTCTGCACATTGCAACTCCTGATTACTCAACTGTGGTTAACATCATCATCAAACTGTCAGGACTTCTTTTTGATTTGACCTGGTCTTCAAAGTAAGAAGTAAAGATTTCTAGCTTTTTCCTATGACCGGTTTACCTTTTCTTCAACTGGCTTGACAAAAAGCCAAAATAGGCACCAAACTAGGGTCTGTCATGTACATGCCACCCATTCTATATACATTTTATTAACAGCCCCTTTATTTTATGACTAGCCGGAGCGTAGCCACATGATGCACCTAATTCACGATGCCTCACATACTTTGCCAATGTGCCGGACCTGAATCCATTCTTACAACTTCTTAGAAGGTGCCCACCTTCACTTCATATAACCGAGTATAAGGCATTGATGCTTTCTATTGGATAAAGCTCAAATAATGAAGATAGAAACAATATGGGGAACATTTTTCTGTCATCCCTGAAGAAACGATACAAGGAATTAGCCAAACACAATTAAGCCATCAAGCAACTTCTTTTAACCCATGTACTATGAAAACCATCCAGTTAATAAAAGAGGGTGAAAGACTTTAAGACACATACAGATTACTTTCCATCTTCTCTGACTTTATTTTCCTATACAGTGGTAGAATGTGACAGCCATCATGTAAACCTTCTCAATGCCAGCCATGCAAGTACAACCGGCTTCTACAACTCAAAAAACCAAATGTTCAGGGCAAAACATACAAAGAATTTTTACATTTACTCAAGAATAGAACTAGGTTCTTAAGGGTTGCTGGACCATGATGTGGACAACCCAGGGTTGATAAAGGCCTTACTTAACCCAACTACATGCACTGGTGTTTACTGTCTAAACAATTTCCTTTCCACATGATGAATAATCAGGGATGGTAATTTTATTTCAGGACTTGGGAAATGTTCCCACCAGGCTTTTTCATAAAGAGTGTGTACACAAGAGATGAACCTTTTCTACAGTCTCACGAAACAAACAGGTTTTCTTAAAAGAAAAAAAAAATAGAACAAAAAATAATAATTATAACAACAAAGGCCAAGATTTGAGAGGAATGATGACGTGTTTGTGTGTATGAACCTCACTCTGTAAATGGCTAGCATGAGGCTCTTCAAACATTTTTAGTATCCACTTTCCCCTTCCCATGTAACACACCCGCATCCCCTAGGAGGAATCATGCTTTACTCTCGCTTGCATTTGTTTGAGTGGCTTCATTAGGGACTGTTTTCACTTCTGCAGGGGTGCTCTTGCTGTCTGATTCCTCGGGCTTAGAGTTCTCTTCTACAGGGGCCTTCCTATAAATAGATAAAAAATTGTATGAGTCGAAGGAGCAAATAGATCTTGTATATATTTCCACAAGAGTCAAGAGATATCTCATTAAAAGTAGAAAAAAAGGATCTTTTCTGAAGAAACAGCGGCACTCTTGTCCACTAGTTGTATCTGGTATAACAGCCCAACTCCACCGACTTCAATAGGGCAGTGCTGCAATACAAAACACAGCTCATGGACATAAGGGCTGCTGTTTCTTATATCTGACAACTCCTTTAAACAAGATCAACTAATACTTCACTTTACGGAAAACATGAACATCCACGTAATATCTTTGCAGGCTCCAAGATCACTGTATCTTGGGGGTTTGTCCCAACATAAAAGGTTATTGTAATTTAATTCAGCATGAAAAACTAATTAGTTTTATAATTTATTTGCTGCTACAAAAAAGTTTCTGTTGTAAGATATTCCCTTTACTTCATTATAATGGTGCTCCTTGGTGTTCAAACTCCATAGTAATATGTCCTCCTACTGAGCTCAACGTGTAGGTCGCACATTTTCATCTCTATCCTTCAATTGCCACCAGCCGGATCTTCTGTTAGAAGCTATGACAGTTACAGGAAGGCAGCTGGTGTAGGAAGGACACTTCCCCTGAGCTGTGACAGTAACAGAGAGCTGGAGCAGAAAGGACTTGCTCCATGAGCTGTGACAGTTACAGAGAGAAAGTTGCAGCAGAAAGGAAACCCCCCAGATCTATTACAGCTACAGAGAGAGTTGCAGCAGAATGAACACGCCCCTGAGCTGGACGGTTACAGAAAGAGCTGCAGGAGAAAGGACACATCTCTTGAGAAAGGACATGCCACCTGAACTGTCAGCCTGAAGACAATCTAGCACAGCAATTGGAGCAATGAATGTGGAGATCACGGGATCTATGTGAGGTACAGGGCTGGTTCTAGATTTGTTAGAAAGAGACTGTCATGTACTATACAATATCTGATTTAAATTTTTTTATATTAATCAGAGGATAACCCCTTTAAATATCTGCCAAATGTAAAGCAATTCTAAAATTGGCCACTACTGGTGCTGGGAAATAGCTAGTTTGATAATAGTGTGTCAATATCACAAAGCAGATATGTGATATGGTCATGTAGGAGCCAAGTTACTGACACAAAGTGCATTGCCCAAAAGCTTTACTTGTGGTCACCATGGACTCCAATGATGTTATCTTTATCATCTTCTGCAGCTCCGTTTATCACTGTAACAATTGGTTGAGAAGTAAATGATGATGTGTTTTGCAAAGACTCCAGAGCCTCCTTTTCTTATTGTTTTTTTCCTGGTCAATTTTTTTTACGAAAGTTAAGGTAAGAATGGTGGTGGCAGGACAAGAGGTTAAAAAGGGTCAAAACACAAAAGGTTTTCATAGCAAGTCAAGTTTTTCTAGAAGCAGCAATTGATGGTTACCATATTATTCCCTATGGAGCACTGCCCTAAAGACTCCATACTACAGTAGCTGGATCTCTGCTGAACAAAGTCTCAGGATTGAACCAGCATGAGATGCAGCTTCACTAAAAAGGAGTTGTCACAATAGATAGGATCTATAGATACTGCTTAAAAGATAAAAATAATTTAAGTAACTGAAAACAGTTATGGCTTTCAAAGAGGAGGAGAGGACTTCAAGAGGAGAAATCATTCAGTCTTGAACTGGTTAATATTCTACTAGGTAACTATGATGTATTTATTGTTAACATATATTATCCAAAAATTACTTATAATATAGCATTGAGATTGTATGAGTTCTGAGACATCCCACATCCATCCAACTTCAGTATCATGGTGGATGGCCTTAAATACTAAGACTAAGGCTGGGCAAACACCAATGTCTCCGGACCCCTCCATATACATGCACACTTGCTTTGGCTAAGCATGCATGAGTTCTTAATGAGGAGAGGGTAGTAAATAGCTGCAAGACACCTATGACTATTGCGTATCTCCTTCTCTCCTCTGCCATCGGGGGAGTCAGAAAGCGACCTTACTACGTAATTAGGTGGTTAAACAAAATCACTGAGCTTGGCAGACAATAATCTTATGTTTACAGCCTGCTTGAAGATAAATTTAATTGATACATAAGCTAAAACTAAATACTCTGTTTTAGAATTCAATCTTACATCAAAAATTAATCAAATCACTAGCAAAAATTGTGACTGGACTAATAAGGGCTGAGTTAGCTGAAGAAAAGCAATAACGTTAGAGAAGACAAGCACAACTTGCACAACACAGCAATAAGACAACACAAGACATAACAAACAAGGAGGATTAAGAGAGGCCATACTCGGTGTTGGATGACGCAGGCGGTACAGAGGTGTCTGTAGTGGAAGAAGCCAGCTCAGGAGCTTTCCCACTAGCCACAGCGGCAGAAGAAGAAGTTCCAAGAGCTGCAAAAACATCCTTTGCAAGGTCAATGTCTGGAGTCTTGAAGGTCCCCCCATCAATTTGAAAGTCCTCACCCTGGGCGGGTTTTGTGTTGCTGAGGGAGGCTGCCTCGTTCTTGGTAGCCTCCGTTGGACTTTTCACTGTGCTGGGTTGTACTGCTTCCTTTTCTGGGCTTTTGGTGCCTGATGCTGCCTGCTTCATTTGTTCAGGAGTAGCTGGGGGGCTTGTGGTACCAGCTGGAACTGTCGCTGGAGGCTTAGCAGTGGTTTTGGGAGACTCAGCTACAGTGGTAGCAGAACTAGGATTCAAAACTCCACCTTGACTGGCTGAAGCATTAGCTGAACTGTTAGTAGATGGGGTATCGCTTAGATCTACCAGAGGGGCAACCTTTGGAGAAGCAGCAGGGGCAGGTGAGGGGGCTTTAGGTGCCTCTTTTTTGGAGGGAGTAGCCTGCGCAGACTGTGCTGTGGAGTCAGGAGCAGATGTTGGTGGAGGAGCAGTGCTAGAGGTGAGGGTGGTGGTTTCGCTTGTGGGACTACTTTGAGCTGTGGCAAAGGTTTCTGTGATAGTATCAGAATTAGTTGTGACGGTAGTGACGGATGGCAGCATATCCTCGACGGTAGCTGTGGTATCAGCTGGATGCCTGCGAGAAGCATAGGAACAGAGAGAGAAAGAGAGAGAGAAAGAGAGAAAGTAGACAATGAAGAAAACAAGTGACATATACACAAAGAGTAAACCACACGAACACATGCACATTACTTTACAGACAGGTATAGTAACACTGAAGTGAGGTAAACTGTTAATAGCCATACTGAAGACAGGCAAGATGGAAAAAGAGATAGGAAAACTATTAGCTCAGGTTAGTCGGCATCCCTGAGGGTTATTCCTTCCTACATTTCTGAAGTGTAGGTATATAGTACTTTAAGTAGTATTTCCCAGTTACCCTACTGTAAGAATGCTGCTTACTCATATTTAGGTGTTGGGAGTCTAATTAAACAATGTCACAACAGTTATTATAGGGGTGTTGAATACACATTCAAACATGTCCAAAAGAACACCTGTTTAAAGGGCCACCAAACCAAAAAACAAGAAAAATGAAGCATAACCTCCTCAGGAAAGTTTGTCTGTAGTTTGGATAGAGATCTGCAAACTGCTGCAGGAAACAGATATCCTACAGTCAGTGAAGTATCTTCTTTCTCCCTGCCTCTCCATCTTCAGCTGGAGACTGACTCCGTGCACTAGCATGAGCTCATCATTCCACAGGAAGTTTGGGGAGGGGGCAGGGCTTAACACTGCATTCAGATCAGGGGAAGCTGGAAAATTTCCACAGCTTCTTACAAAACCTCTCCTGCATGTGTGCAGCTATACTATACAGTACCAGACCACTGACACCCCTGAAAGTCCAACCCAGATTTCCAAGGTGTCTGAATGTCAAGTTTGCCTACATATAGCCAGGATGGATTTCTCACTGTCTGTCTAGGCCATATTGACATTCATCAGTGTTGAATCTGGATTCTGGATTACAAGTCTTGTGGAGATGTACATACTGTCCATATAATATTACCCTTACACAGCGCAAGTAAACCAGCTTTCCCAGGACCCTGAAAGGCATATCCTAGCCTAGCTAGGGCACTATTTAAGAGCGAGGAGGAGGCTTTATCTTGGTAGATTTTGTATTCTGCAGTCTATAACAGTTCCACATGGTTTTAACCCAGCTTTGCCAGAACCGTGAAATGCAAATCTGCCTAGTTATGACACTATTTAGTTGTCAGGAAGGGGATTTATCTTAGTACATTTAGTATTCTACAGTCTATTACAGTTCCACAAGGTTGTAACCCAGGGCCTTGAAAGACAAACCTGCCTAGCTATGGCACTATTTAGGAGTAAGAAGAATGATTTATTTAGGTAGACTTATTATTTAGCAGTCCCTACTACAGGTCCATATAATGTATTTATTTTGGTCACTTATATCGTGCCAACATATTCCACAGTACATTACGTGCATTATTATCACTAATTTGTTACCCAGCCTTCCTGGGAAACTGAATGACAAGTCTATGATACCGTATGGAGGATTTGTCACTGGCATCCTCACCCAGCTTTTCCAGGCCCCTGGACAGCAAATCCAACTAGGTATTGTACAATACTGGGATTTACAAATTCATAAACAGGCTGATTTGGCCTTCTGCAGTCTGGGAAAGCTGGATATAAACCTCTTTAGGGTGGTAATGAGAGCATATTGGTGATATAAAATACAATGCCGTTCTGATATACTGTGTGCATCTATCATATGGTACCAGGGAAACGTAATCTGTTGTCACCAATGCAGCTGCATAGTGTTTTCACTCAGCTTTTCCAGGACCCTGAATGGCAAGCTTATCTAGCTATATGAAGGGATTTATCAGTATATAGATCCTAAATATATTAGGACAATCGTGAGTATATACTATATATGTGGTTTGATTTCCAGCAAACCTTTACATGATACTTAGCTTTTCAAAACTGCTGAAAAGCAAATACACACAATTATGCAGTGCTGGAAGGAATTATCACTGTGTAGGGTGTTTAGCTATTCAGCTTAATGTACTGTATCACGGCTGGAGCTACAACCAAATCTATTTTGTACCGTGAGTAACTACGAAATTACTTCCAACAAAATGGCCATGCTCACTGTGTAGACAAAATGTATCCAGACTAAACCCAGCCATTCTTCCTGGCTGACGTGCACTAGCATCAGAAGTGGGAGAGCGAGTGGTAGAAGATATGGCTACAGCCTGATAGAACAATGCACTGTTTTTCTACTTTATTTTTTATATTCTGCAGTTGTGATATTTGACAAAACAACAGCAAATCACAAAGACAAATTAGGAGATTATGCTAGTCCTCCGGCACTCCAGCTGTAGTGGAGCTATGACTTCCAGCATGCTCCTTTCATTTCTATGGAGCTCTAAGAAGGAGGCATCTTGGGAGTTGTAGCGGGTGTGCCGGAGGTTAGCTATCACAGTGCTAGTGTATGTTTTGTTGGTTGTTTTTTCCCTTGTAGCCCTAAAGCCAGACCATCCCATTATCCAGACCAAATCTCATACATTATGAATCCTAACCATTCTTTTTGTGACAACCACACCACTAAAAGACCATTTTTCAATGCCATTTTGGGTAGTCGCCTGAAAAGGGTTTCACTCACTTTCAAGAAATTTGCCTGATATTCTAAACACTAGTTGCATGTTTTAACATTCTCTGCTTTCTGTAAATACGGCTATACGGATCCGTTTGGTGTGACACACCAGTAATCCGGATCTGTCCTCCATTGACTTGCAATGGGGGGTCATTCCGGATCCGGCTACACATATACAGAAATACATACAGACATACATACATACTCACACATACACACAAACACATACATACTCACATACTCCAAGCAGGGACGCCGGCAGCATGTCTTCACGTGCCATCTGCGCGCAGCTATGACGTTTCCCCACTGCGCCCAGCAGAGGGTGCTGTGGGGAATGGTCATCACTGCGCGCAGGAGGCGCGTGAAGACATGCTGCCGGCGTCCCTGACTGGAGTATGTGAGTATGTATGTGTTTGTGTGTATGTGTGTGTATGTATGTATGTTCTCTGTGTCTGTGTCAACATGTGTGGGGCCGGAGCGCTGCTCCGGCTCCACACATGTATCAGCGGCAGTACGGTCTAGAAAAAAATTTACACCCTTTTTTAATTTAACACAGAGACAGTAGAACTAACTCATTTCCATATGCCCAATTAGTGCATATGTGCACCAAAAAGATGGTCCATCACCCCTATCAGCCACGGCAGAGAGTGATCAGGTGTTACATGGTTACCCACTTAACAGGCACAACCTGCAACGTAACAGGAAGACACAGATAAAGATTTATGGACAGTAGATCAAGGGATAAGTTAGAAGTTTTCCACAGCAACCAGTCAGATTCTACCTCTCATTTTCAATAGGTCTTTAATAGAACAAAAGAAGACTGGTTGGCATGAGTGCCTGCTCTGCTTTCCATTTGCACTAGTTGTGATACAACTCGAGAATCATATCATTTTATGTTTCTGGCTCTAAAATATGAATGTTCCCACATACTCAGGTCCTGTTAGTGGAGTGGTCTCATTGGGTTCAGTCTGGTTGCTTCCATCATGGTTTGGTGTCCTCTCTTCTTCTGTTCGTACCTCAACAATGGGTTCTTTAGACTCATCTTTTCTGTATAGAGAACACAGAGACTACCTTGTTAGGAACAAAAATGCAATGGTCAAGAAAACCCAAAGCTACGCCATTTTTTTTTGTATATTTTACGACCAAGGGACAAAATAGAAAACCTCGACTTCCACCTCTAGTACTCCTATGATACAGTCAAATGGTAAAATGATATATTAACAGCAGAATAGAAAACAACTAATGTAGTCTTATATCTATAATACCCTAGTTCTAATTCACTGGTCACTTCACTGATTTACATTAAGGTTAATAAATCCTTTTTTAAGGTCTTGTCCCATCTGGACAACATATGTCCCTATGCTGTATTAAAGCACATGGATGTTATAGAGGAGTGTCACCCCCGTCTCGATTCCTCTGTATGAGTGAAAGTGAAGAGTTGTCAGCAAGAGGCAAGACCTGCTTTAGTGGATTCAAGCCGTCCATGTATTATATGAATGGCCATTAATCTGAAGTTGAAGTGAGTGCAAAATCAGCTGCTTGTCAGGGTCTTAGCGACAAAATTTAGTGATCAAATTATTCACGGTAGGAGCTCTGGATTAAAATGGTTGTTGCAACCACTTAAAGCAGACCACACACATAAAATAATTTCCAGCCAAACCTATGTTCCACCTACAGGCTGACTACATGATAAAAATACATACTGGATCAAATAAGCATGAATGTTTACTGCCATATTGAGAATGGAAGCTACTGCAAGACACCTCTGAAATTCATAATGCCAAATTCCTATTTGTTCTGATGTGATTAAATTCTCTGTCTATCCTACTGGAATCAGACACTGTTGAAAAGTTTTCCAACTTTTACAAATAGGTTGAATTACAGGTAAATTATGATATTTCTATACTTGACCAACAGTATATATTTAATATGCCCATAAAAGGTTTACTTACGAAAACGCTGCCTTTCCTTCTTCAATGTCTTTGCCTTTGGCACCTGGGCCAGCCTTCCCGCAGAAATTGACTGCAATGCACATCAGCAGACCACATTTGTTTAGGAAGTAGCATGTGACATCCACAGCCACCAACAGGAGAACAAAGACCACAATGAGAATGCCCACAATGGCTCCTGTACCCAGTCCCGAGCTGGTGCTTGTGGTGGCTTGAGAAAGAAAAAATGGAGAATGTAGTTAGACATGGTTAATGAGGGAATTCACCATTCAGTACAGCAGATATTATCGGGGTCATTTATCAAACTGGTGTAAAGTAGAACTGGCTAAGTTGCCCATAGCAACCAGATTCCACCTTTCATTTTCCAAAGGAGCTGTCCAAAATGAAAGGTGGTATCTGATTGGTTGCTATGGGCAACTTAGCCAGTTCTACTTTACACCAGTTTGATAAATGCCTCCATAAGGCCCCATTCACACGTCCGCAAATGGTGTCCGCATCCGTTACGCAATTTTGCAGAACGGGTGCAGACCCATTCACTTTCAATGGGGCCGCAAAAGATGCGGACGGCACATAACTTTCTGGGCTCCGTGCTCAGTGTAAGTGTGGGACCCACACCTATGAGACAATGGGGGCATATCCTAGCGATATACCCCCATTGAATGAGATGGGGAAACCCCATTTAAAATCAGTGGGTACGTGTCCAATGGGTAGGAGTGTTGTACATAGAGAACACAGATGAGAAAGAAGCCTTATTTGAGGTTTCCTCTTTGATTTTCATACTCAAATCAACACACAGTCCTGTAATGCTTTGGGTCATTTACAATGGCTATATAGTCAGAAAAATGCAAAAACTTGCATCTTAGCTGTATGCTGTTTTTCACTGAGGTACATAATGCTCCCATTATTGTAGAAAGTATATTTATTGTTTTTATTAAAGGCTGTGCAACATATATTTATTATTGCAATACAAGTAAATTATGAAGCAACTCTGCAGATGATCGTCATTAAAAATATCCAACCTTCTGTGGATACAGCTCCTATGTAGTGTTATCTGTTTCTATGGTTACAGACTATAAACAGTTTGTACAGTCTGATCCTGCAGTCAATCAGTTACTCCATTCCCTCTGCTGCATCTTCTTGCTAACCAGATGGAAAGGGGTAACTCAAGACTGCAGAAGCAGACAACATATGTCAAGATACAAAACATACATATGCAATATTAAACTTACCACAAGAAAATGTTCTTACACACAGGTTGCCTGAATTTATAAATAACTTTTTATTTTCTATTCAAAATTTCACTGTATTGTATGAGAACAGCAATCCTCTGAGCTGTTATTAGACCTGAGACATTTATAAATTATTCGGACTCTATCAGACTCATTAGGGTATGACCACATGTGGCAGATTTTCCACCTTGGAATGTTCATGGCTGATTTTACTACAGTTCTGCTGCAGATCCGTTTTACAGGCTAGGGCAGCACTGAAGCCCGTCCATCAGTGCCCGTGACGTCACCGGGCTCTCTGTTGGGCGGAAGCCTTTACTTAGCAGCCCTAAGGAGAGCCCGGTACGTCACCAGATCTCCTGAAAATGCCTTTGTCCTGTGCTATTCAGCGCAGGGCAAAGGAGAGCTCTTGTCAGGCAGGCTGCCTGGGTAAAAATATTGGTATGTCCGGGTTCAAACCCGTTAATTAGTAACATCGGGTTCGGCTTCAGGTGTTTGTGGCCACAAGAAGACAGAGAAGAAGTGTCCTAGTTTAGGCTTCACAAACAAGTTGCATGGCCAAAGGGCACAACAACACCATGCCACATCACGACTAGGGGAAATTTGTTGAAACCTGCAAGTTGTGATTACTGTGACCCAGCAGTTGCAGGAAATCTAGTAGGGTTGCATTTCTTGCAGCTTGTCGGTCACAACTTGACCCGATTCACTTTCACTAGTTATGATGTAGCGTTGCTCTGATCTCTGTGTCGCGGACTGTTTTGGCCATGTAGATCCAGCTTTACTGATTCAATTGAAAAAGGAAACAACAGGAATCTGTTCTACATGCGATATTGTGTAGCTGTAAGATGGATGTATTCTAACCACGTAGTCCATGTAGCATATTCAGTTAAATAAATGATAAAAAAAATCCACACGCCTTATCTTTATTTTTCTAGAATTTTATTAATAGGAAATTCTCCACTGGTGAAATTAACTGTACAAGAGATACAAGTATATGGCTTTTGGCTTCGTTCGACATTTATACATACATGCTCATCCATTCCTTTTACAAAAATATCTTTCACAGACAAATCCTTTCAGCAAGCCGGAGAATGGATAAGCCAAACTACAGAGAAGAAGCAGAGAAAGCGTTGTGGTGAAGCCGGGAGCGTCATAGGCAGGTTGTCAGAGAACTCTCAAAGCTGCACAAACTAAAAGGGTGCTGATGTTCATCCCTACTGAAGGCCATATTGCTGACAACATCCCCTGAACATCCCTAAAGTTCTAATATACAGGGAGCGACACGTATCCGGTGACCTCTATTTCATCATTCTGGTTTTTGGGTTTGTTATTGAGCAGCCTTGATGAAGATAATTTAGCAGTATTTCTAGGACAAGGCTGGGAGGGTACGGGTACGATCACTAGCAGAACTGATTCGATAGTGTCAGACTGTCCAGGGACACCCCAGGGGTAACCCCAGTTGAAACTTTATTGCAGACTGCTGGCAATTCATTCATAAACTAGTAGGAATAAGAGAACGACACCACATAGTTATATGAGAAGATGCTCCAGAGGTATTACATGGCGGAGTTATTACACGCCAGGAGAGATTACAGTTCCTGGTTAGGTACCTACAATAAGCCCTATGTTTGTTCATGGTTGATAATGCATAATTTAGGGACAGCCATGCTCAGTTTCCATTTCCCTGGGTGACACTTGAACTATACTTATATTTCATTACCTTGGAATTGTTAAATGTTAGCAAAATGATATCCAGGACAGCTGATCTATTCTACAACAGTGTCCCCCCAAGGGGCTCTGAATCACCAATACGACACTACTGCAGAATATCCTAATCCAGAAGAGAGCCATTGTGGGTGGAATCATACCAAGATGTCTAATTCTTTGAGATGAATGTGGCTCATGACCATCAGTCAAAGATGAATGTGGTTCCCAAGGTAGGAAAAGGTTGGGGACCCCTGATTTACACAGTGACCTGCGCAGGCATACAGTAATTCTCAAGACTCAACATATTCTTGGTTGCTTCAATCTCCTTCTACCCCTTTTGTTGTCCACATAGGATGAACACGTACAATATATTGTGTGTCATACATGTGCATTTGAAACTTAGTTTGTAGAAAACAAATTGAATGTAACCAAATTTATAAAATGTGATAGGACTTTGTGGTTATAAAGGAACATATAGAAGATACGACCATGGCCCATTATTATAATACACAATACTTTAAAGGCCACTCATAACCTACTTTAACATTTGAGTTAAAGGGGTTGTCAGAATTTGTTTTATATGGATGAGCTATCAATGAGATGGCTATTTCCTCTTCAAGTGAACAGGACAGAGCCATCCCATTAAAGTGAATGGAAACAGTGGTGTTGTGATTACACCAGCTCACCACTGCAGTTGGCCCCCACTGATCTGACATTGATGACCTAGCCAGAGGATCATCAATATAAAAAAAGCAGACAAATCCTTTAAAGAGGACCTGTTAAAGAGGAACGTCTATTCTTAAGGCTCTATGTTGTGCCAATCCTTTATTATTTCTACTAGAAGTTATGAATGAATTGCTAGCAGTCTGCAGTAAGGGTACAGAGGGGGGAAACCAGTTGGGGGTGTATACCTGCACAGACTGACAATGGCAGCACTGATTGGATAGAGTCAGTCTGTGCAGGTAAACACCCCCAACTGGTTTCCCCCTCTGTACCCTTACTGCAGACCGCTAGTAATTCATTCATAACTTCTAGTAGAAATAATAAAGGAATGGCAATGACAACATAGAGACATAAGAATAGATGTTCCAGAATTGTTATTACATGGGGAATGCATGTACCTATTAAAACAGTCATGTCAGGAGAGGTGAAAAGTCCTCTTTAAACTGACTGATTAGACTATAGCCAATATGAAAACAGAGTCTACAACAAAATGTCTGCCTTCATAGTAAACAACTATAAAACAGAGCATCAGCTATATAGATCATCTTCTGATACTTCTACATAAATGTCTTGAAATTTTAATTTCAATGTTTAATACAGAAGATAAGTAACAGAAGAGAAAATTAGGGACAGAACATCAACATATAATTATACAATATGTTATAAATATACCAGTTATATTTATTGATGACCTTATTCTCAGGATAGGGCATCAATATCAGATCGGCGGGGGTCCGACACCCCTTCTGATCAGCTGTTTGAAGAGGAGGCGCGCGCCGTGCCAGCGCTGCCTCCTCTTCATTGTTTACCTGCTCGACGTAACATGAGTAGCAGTGAGCAGGTGTAATTACCTGAGCAGATAAACAATGAAGAGGAGGCAGTGCTGGCACGGCGCGCGCCTCCTCTTCAAACAGCTAATCGGAAGGGGTGCCGGGTGTCGGACCCCTGCCGATCTCATATTGATGCCCTATCCTGAGAATAAGGTCATCAATAAATATAACTCGGATAACCCCTTTAATGTCTTGTTGCTCTTTATTATTACATATGTCTAGTGCCCCGTTGTCTACAAAAATAATAGTTCAATGGGAGTATGATTGTTGGCACACTGTGGCCTTGGGGTAGGTAATGTACTTAGTGCAGGCTGCTGGCACATTTTATCAAGATACCTTGTAAGACTAACTAGGAACCAGTAACATTTGCGAGTCATCAGGCACTAATGGTACATAAGTCATTCAGTTTAGCAGGGCTCATAGACTGCACTGGTTACTAATAAAGTCACAAACTCTAGAGCGAAAATTAGTGTTACACCCTACGTGCCGACTTCCTTTACACCAGGTACATTATGTCAAGGAAAATATAACATGAAGAAATGAAGTAGTTCTTATGATGATGTGCACCATACAAACAAAAGTACTTGTCTCTCCATGTAATGGTGGCTAAGCTGTGCATTAACAGTACAGAAGTTCTATGATTTTAGTAAAAAAAAAAAAAAAAAACTGCTTTCTTTTTTCAGAACCAGCACCTGTCTTGTCCATGGGCTGTGTGTGGTACTGAACCCCATTCAAGGAATAAGGCTGATCTGCAATACCAGGCATGATCCATGGACAAAGGTAAAGTTGCTTCTGGAACATGAAAATGCCTTTAAGGGATGTAATTTGTGGAAAAATCTGCATATTATACATGCAGAATTTTTTTGTGGATTATTTGTGTATTTTACCTTATATGTTGCAAAAGGTGGAATCAGTGGTGAAAATCTGTAATAAATTGACATTGTAGAATTTAAAGGGAGTCTTTCACCAGTTTTTCACCTATATATCTAAGAGCAATGCCCCACAGAAGATTGCAGACACATCCCAGACATATCTGTGTGCACTTTTATTCTGCAGGGAAAACCGCTCCCAAGCGCCCAGCTCTGCTGCTGCAAGTGCCCAAAGCAAACCCGACTGAAGAGGGGAGGGCTGCTTTAGCTGCTTATATCTTATAGCTTGGTAGCAGATAGAAAAAGCTGGCATCCCAAGCTTTCAAGTGATACCAGAATCACAGCATTATATCCACAATATCAGAAGATATAGCTGTTAGTCGGGAGAGAAAGCTGTTTTTACTTTCACTTTCAACCGGGCACTTGGGAGCTGTTTTCCTGCAGAATAAAAGTGCTTTTCCTGGACATGTAATACAGACACACAGTGCACACAGGTATGTCTGGGATGTGACATGTAATACAGACACACAGTGCACACAGGAATGTCTGGGATGTGACATGTAATACAGACACACAGTGCACACAGGTATGTCTGGGATGTGACATGTAAAACAGACACACAGTGCACACAGGTATGTCTGGGATGTGACATGTAATACAGACACACAGTGCACACAGGAATGTCTGGGATGTGACATGTAATACAGACACACAGTGCACACAGGTATGTCTGGGATGTGACATGTAATACAGACACAGTGCACACAGGTATGTCTGGGATGTGACATGTAATACAGACACAGTGCACACAGGTATGTCTGGGATGTGACATGTAATACAGACACACAGTGCACACAGGAATGTCTGGGATGTGACATGTAATACACACACACAGTGCACACAGGTGTGTCTGGGATGTGACATGTAATACAGACACACAGTGCACACAGGTATGTCTGGGATGTGACATGTAATACAGACACACAGTGCACACAGGTATGTCTGGGATGTGACATGTAATACAGACACACAGTGCACACAGGTATGTCTGGGATGTGACATATAATACAGACACAGTGCACACAGGTATGTCTGGGATGTGACATGTAATACAGACACACAGTGCACACAGGTATGTCTGGGATGTGACATGTAATACAGACACACAGTGCACACGGGTATGTCTGGGATGTGACATGTAATACAGACACACAGTGCACACAGGTATGTCTGGGATGTGACATGTAATACACACACAGAGCACACTGGTATGTCTGGGATGTGACATGTAATACACACACACAGTGCACACAGGTATGTCTGGGATGTGACATGTAATACAGACACACAGTGCACACAGGTATGTCTGGGATGTGACATGTAAAAACAGACACACAGTGCACACAGGTATGTCTGGGATGTGACATGTAATACACACACACAGTGCACACATGTATGTCTGGGATGTGACATGTAATACACACACACAGTGCACACAGGTATGTCTGGGATGTGACATGTAATACAGACACACAGTGCACACAGGTATGTCTGGGATGTGACATATAATACAGACACACAGTGCACACAGGTATGTCTGGGATGTGACATATAATACACACACACAGTGCACACAGGTATGTCTGGGATGTTACATGTAATACAGACACACAGTGCACACAGGTATGTCTGGGATGTGACATGTAATACAGACACACAGTGCACACAGGTATGTCTGGGATGTTACATGTAATACAGACACACAGTGCACACAGGTATGTCTGGGATGTGACATGTAATACAGACCACACAGTGCACACAGGTATGTCTGGGATGTGACATGTAATACAGACACACACAGTGCACACAGGTATGTCTGGGATGTGACATATAATACAGACACACAGTGCACACAGGTATGTCTGGGATGTGACATGTAATACAGACACACAGTGCACACAGGTATGTCTGGGATGTTACATGTAATACAGACACACAGTGCACACAGGTATGTCTGGGATGTGACATGTAATACAGACACACAGTGCACACAGGTATGTCTGGGATGTGACATGTAATACACACACACACAGTGCACACAGGTATGTCTGGGATGTGACATATAATACAGACACACAGTGCACACAGGTATGTCTGGGATGTGTCTGCAATCTTCTGCGGGGCAGTGCTGTTAGTTATATAGGTGAAAATGAGGTGACAGACTCCCTTTAAATCCTCACTGCAGTTAAATTTCTGTGCAGATTCCCAGTGAATGTTTTCCTGCTACGTGTGAATGAAATTTGTGAAACTATCATCCACTTTTCTGCTAGTGTAATATGGTGTTGATTTTCCATCCGCAAAATTTGGAAGCAAAATGCACAGCATATCTGCCAAGTGTGGGTATATATAGTGTGTCCTATATGACAAGCTTCTATTTTCTACATGGCCAGCCCATGAGGGGAGCTTGTAAAACCTGCTATCCTTGTCCTTTTTTTCTACAAACCCTGGTGGCCACCAATTGAGCATTATTTGTTTGTTGTGAACACATTGGTGATACTTTTGAACACTTTTATAACACTGATATTTGCTGCTGTTAAATTATGTGAAAAATGGTTATGAATTTTAAAGGGACCGCCATGGGTCAATCCACATGCCCCATTCTGAATCATATCAGGAGGTGGAATATCTACATGTAACCCAACATGAATATCTGTAATTCAATTGTGTTAACATTAAATATAACATTATATTTAATGTTATATTTAATAATATATGCTGCTGTCCCTTAACATAAGGGACAGTAGCAGACAACTGAAAGGGTGAAAATTCCTTGCTAATATTTTAGCAAAGTCATTATTCCCACTGTCCTGAATTATGTTGGAAGGCAAATATGCTTTAAGTCAATGTCAATATGACAAGGGATGATAGACAACATGGCTATCTGGTACTGGTAATATCCCGAGTTAAGTTTTAAGGTTCTTTTATGGGTTAACAAGGGAGCTACCTATTGGTAGCACTAGAGCAGGGGTAGGGAACCTCCGGCTCTCCAGCTGTTGTGAAACTACAACTCCCAGCAAGCATACTCGCTCTGCTCTTCTAAGAACTCTCATAGAAATGAATGAAGCATGCTGGGAATTGTAGTTTCACAACAGCTGGAGAGCCGGAGGTTCCCTACCCCTGCACTAGAGAGTCCAGAAATATATTGATGTCACTGGTTTAAGAGCATAATATGATCAGTATGACGTGGCTGTAGCAAAAATGAATATATCATGCTGCAGGATGCAGCTCCCAAAGGAAACATATACACAATGGCCGCTTCTTTATTATGTAAGTGAATGGGAAATGTTAAGTACAGTGACATTCTCATACATATTAGTTCAGCCCACAGTGCTTGGTTTCCAGTGCAAGCGGTGAGATGGGTGATGTTATCTGGAAGCAGCAGGTCCATGAGAATCATTAGGCCACATACTGTACATTTTGGAACCCAGGGTCACAATGAGCCTCAATGGATGGATAACATTTCTGTTCCCAAAATTTGGTTAACTATCATGTGGTACAACTTTAACTAAACATTTCCGCTAATTTCTATTTTTATAAAATCATGTGATTCAAATATCACCACCATGTCTACAAAAAGCCCTGTTTCTCAAATCCCACCATGCTCACCATGGCATCGTGTGGCATGACATTCCTGAAGTCATTGTATAGCTCTAGCCTTGTGTACTATTTGTCCATGCAGATTTTGTAAAATTGCCTTAAAACTGTTACATTTCCTAAGAACTTGCTTTTGGAAAGTTGGCCAGTGATTTAATTTTGATGTGTGCTTTGCATTTGTATGTTTTAACGGATGGCTCTCTATCAAACTCAACAGAAACTCTTCATTTTTTTGACTCCATAACATACAGACATAAATGTATAAAGCACTGCATTTAAAATGGTTAGAAAAATGGGTGTGCTTTTTATTCCCCCAGAAACAGCACCAGTTGTCCATGGGATATGTCTGGTATTGCAGCTCATCTCCATTAACTTGAAAGGGGATCAACTGCACTACCAGCCCATGAACAGGAGTGGCATCGTTTCTGGAAAAATAAGTGGCCCTGTTTTTCTAATTTTGGACAACCCTTTTAGTCACCATGATCAGACTATATTTATTATGTTTATTCATAAGGACACTCTATTTGATTTGCTCCAACCTTGATGCGTTCCTAATTTCTTTAAAAAAAAAAAAAATGACTACCCTATTTAAGGTCACCTTAAAGGATTATTCCACCTTTCTATCAACTTTCAAATTATTCAGTAGAGTGCTGAACCTAAAATAAAAAAGGCACTTACGGTACCTGCTCATCGACGCTCTGTTCCAGCTCCTTTTGTACATATTTCAAGGGGGTCACATGTCCTGCTGCGGCCAATCGCTGGCTTCAGCTGTGACAGGTCCCGCAGTGGCACATGACCTGACAGTAAGAACAATGATTGACCAGAGAGGCACATGTGACTCCATCTGGATGTTTACATGCCAGAGACCGGAAAGAGCTGGACTGGATCCTAGGTGCTGAACAGCAACAGGGAGCAGGTGAGTGCCTTTTTAAATTAGGATCGGCCCTTTACCAGCCAAATTAAAAATTGACAAAAAAGCTGGAATAACCCTTTAAAGCTGCC
This sequence comes from Rhinella marina, assembly GCA_900303285.1. Taxonomy (NCBI): domain Eukaryota; kingdom Metazoa; phylum Chordata; class Amphibia; order Anura; family Bufonidae; genus Rhinella; species Rhinella marina. The sequence goes on along the minus strand of ONZH01010901.1, from coordinate 289,411 downwards.
ATAAATTCACCTAAACCATTTTGTACCATGAGGCCACTTGCTTTTTCATTCAATAAGACATCTCAGACTCAGTCTAACCTTCCATTCAGAGGTGACTACAACTTGGTGGAGGCTATAAGTAAGAAATGAGTTTATTCCCTAAACTTAAAAAAAAAAGTAGAAAATAAAATTTCAGACACATGACATGGGGTTGCTTGAATGGTTGCTTCTCATCGACAGGAGCAAATTAAAAAGTATTTTAAGAGAAAAGTACAGTCACAAATAAGGCGAGCAAAGCTGCGGAGGTGGATGACACAGTACAGTTCCCGATATTGGTTGCTGATGCAATGATTCCAAGGAAAGAGGTTGTTGGCGAGAGTAATTGGTGCATGTAGAAGAATGGATGTCCAGGGGTAGTTGAAGTGACGTATAACAGACAAGGAAGAAATCAGGGACAGAGGAGGGAGGTGGGAGAAACCATAGGAAAGAGAGGAAGGAAAAAGAAAGAGAAAACAGATAAGAAAATGAACAGGTCACAAATACAGAGAAAGAAAATGTAACAGAACTCAGCATAGCCAAACAAGAAAAGAAAAAAAGATGGTGGCTGTTAAAGGAATTGCATAGTTACCGAAGCAAGCCAAGAAGCAGAAGCTGTTAGCAGCAAATTAGGGCTCAGACAGGAAGTAAGCGCAAGACACCAGGGCAAAAAATAGAGGTAAAAATATGCTGAGCAGGAAAAATGTAAAAAAAACAACTCAAAGACAATTAAACCTCACGGTCTACTGTATGTCTGGACCAATTCTGTTCATGAATGCAATAACACTGAAAATACCAGGATGTCTTAAAGGGAATGTGTCACGTATATTTTTTTCGGCCAGTTAAAGCCCGAAAGCCGTTGCCATTGATTACCTGATGAACAAGTGAAATGCTTTTTTTATCGGGTGAATGAATTGTTCATGGAGACACCTAAAGCTAGTTTCACACTAACGCTAAACCGTTCCTCTAGCGGAACAACCTGCCGGAGTTCATCATATCTGGAATAGCCGGATACCAGCTTTCCCCACCACAGCCCCTTGACTATAATGGGACCCGGTAGGGATCCGGGCTGTCTCTGGCATTAGTGCCGAGAGTCGGTTGGACACATACGTACCACTGCAAGCAGCCACTTTTATCCAGCCAAATCCTGACAGTAATGCTGGAAAGAGGCCTGATATAGTCAATGGTCTGCGGCGGGGAAAGGTAGTATCCGGCTATGCTAGATAAGATGAACTCCGGAAATCTGTAACTCTATCGCAGGGGTCAGCAACCTTCGGCACTCCAGATGTGGTGAAACTACAACTCACAGCTTGCTCCATTCACTTCTACGGGAGTTCTGAAAACAGCTAAGCAAGTGTGCATGCTGGGAGTTGTAGTTTCACCACAGCTGGAATGCCGAAGGTTGCTGATCCCCGCTCTACTGGAACAGCATGCCAGACCAATTTAGTGCTAGTGTGAAACTAGTCTAAATCATTGATTGCTGGCAGATGGCGCTGTCTAAACAGTGGAAAACAATGATACTATATGGGGACAAGCAATGGCATTAGGGATCACTCCTTCCTATACTGTAGAGGGGATCGAAGCATGTAAACACAGCTTTCTGCTCCACTAATGAGCAAGTGATTGACGGGAAGGAACACTTCCTTCTCGACAATCGCTTGCTACATCAGGCCATGTAAAGGAGCCTTTAGTGACCAGTGTGAATACTGCAGGATTTTAGGCTACATGTACATATGAAAAACGTCCCGTTTTCCATGGCCATTCTGCACCCATGGGTAACGCTGACATGGAAAAGGACGTTAGAATTTTAGTAAACAGCAAACTAAGCTGTAGAAACCAGTGTCAGACAGCTGCTGCCAAGTCCAATAAGATAATGGGCTGCATCAAAAGAGGCATAGATGCCCGTGATGAGAACATAGTCCTGCCACTTTACAAATCACTAGTCAGACCACACATGGAGTACTGTGTACAGTTCTGGGCTCCTGTGAACAAGGCAGACATAGCAGAGCTGGAGAGGGTTCAGAGGAGGGCAACTAAAGTAATAACTGGAATGGGTGGACTACAGTACCCAGAAAGATTATCAAAATTAGGGTTATTCACTTTAGAAAAAAGACGACTGAGGGGAGATCTAATAACTATGTATAAATATATCAGGGGTCAGTACAGAGATCTCTCCCATCATCTATTTATCCGCAGGACTGTGACTGTGACGAGGGGACATCCTCTGCGTCTGGAGGAAAGAAGGTTTGTACATAAACATAGAAGAGGATTCTTTACGGTAAGAGCAGTGAGACTATGGAACTCTCTGCCTGAGGAGGTGGTGATGGTAAGTTCACTAAGAGAGTTCAAGAAGGGCCTGGATGTATTTCTGGAGGGTCATAATATTACAGGTTATAGTTACAAGAGAGGGGTCGTTGATCCAGGGAGTAATTCTGATTGCCTGATTGGAGTCGGGAAGGAATTTTTTTCCCTAAAGTGGGGAAAATTGGCTTCTACCTCACAGGGGTTTTTTGCCTTCCTCTGGATCAACTTGAAGGAAAACAGGCCGAACTGGATGGACAGATGTTTTTTTTCAGCCTTATAAACTATGTTACTATGTATGAATCCATTTTCATTTGTTTATTTTTTTAGCATCCCAATCCCTGCAGTGCCATCAGTACACCCCACAGTGCCCCAGTATCTACAGGGTGGGCTATTTATATGGATACACCTAAATTAAATGGGAATGGTTGGTGATATTAACTTCCTGTTTGTGGCACATTAGTATATGGGAGGGGGGAAACTTTTCAAGATGGGTGGTGACCATGGCGGCCATTTTGAAGTCGGCCATTTTGGATCCAACTTTATTTATTTTTAATGGGAAGAGGGTCATGTGACACATCAAACTTGAATTTCACAAGAAAAACAATGGTGTGCTTGGTTTTAACGTAACTTTATTCGTTCATGAGTTATTTACAAGTTTCTGACCACTTATAAAAAGTGTTCAAAGTGCTGCCCATTGTGTTGGATTGTCAATGCAACCCTCTTCTCCCACTCTTCACACACTGATAGCAACACCGCAGAAGAAATGCTAGCACAGGCTTCCAGTATACGTAGTTTCAGGGGCTGCACATCTCGTATCTTCAGAGCATAGACTTCAGATGACCCAAAGATAAAATTCTAAGGGGGTCAAATCGGGAGACCTTGGGGGCCATTCAACTGCTACATGATGATGTGTTTCCCTCTTTATGCACTGAAGCTGGCACGTTCCCTGAGTTTTTCCAGCAAGATGGTGCAACACCACATTATGGGTGTCAGGTCCGAGCATTCCTAGATGAACAGTTTCCTGGAAAGTGGATTGGTCGTTGTGGCCCAGTTGAATGGCCCCAAGGTCTCCTGATCTGACCCCCTTAGAATTTTATCTTTGGGGTCATCTGAAGGCAATTGTCTATGCTGTGAAGATACGATATGAGCAGCCCCTGAAACTACGGATACTGGAAGCCTGTGCTAGCATTTCTTCTGTGGTGTTGCTATCAGTGTGTGAAGAGTGGGAGAAGAGGGTTGCATTGACAATCCAACACAATGGGCAGCACTTTGAACACATTTTATAAGTGGTCAGAAACTTATAAATAACTCATGAAATAATAAAGTTACCTTAAAACCAAGCACACCATAGTTTTTCTTGTGAAATTCTCAATCAGTTTGATGTGTCACATGACCCTCTTCCCATTGAACAAACTAAAGTTGGATCCAAGATGGCCAACTTCAAAATGGCCACCATGGTCACCACCTATCTTGAAAAGTTTCCCCCCTCCCATATACTAATGTGCCATAAACAGGAAGTTAATATCACCAACCATTCCCATTTTATTTAGGTGTATCCATATAAATGGCCCACCCTGTATTATGGCCCCCTCTGAAATGCTTCCAGGGTCTGTAATGCCCCCCATAGTAGCCTCAATATATAAAAGGTGCGTGTACTCCTGTCTACACAGCCATAAAAAATGGGCTCACTGATCTCAACGGGGTCCGTCTGCCTGTGAAAATGGCCAAAAATAGGACATGTCCTATGTTTTGATGGCTGGTATTCACTGCTCGTTAAAAAAAACGGCCATGTGAATAGCCCCATAAACTGCAGTGGTTCTGAAAACAGCTGCCAAATAAAACGTCTGTCGCTCGGCTATTTTTCACTGTGTGTGCATGTAGCCTTAGGATGTTTTTTTTTAAAATATAGGGACATTGAAAATTAAAAATAACACCACCAAATATTCTTTAAAAATATTCTTTAAAAACATAAAAACATGAACAACAGGTCATTTTCTGATGACATTCCCTTTAAAGATCTTGAAGACTGCCCAGTGATCAGCTATAGTTATGTCCACCAGATTGGGAATTACTGGCTCATAGCGGGGATCCCATCTGCAAGGGCACCTTTATAACACAGATAGGCCCCTCTGATATTACTATATGTAATCTTGCTCTAACAAATGATGTAACATTTTGAAAAATGCCAACCAGTAAGCAATTACTGCTTGTTCTGCTCTGTTGGGATAGTTTCCGCTTTATTACTGTAACGTTGTTCTGAAATGTGCTATAAATCCTACCCAGCCAGTAAAGTTAATACAGAATAACAGATGTATTGACAAGTCCTCAATCGTTAAAAGAACGGACAGGTACATAATGAATATGAAACTTCTACCCAAAAAGACGTTTTGTGAGATAGCATTACATTTGTATATGGCTGGTCTTCACTGATACTCTAGGCATTTGTTCTATTACAATATATCATTTATACTGAAGTATTCAAAGATACCTAAGTTAAAGTGGTCCTCCATCAATACACATAGGTGAGCAAAGCCCATGTATTGCTCATAATTTCTAATACATTTCCTGTTAATATTCATTCCTTGAAGGGAATGTGTCATCAGAAAATGACCTATTGTTTAAATCACATTTTTATGTTAAACATATTTTTATTTAGCATTTTTTTTCTTCATTTATCAAGGATACTATTTATATATATTTTTAAAATGTATATAATTCTGCAATTTTCACACTGGCCATTAAGTCTAATAATAGGCCATGTTTTCCTATTCTGTACAGACAGGACTGGCCTTAGAGGTGTGTGACTTGTGTGGCTGCTCAAGGACTGTCTTTCATGGCAGTTTTACGATAAAGTTCTGGTTACTGGTCTGTAGGACTCTCCTTCTATAGCATCAGGGAGTTTGTGAGGGTAGTGGAGAAGACTATGGAGCATTGCACCCATATATACTGATGTCACAGTCACATGACTGATTTCTCTGCACCAGATGGCAGTGCTAGAGGGAGACATGGCTAAACTGTATATATAAATATACATATATATATATATATATATATATATATATATATATATATATATATATAGATGTCAATGGGTCAGATCCTATCCATTGTGTCTATGGTCCAAAAGACAGGAGGTCTAAACATATTTTACGCCTAGTGGACAGCCATGGCCAGTGTGGAAATTTCAGGATTATATACACTTTTTAATATAAATAGTGACATGGACAAATTAAAAAGAAAACACCAAAAATGATGAAAACATAAAAATGTGATTTAAACAAAAGATCATTTTCTGATAACATTCCCTTTAATTGTCTTGTTTTGTTTAGAAAATCATTTTTTAAAATTCAAATTATCCTATAACTAAAGGGGGTCTCTGTTCAGGACTCTCATCTATTAGACAGAGATGGTATTAAGAAGCACTCCAAAAAATCTTTATTCTCTGGCCCATTTAGAAAGGGACCTGATGTAAACTGTAATGAAGGTAATCTTCTTACCAGTGACTGAATTTGTGAGTTATAACCTCCCTTCTGATCCTCAGCTGTGTCATGTGACCAACTGTCTGATCACTACACTGTGTCAGTTACATCTCTATTCATTCCTATGAGACTGACATTGAGGTTCCCATAGGAATACATAAAATGCCTTCCTGTCCACACATAAGATGCTGTGTTATTTGGAGAGTCAGGGTGTCAGCCACTTGTAAGAAAATTACCTTCACTACAGATTACATTATGTACCTTTCTAACAGGTCAGAGAATAAAAATCTGAAAAATCGACACTTCGTAAACGAGTTTTAACAGAGAATATATTACAAACTTAAATCTTGAATGATGTTCTTTTATTGTGTCTTTTATAAATTCCTAGAGAAACTCTTCACATACAACTGAACTGACTACAAATATCAGACAGGACTTGTACAAAACACATTAAGCTTTAGTTGAAAAGTCATTGTATAGACACCTTGTTTAACACTTACTGATGCAAGTTTTCAGGGAAGCATTGGATGTCTTAAACTTCCAGTAATATGAATAGCAGAATTGCTGTTCTGGTAAATTCACCTCTAGTGAAGCAAGCAACAAGTCTATTTCCATAAAAATCAAGGGATCGACAAGGTATATTGAGCAAGAAAAGTAAAATTTTTCCACTTACTCCTTGCTAGAGATGGGCTGGATATGACAATAACAGAACACTACATGGCAATTTAGCCATATGTAACAGCAATGGTCTAAAAAAATCACATCAAAACTGCCAAGCACTATACACAAGGTACGCTATGAATGAAACACCTGTGAAGCTTTCTGCATCATGATGCTAAAATACATCTCCTGCTTAAAATATTTAGAATATGGTTCAGACTGAAGGGCTCACCACACAGGATTCAAGTACAACCCTTGATGAGGCCCATCAAAACCCAAAGGGCACCTTTCTAAGTGGGGACAGGCCACATCAACCCGCAGCTGGTAGATGCCACCACCATCCTTTGGACAAAACCAAATATTCAAATACTTCACTGTGATAGGTTTGTGTCCAGCGCCAGTTGTGACTCAAATTCAATAAACCTTCACAAAGACAGGCAAAGCAAGAGGAGTCGGTAAGCCAAAGCCCCGACTCCGACTCCTCAATTTCCCCTGACTCCTACTCCCTCATACATGGAGCACGTTTAAGTGATAACTTTAAACAAATTTGCACAAAATCAATAGTAGATAAGTCATGACAAAAACAGTTTGTAATCTATCAGGCTTCTCTGGGTACAGCTCACTTAGGGCCTAATCAGAGGCGTAGCTAGAGGTTCAGCACATGGGGGGGGGGAACATACTTGAGTGGGCCCCCCACTTATTGGCTTCCCAAACGCACGTTTCCAACTTCACAGGCACATACTACTAGTTGTGGTTATAATACTGTATTAGCAAGATGACTATATAAACTGCTAGATCATCTATGCTGTTAAGTACAGTACAATAGACTTTCTACATACCCTACTCTAAATACTCTACCACATAATGCAGTAAAATATAGGATTAATAGGAGTAAAAAAGGGGACTCCTATGTTAAAGGAAATCTGTCCCTAAATTTTACATCACTAAACTAACAGTCCCTTGCCCCCATCAGACATCAGATCGGCTTAATGTGCCCCCATCAGACCTCAGATCAGCGTATTGTGCCCCCATCAGACCTCAGATCAGCAGAATGTGCCCCCATCAGACCTCAGATCAGCAGAATGTGCCCCCATCAGACCTCAGATCAGCGTAATGTGCCCCCATCAGACCTCAGATCAGCTTAATGTGCCCCCATCAGAACTCAGATCAGCGTATTGTGCCCCATCAGACCTCAGATCAGAATGTGCCCCCATATCAGCATCAGAATGTGCCCCCCATCAGACCTCAGATCAGCAGAATGTACCCCCATCAGACCTCAGATCAGAATGTGCCCCCATCAGACCTCAGATCAGCAGAATGTCCCCATCAGACCTCAGATCAGCATGCCCCATCAGACCCCAGCATCATAGACCTCAGATCACAGAATGTGCCCCCATCAGACCTCAGATCAGCGTATTGTGCCCCCATCAGACCTCAGATGCCTTAATGCCCCCATCAGAACTCAGATCAGCGTATTGTGCCCCCATCAGACCTCAGATCACAGAATGTGCCCCCATCAGACCTCAGATCATCAGAATGTGCCCATCAGACCATCAGCAGAATGTACCCCCATCAGACCTCAGATCAACAGAATGTGCCCCCATCAGACCTCAGATCAGCATGTGCCCCCAACCTCAGATCATCAGAATGTGCCCCCATCAGACCTCAGATCAGCAGAATGTACCCCCAGACCTCAGAATGTACCCCCATCAGACCAGATCATCAGAATGTGCCCCCATCAGACCTCAGCCATCACAGAATGTGCCCCATCAGACCTCAGATCATCAGAATGTGCCCCCATCAGACCTCAGATCAGCAGAATGTACCCCCATCAGACCTCAGATCACAGAATGCCCCCATCAACCTCAGATCAGCTATTGTGCCCCCATCAGACCTCAGATCAGCAGAATGTACCCCCATTCAGACCTCAGATCATCAGAATGTACCCCCATCAGACCTCAGATCAGCAGAATGTACCCCCATCAGACCTCAGATCAACAGATGTGCCCCCATCAGACCTCAGATCAGCAGAATGTGCCCCCCATCAGACCTCAGATCATCAGAATGTGCCCCCATCAGACCTCAGTATCAGCAGAATGTACCCCCATCAGACCTCAGATCATCAGAATGTACCCCCATCAGGACCTCAGATCATCAGAATGTACCCCCATCAGACCTCAGATCATCAGAATGTACCCCCATCAGACCTCAGATCATCAGAATGTACCCCCATCAGACCTCAGATCATCAGAATGTACCCCCATCAGACCTCAGAATGTACCCCCATCAGACCTCAGATCATCAGAATGTACCCCCATCAGACCTCAGATCATCAGAATGTACCCCCATCAGACCTCAGATCAGCAGAATGTACCCCCATCAGACCTCAGATCAGCAGAATGTTCCCCCATCAGACCTCAGATCAGCCAGAATGTACCCCCATCAGACCTCAGATCAGCAGAATGTGCCCCCATCAGACCTCAGATCGACTTAATGTGCCCCCATCAGACTCCATAATGGAAGCGCTCACTTGTATTCGCCTGATTGTACTAAGGCCATCCCTGCACTTATTGCACTGAACTAAATGTACTAATTCATTATATATTTTAGGAGTTGGAGTCGGTCCATTTTATACCCCGACTCCACCAAAATGGTGACCGACTCCGACTCCACAGCCCTGCGTCCTATTAGTACAGACAAAACCTGTCCTAATCACACAGCAGGAAACAGCCACATCCCCACCTCCTCCTCTCTACTTTATGTCTCCTCGTGACCTCCATTCCTACAGAGATTTAACTGAAGATCTTATCAGCTGTATTTGGGATCATAACCCCTGACAAGTAGAGCAGAGAGGAGGATGAGGAAGATCTTTACCTCAGTGTGAAGTAACTTGTCCTCCTGTGTGATTAGGACAGGTTTTGTGTGTACTAATAGGACAGCGGCCATTTTATTTCTCCTAATGATTGCTCCCCAGACAAAACAAACCAATATAGCTAATGAGAGGTATTTGGGAATATATTTATAATAAAGTAATATTTACGTATTTTCCTTGTCTTAATTCCTGGAGAACCCCTTTAACCTCTTACTCCCTTGCAGTGATAAAGTTAATGCATCTATAGAGTGTTGTGCCAACCATATGTATAGAAGGGTGTCAGTGACCTAGTCTAGTTAGAACTAGTGACACTAATACATCAAGTTGTTGTATCACAGATACTGTACTTAAAGGGGTATTCCCATCTCACAAATGTAGTTTGTATAGTTAGATATAGCCATACCAATATTATTACTAATAGAATGTATTTATATAAAATGTACCGTTTAGAAGATTTGCCTATTTGTATATCCATTGTCCCACACACATCAGTCAGGCCGTTGCCCCTAGTTACGACCACCGCAGCCATGTAGTAGTGGTGGTCAGCTTACTCTTGTTCAAACCTGCTCTGAGGTAACTGCTGTATTGTGAACGCACATTACATGAGCATGCGGAGACACATCTTAGGGTTGTAGCACTTTTGTTTGCGCTTCCAAAACGCAGAGAAACGGATCCTGTTCCAAGATCAATTCATCTCTATGGAGCAGGATCCATTTATAAAGTCTGCGTTTTGGACGGATATTGACAATTGCGGTTTGGACTGGTAGCATCCAAAACGCTGATGTGAAAGTACCCAAAGATGTGTCTCCTCATGCTGATGTAATGTGCGTTCACAATACAGCAGTTACCTCAGAGCGGGTTTGAAAAGGAGCAAGCTGACCACCACTACTACATGGCCACGGTGGTCGTAAGTAGGGGCAACAGCCGGACTGATGTGTGTGGGACAATGGATATACAAATAGGAAAATCTTCTAAACAGTACATTTTATATAAATACATTCTATTAGTAATAATATTGATATGGCTATATCTAACTATACAAACTACATTTGTGATATGGGAATACCCCTTTAATAATGATTTGAATTGCCTATCAATTTGCCACCACAATATTCACTACTACTATAATATTCATACAGAAGGCCTCCTGCAGCAAGTAGCTGAAAGAAAAACACTGGCCAAATACATTAGATACCTCTTTATCCTCGACCCCCCCCCCCCCCCATACATGGCTTTGCCTAGTGTACATGTATCCTAAATGGGTAGAGGGGAGAAAGTGGCGGGCGGCCAGACACTTCTGGCAGTGACTTATCACCCAGAAAAGAAAAGGGATTGTACAGCTGAAATCCAACTGCTTGATCCATATCTCCCCCAACGTCTGTTGATCGGGGGAACTCCAGAGAACCCCATAAGCATTAGTAGATGATCAGCTGATCCTGCCAAAAATTACTGGTTCAGTCGGCATGCATCTAATGTGTATGGCCAGACTGATTTGCCCATTAGGACCTACCCTTATTACTTTTGAAGGTAATATTTTACCCCTAAATATAAGGCTACGGCTACACGGCGACAGTTGTCGCGCGTCACCCGTCGCAGCCAGGATGCCTGAGTAGCGGGGATCCCATAGAGATGAATGGGATCGCAGCGGCAGTCGCAAGAAATCCAACCGTGTTGGATTTCTTGCGACTGCCGCGGCGATCCCATTCATCTCTATGGGATCCCCGCTACTCAGGCATCCTGGCTGCGACGGGTGTCGCGCGACAACTGTCGCCGTGTAGCCCTAGCCTAAACCGGGCAGGGATTAGGGTCAGTCTGGTTGGGGTCCCAACCCTGACCTCTCGTTCTCCCCTAATGTTAAAGGTCTGAGTCCCAAACTGCTCTTCTAAAATCATCCATTAAGAATTCCCAGTCAATGGCTATGCATGAACAACCTGAACACACCATCCATTTGGTACAATGGTCATTCAATATTAGACTCCACATCACATGTCCTGATTTCTATTCTGTCCAGTAGAAATCTACAGATGATTTTCCAAAGTAGAACTAAAGATGATAATTCAATCCAGGGTGATCAACCTTTGTATCAGTTCCCATAAACCTCAACTTACCAAATAATTCACTATTTATTAATGAGAAAATCCTATTTTCCAGGAAGTATTCAGAAACTTTCATATACACTATAATCCTAGCAGTGAACAAAATGCCATGTACATTTCCGAGAAGGCATAAAGCACAAAACTAACCACGTTTCTGCAGGATTTCTGTTTCAGTCGTGCATTTGAGTACTGGGCATAAAAAGAAGCTGCCTGTTTCGGCAATTACTTGTATTCCCCACGAAAAACGAATGCAATATTTTCTTAGCACTCGGTCTTGTGCTGCTCCCCTGTTACTCCTCCTGGATATGTGTGAATAAGTTGACAACTAGGTGGTACAAGTCTCCTTGTTCAATAGGGTGTGTCCCTACAGTCTGACAGTGCCATCCCTGAATGGGACACACCCCATTAACACAGGGAACGGTATCACTCAGTTGTCCACTTATCCACATATTTCACAGAGGAATAAAAGTTGCTCCAGAATGCCAAGTATTTACTAAAACATCATTTTCAGACTGGCTTAAATGTATAGTACTCTTTACAAAGCTTATGCTGTGCAGATGCAGTACAGCCCAGTTTGATAAGTTTCTCTAGTATCATGGACCATTACAAAAATTTAGAATTTCGTTTATAACCTTTACATATCAAACTCATCTCTGCTACATCTGTGATATTCTATGGTACAGCATAGTATGAATATCTAATAAGAGGTTGTGCAACTTTTTTTAACAGACCTCACAGAGTGGCCTGACCCGTGGCGGTGATCATACTTACCTGGTCCCTGCTGTTGGGTTCCAGCTCCATCACTGCATAGCTGCCTCTGCATGTCCTGGATTTCTCAGACATTTTGTTGACAGTGGTCACATAAACCAATTACTGGTCGCAGCGGTGGCCTGAGTCACATGCTTCATGGATGACAAGTCACTGCTGCAGCCAATGATTGGCTGCAGCGGACAAGTGACCTCAGTCGACAGTATGTTGATTCCGAAAGACCCAGGACCTGTGGAGGCAGCTGTGAAGCGATGGAATCGTGACCCAGTGGATGGGAACCAGGTAAGTATGATCACAACCACGGGTCCAGCCACTGTGTGAGGTCTGTTAAAAAAAAGTTTAAAGTTGCACATCCCCTTTAAAAATGATTGGATCTTTTGCTTCATCGAGGGCTACATATATCAACAGCTGTTACTATGTTCCCTATATTGTATACGGTGATAAAAATTTTGTGCAGACATTGTCTGCAGCCAATCACAGACCACGGTGGTGACCAGCTCTCCTTACATCATGACAAATGGTCTCACAATGGAAGGGGATCCGGTCTCCATCGTGGCCAGTGATTGGCTGTGGTAATGTCAAACCAGATGTTTTTTAGCAAAGCAGACCAGGGCTGGAAGAGCAGGAGTGAGGAGCTAACACTGGGAAGCAGGTAAGCAATCTGGCCAAGTAGCAGTTTTGCAAACCCCACTCCCCCCCATTCTTGCACAACCCTTTTAAAGATAACAATACCTCACAACATATATTACGTACACATTACTTACAAGACAATTACAGAAGTATCACCAAACCCCACAAGCAGTTTATCATCAATCTGCAGTAATATCTGCAACATATAGTCACGATCAGCCTACTGCATCAAGACACAGTCCGGGCAAAACACAAGCTGTACATGCAAGACCAGTTATAGTGGTTGGTTATAAGCAAGCAGCTGGTCAGGGGCATGTACAAGCATGTTAGCTAGGAAGCAGCAGTCTTGCGTTAATGGTTAAGCAGAAAGGAGAGGCAGTAAGATATGAAAGGTACCTGGAATGATGGTGGGCTTTGTGGTGGTCTTGAAGTTGAGCAGTGCAGCCTTTGACTTCCCTCGTTGGTTCTCAGCTATAACCACCAACTCGTATTCAGCATTCCAGTCCAGTGACTGAAGCATAATGTGGTCGCTGTTTGATGGGATCCTCATTTCAGGTTTCCAATCTGCTGAGTTTTTCTAGGGAAATAGGTACAGAACAATGATTGACATTCAGCACAGAATGTGATCAATGTATTATCAAACTCTAAGATGCGTAGAATGATAGAACTCAGTTTAGATGGATAATAAAAATTTCTGTGAAATGTTGTTCTACTACCCACTGGGGCAGATTTAATAATCCCATCTAGAGATGAACCAAATTACCACCTAGCTTACTTTGGGACAGAATTTTGTGGTAGAATTTTGGCGCAAGCTTGATGCATCTTCGGACACCCCCCTCCTTCCCACTAATCCCCAGCCACCTGGCGAGCTAGACACTGTGGATTTTGCTAAAACTAAAACTCCAACAAATTGCACCACAACAGGGTCTAGTTCCTCTCACATTGATAAAAATACACATCGAATTTGCAGCAGAAATCCAAGACTATCCCACAAGATTTCTGCCTCGGATTTCCACCTACAACTGCTATTAGACCTACATGGACTCTCCCCATTCAATGACCAATCCCGGTTTTTACGTGAAAACATCACTTCTTGCTAAAAATTTCAAATCCATGTGGAAAAAACACGCAAACTTATGGAGGGCAATGCAGACTGCTTTGGGATGCAGATCAGACGGACACCAAGAGTGATGCAACAGACTGCTAAACTTGTAGTTGAGTATAGGAATGGCTGATGGACACCTCGATGGAGGCTCCAAAAACATATGTGAACAGAGCCCCAGCCCTTAAGCTGGCCAAAGACATGAGGTGGCCTTGCTTGAGATTGGGGTATGAGCTTCACAATGTATCTGTTATGTGAAGAATGGTTTATTGCATGGGCACATCTGTACATAACACCCCAATTCCTAGCTAACACCTCTTGGACATGCTGCTACATTGCCTATGTCAACCCTGAGTTGGTGAAGGAGGCAGAAATAAGCAGAACTGGGGCAGCGGGCATTTTAGAAAACTGTTGCTTCCTCAAATGCCTCTCTAGACCAAGAAACAGTTCATAACATCAGTGAAAAGCAATAATAAACATTTACCATTAACCAAAAACAAACAAATTGCAGTTTCAGGCCATTCACAGTCGGTGTACTTACAGCTTTGTGGCGGACCAGGTAGTGGAGGATTGGAGAACCACCATCATCTTGCTTGTGGAGGAGAACTCTATATGAATTTCCATCTTCTCCAACACGGCCTGACAGCTTTGGGGGACTTGGTTCTCCTGGAAAGAATCAGTGTTTCTCACGGTTAAATGACGGCTGATACAATCTGAATACCTAACAAAGAAGAGCTGGCAGCGTTATGTGCAGCCCAGCACTTAATAGTGAATGGAGGTGAGATAACTTCTATTCTTATTATACTCAATAGCTTATGGGATCCAAACCAGTCAACTAGATACATTAATATTCAAAAACACAGATTTCTTTTTGTTAATAATTTCACTAGATAATTGCACTTTGTACAATGTGAGTCCAACATCATATAGCGCTATAGAACATTCACACAAGGGCTGTATTGGTTTTATATACAATATAAATATATATAGATGCATTTGGCATCTATGATCTGCTAAGTTTATACTACAGATATTATTATTAACCATAGGGACCAATCTATCTTTTTAGGAATACATGTATTGTTTTTTTATATTACTAGTGGTCTATGTGATGCTAGTATTTTTTATATTTATTAGATATTATCAAACAAAATATTTTAATAAAGGTCATTGCTATATAATTATTTCCTCAAGGTCCGTCATACACATAGGAACTTGCAAGGAACCAGGGGCGTAACGATCGCAGAGGGTGCGACCGCGACCGGGCCCGGCGGAGGAGGGGCCCGCTGCACTCAGGTGTAATGGCAGCGCTCTGACAGGGCCCGGCATGAAGTACAGTGTGCCGATTCCTGTCAGAGTGCTCTTCCATGTGTAATATGCGCCACAGGCGCAGAGGCAGGGTGCACGCAGGGGCAAGAGGGGGAGGCGGCACTTACACTCGCCCGGCAGTTCTTGTCACTGCCGAGCTCATGGTATCCATAGTGAAGCAGGGAGCTCCCTGCTTCACTGTTCTTCAGAGCTTTACAACTCCAGCGCTCCCGCTGCAGGCCACACATCGTGCTGCTGGCTGTGGGAGGAGCGCTGAAAGCCCGGCAAGAGGCCTCCAGCACAGTCAGCAGTGCGATGTGAGAGCGGGAGCGTGTCCTCAGGGAAGAAGGTAAGTATGTGTTGTTTTTTTTCTTAAAGCTGCAGATTGGAGGCAAAATGGGGGTAACAAATAGAATGAGGGGGCACAAAAGTGGCCAGTTTATTGAGGGGGCATCTAATCTGGCATAATTAATTTCAGTGAGGGGGGCACCTAATCTGGCATACCTACTGTGAGGGGGCACATATTTGGGCATAACTACTGGAAGAGGGAACCTATGTGGGCATAACTACTGTGAGGGGGCACCTAGTTGGCATAACTACTGAGAGGAGGCACATCTGGCCATAGCCACTGTGAGGGGGCACATATGTGGGCATAACTACTGTTAGGGGGCACATACCTGGCCTTAACTACTGAGAGGCGGCACATATCTGGCCATAACCACTGTGAGGGGGCACATATATGGCCATAACCAATGTGAGGGGGGCACATATCTGGCCATAACCACTATGAGGGGGCACATATGTGAGCATAACCACTGTGAGGGGACACACATGTGGACATAACTACTGTGAGGGGGCACATATGTGGGCATAACTACTATGAGGGGCACAATGTGGGTATTAGTGCTGTGTGGTATCACTTACGGGAAATGTCTTAGATTACCCTGCTATATATTGGCATGGCTCAGTCTTACAGGCCAACACAGTGCCCCCTGCTGGTGATTTCACAGGGGCAGTCACCACCCCTTCCTTATGTGATTATTCTTTTTTTTCACCATCACCACACAGAACCTGTTCTGGATCCAGCGGACATCACGCCAACGCCAGTGACACCCTGGATTAGGTAGGACCAGATCTTATTAGTTAGTTAGTTAGGACTGGGTGAGCCATGCTTTGGGCTTAGTGTAAAAAAAAATTGCTGCCTCTTTGTATAAATTGGTGGGGGGGGGGGGCCTGATCCAAAGTTTGCATTGGGGCCCATTATACTCTAGTTACGCCACTGCAAGGAACCAGACAATTCTAGCAGGATTGGCTGACTGTCTTATGTGTATTGGGGCCTCCTGACTCTTCCACAACAGATGATGTCAGAGGAAAGATGTCATACTCCCGATTCTTTGTGCTCAGGAGAGATAAACCACAGCCAGAAGTGTCTGGCCGTGAGCTTACTCCCTTCTTCCCCACTGACAGGAGGAATAACTATCACATGGATGAGCATTCAGCATACAGTTATTCAAGGTTTATGGGCACCTTAAGTTCTCTACAGAAAATTGTTTTGTGTATCTGAAGAAAATTGACTTTTATTATTACAAAGATCCAGGTTAGGCTACTTTCATATCTGCGCTTTAGCTGTTCGGTTTGAGATCCGGCATCAAATCTTAAAACCACAGCAAAACGCTTCTGTTATTATATAAAACCAGTTGTATTATATTGAAAATGAAAAACCAGATCTAAAATCATTGTAAGTCAATGGGTGCCGGATCTGTTTTTTCGTGTCCAGCATGGTAACACAACAAACTGGAGCAGATTTTATTCTGGTGCACTCCATTCCGGTTTGTTCAGTTTTGTCCCTATTGACAATGAATGAAGACAAAACTGAAGCATTGTGCTGCGGTTTTGAGAGCCTTTGCTGGATCTCAAAACCGGACAACACAACGCAGATGTGAAAGTGTCTTAGAGCTCCTTTGCTTCAATGCACGTGAACTGGCAGCTTCTATTCCCAACCAATTAAAGGGCACATATAAACATGGGACCAACACAGATGCCTTCAGCTGCCTAGCGCACATGAAACAGGTCAGCCAGTGTCATAGGTACAAATCTGCTGACATACTTGTGCATTGGTGAATGAGATATGGTTATAAATATGTCTAATCAATATATATCAAAAAAGTCTCAGAGCTAAACAATATGAAACACTGGCAAAGAAAATAAGGATTCAAACAGGCAATCACATTTACTAAATAATATCTTGCTCACCAAGTACAACCCCTATTCCAAAAAAGTTGGAAGGCTGTGCAAAATGTAAATATAAACAGAATTAAATTATTTGAAATTAGATCATAGAACACATGTCAGATGTTGAAAATGAGACATTTTACCTTTTCATGAAAAAAAAAAAACTCATTTAGAACTTGATGGCAGCAACGCATCTCAAAAAAGTTGGGACGGGGTGAAAGAATGCTGGAAAAGTAAGTAGTACTAATAAAAAACAGCTGGAGAAGCAATTTGCAACTAAGTCACATGGCTAGGTATAGAATGAGCATGTTAGGGTGGGTCTCTTTGAAGCAAAGATGGGCAGAAGTTCACTAATCTGCGAAAAACTGCTTGTAAAAAAAATGTTTCTCAAAGTAAAACTGTAAAGACTGTGAATATTTCCCTGTGCACAGTACATAATATCATCAAAAGATTCAGACAATATGGAGAGACCTATGTGCTCAAAAAACAAGTCAGACGGTCAGTATTGGATGCTCGTGATTTACAAGCCCTCAGGCTGCACTGCATTATAAACAGGTATCATTCTGTGCAGGAAATCACTGCATTGGTTCTAGAAATCATTGTCTGTGAACACCGTTCTCTGTGCAGTCCACAAGAGCATGTTACATCTGCATCATGCAAAGAATAATGGACTGAGGCAAAATGGAAAATTTTTCTGTGGTCAGATTAATCAAAACAAACGCCATGTCCTGTAGACTCAAAAGGAGAGGGACCATCCAGCTTATCAGCACACAGTACAGAAGCCAGCATCTCTGATGGTATAGGGTTGTATTAGTGCTGGGTTCACATCTGCTTTATGAACTCTAGTACTCTATTCTGATCACTGTATCTGGCATACATGCCGGCTTTCGGCCACACAGCAAAGAGGACCAGGGACTGTTGAGCAGACAGAATCCTACAAGAATGGGAAAACATTCCTCTCTCAAAACTCCAGCAATTGGTCTCCTACAGAATGTAGTCCTGTCTCAGCTTTTTTGAGCTATGTAGTTGCCATCAAAATCGAATTTTTTTTCCTGCAATGGTAAAAGGTCTCACTTTCAAGGTCTGACCCAAAATATGATCTATTGTGACTAAATTTTAATTTATTTAGAGTTTACAGTGTCCCAAAGTTTTTGGAGTTGGGATTGTAGGTGTATTAGCCCAGAGGACAACTCTGTGCATTATTACTGGATTACATGTAATTTAGAGTTTCTCCTTTGTAATAAATGTCTTCTTCATCAATAGGAATAATTGAAATGTAATGAAAATGTCCTACTGTCCTAGGTTATGAGTAGAAAGTTGATGCAGCCGATGTGCTATGGTTACAGATAAAAAGCACACCGTTCCTGTTACTTGCTGAATTACTCCAGTATAGACATCTATACAGGTATCAGGCTAATGTTATTCACATGCAGCTGGGTGTACAATATGTCCCTGAAGAGACTTCAGATATACATTTTATAAATAAAAAAAAAAAAAAATCACAGCTTGCAAAGTGATACTAGTGTAAGACACAAGCACACAGGCCATGACATTGAGAGAGGAAAGGAGAGAGTGTGGCTTCATAGGGAAAACCCACTGAGCTCTGAACTTGAAGCACCATAAGCAGACATGCCAGACAGAGCAGGTCTTGAAAATTAAAGAAGAAAAATAATACAAAATCATTCAACGATATAGTTACATAGATGCACACCAAAAATATTTTTTGCCAAGACAAAGGTACTTAAACCCTTTAAAAGGGTTGTTCACCTTTTGAGGGTATTTGGGCAGACCCCATTCTGGCCTACAAAGGGAGGCATACTTATCTTTTTTCTGTAGTTGAGTCCCAGTTCCTTTGCCAACACTGCCTTGCTCAATGTCAACATCTGCTTTGACGCCACTGCAGGCAATAACTGGCCACAGCAGTAACCTGCCCCCCTTGCGTTACATGAACAATTGACAGGATGTACGGGGCACAAGTCACTGCCAAAGAGGATGTTGACAACGGGGGACCTGTGAAAGGCAGTGGTGGCGAGGGAGTGATGGAGCTGGGACCAAGGAGCAGGGAACAGGTAAGTATGCTTCCCTTTGCAAGTTTGGCCAGGAGAAGGGTCTGCTCAAGGTAAACAACCCTGTTTAGTGTATCAGTCATTGCACCTACTAAGTATTTGTGATTGTTTATATCAATTGTCTGTTATATTCTACATCCATGCTTTGGATTCTTAAAATAATAGTACTGAATAAAAACATTTATACTAATATCTCGTGCACTAAAATTTTGAGATTCATCTTTTCTAAAATGTCCACACAAATATGGCTCCAACATTCAACACTGTCTTAAATTCTCCTTCTTTGATTATTCTGGATCTATCTTCATTTGCAAATGAATAACTGAACGCATTTCCTTAATAGATTCTTATAAATGTTACTCTTTTGAAGTGTTTACTTTGTAAAGCACAAAAGCAGCTAAATGTCCCTTAAATATTGATAAGAGCCTTAGCGGATAATCCACTGTCTCTCTGAGGATTAAACCCATAATTCTTATAAACTCCAGTTTCATAAGTGGTCGCAGAGGTACTTTAGTGTTCCATTCCCGAGCACTGAAGAAAAGTGGAATTTTTATTATGGGGAAGAAGAATTACACTGCCCTCTACATGAAGGTTACTCAGTGAACAGGACCTGCCAATTGTAAGAAACAAATAAAGTAAAAATAAATAAATCATAAAGAAATAAATGACTGATCTGTAAACAGAAATAGCAAACTAAAAATGCAGGGGTTAGTGATGAATGCAGCTAATAAGAAAAGAGGATTAGTGAGGAGAGAGTGGAAGATTAGTCACTTGAAAATACATCTGGCATAGTCACTGAGGAAAAGAAAAATCATTACAGAAGATGTGGTTAAATGAAGGAGATGGATTTGACAGGCTGTTGTGAAATTCTGGAGATCATATCTTTGACTGGAAATAAATGGTGTCAAAACATGCAGCAGGTTTTACAGACAAGCACCGATTAGCACTGATAGGCAGGAGACATGCAACTTCATGCATTAGGAATAAAGGAACCAAACAACATGACTTTCATTATTCCAGTTCGGTGTTCCCTACAGTCAAATAAGCTGTCATTTACTTCTTTGTCTGCACCTCGGTGCACAGTATTCCTAGCCTGTTTTTTTTACCTTTTTCTCTACTTAGTATGAAATGTATTCAGTTCAAGCAGTGTCTATGTTATATTGCAAGCTAGCTCTTTTATACCAGACTTGTGGCCAAAGGACCCTTGGAAGCCCAGAAACAGACAACCACTTTTTTGTGCAAGATGAATGAAGGCATGCCAATTAAAGTCATCTCAGGATGAATTGTTTCTATCTAACAAATTAAGATGCAGCGTTTTATATAATTGACAGTGATGTAATGGTCAAGCAGCAGGGTAACTTCTCAATTTAGAAGCAAACACGCAACTAATAATTACCAAGCTTCGGGATCAATATAACTTTAGCTGTAGGCAACACCTCTACTTACATTCTGATAAGGACTGACAGTGGTCAGAGTCCAACCCTTTGTTTCCACTACCGGGATTTGGGGTCACTTTAAACTCATGCTTAAGCTCAAGTATTAGATAAATAAGCACTTAGGCTGTTCTGGATATTCAGATTTATAATGTTGTCACTGTGATAATTCAGAAAACATCTGCATGCTCAGCATCTATGTCTTTTCATGTAATGAGTTAGAATCCTAGAGAAGTTGATGTTCTTCTGACCAAATGTCTATCACATATTTGGAGAATAATTTTCAGTTGTAGAACATTGGAGAAACTATGATTACTGCAGGTCTGGGCAAAACAATACACATTCAAGTACTAGTGCAGGTTGGTGTGCTACTGAGTGGGCTGCAGGTCTATTATAACTCAGCTAACAGCAAAGGTGAAGACAAATCAAACAGAGCAGGTGGTTTCTTTGTTCTCTCAACGTCTCTGCGACATGGGGAGGAACATTTGACATGTACATATTAGTGGCACTGAATTATTCTTTGGGATTAGAGATGCACCTAAAGGGGGGAAATTGAACTCTCTGCACAGACTAGTAGGAATCTAACATTTTTTATTATTTTAGGAACAGCGATGGGGTCCAAACAACCCCTAGTTTTCTGTCTAATGATATGAGCAAAACTGTCATATACAAAACTGAAAATAAGATTCCTTTTAATGTTTGTAAGGAGTTCAGACGTTGTGACTAAATGCAAAACTGTCCCTTGTAACTGTGTCATGCAGTCAGAAGATAGGACATATTCATGAATAATCTACAATGTACTGCACTTTTTTGCTATACATATAGAACTACAATCACCTTGTTTTTTGTCACAACAAATTAGTATGTACTGCATTGCAGCATTCAATGCAAGAATAATGCATTGGGGTAATTGTCTGAAAGCACATTACGCTGTATCAGTCCCTCGTATCTGCATATCCCAGTAGAGACATGAATACACAGATTTGCATCTTCACACAGGAGTGTTTTAATATATATTTCTGTAATTACTTGAAATGTCTGTGCCCAATATTTTACTAGAATCTTAATATTTTACCTCTAGGCTTTATACTGATCATAGCAAACACCAGTGAACTGATCACTTGCATTGCTTCACATGGGAATTTCGTTGGCTGGTTGCCTTGACTGAAAGTTACAATAGCGACAAGTCATAATGCAAAAATGTCCGATAAATTCTGGTGTGAGAATCTATTGTTTTGTTACCTTAGACATTCATATGGTCAGCTGTCTGCTGCTTATCATATGCCACATACTGCCCCCTCACCCGTCTATAAAATTATTCAGTGCAAAGCAGTAAGTTTACATCTGAGCTAACATCTGTATGTTTTACTTATACTTAGTATGGGAAGGAGCCTAGAAACGTCTCATCTCTTCCCCTAGAAAGAAAAGTTCTCCTGACTATGCCGCAAAAGCAACCAGAACAAAGAATTTTACCTTCTGTTCACCAGCGAGGAGGACATCAGCAGCACCATGCAAGTCACATGACAATTCACATGATAGCACGCACATGATTGGTTGAAAGGAAAGTGGAGGGAGGTCACATGAAAAATATAAAAAGAACGTAAACGATGAGAGAAGGGGAGAAACATTTAAGGGCTAAATAAAGGGAAGGTAACATAAAACATTAGGTGACAAAAAGCTGGAAACATATAAAACAAAATCACTGCTGGAAATGGTAAGCGGCTCATTTTTGGAACATTTGGCAGGAAAAAAAATGCATTATTGCGTTAATTACAATCACAGTAAGACAAGATTATTTCTGCTGGCAAAAGACCTGAAAGATAAAACACGTTGAAGGGGAAATTTGTTAAAATTAGTGATTAGCCTTGAGGAAAAAGATGAAACCTGTAGAAGAAATGGTTGCTTCAATTGTAAGCTCTTTGGACCAGTAATAGTTGCACAAACTGTTGCTCCCAATTTGCATGAAATGTCTGGTTTGTAAACGTGTATCTTACATCAATAAAAAAAAACAGGCACGGTGGATCTCGATTTATATGGGCCTTGTAAGCTGGAATAAAATCATGTAAGAGAAAGGTAAAAGAAAACAGTTTATCCACACCAGCGTGGGTCGCTTAAGGGACTGAAACGTGTTAATCCAGAAAAAAGCAATTGGGCCCAAAACAATGTGAAATTCCCTGCTGTACTCATCAATGGGGTGATAAAAAGAGCTGATGTTTGAAGATGCAAGGACAGTGAAATGAGATGTAGAAATGAAAGAAAACAATCCATGTCATGATCTATGGACACTGCCCGTGAAAACACCCGTGACTAGAGAATTCTTATCCGTCAAGTATGTATTACATTCAGTACATAAGCCTTCATACATCCCAGAGTTTCTATTAATCCATAAGATCTTGTTGCTTTGACTAAAGATGATTTAACTAGATAAAATCTCTGAAACCTCCAACGATGACAGCACGACTTTATCATTATTGGTCGCAGAACGTGTGAGTGCTGCAGGTTACATCCTTCAATATTCCTTTCAATATCTGAACTTGAACTGACCGACTGCATGATGTCCGCTACGCACAGGGCTTTCTACCTGAACATTCAATGAGATCAGACACTGTATGAAACAGCAAAGAACCTCTAGACAGCTGCTCTTTGACTCGTGGGCTGAGGATCTTCCTTCAGTCTATATGTCTTAATGCTAGTAGCAGTTTCAACACTTACAGAGTATATGAACGATCTAAGCCTTTTTGTGGATGTTTATATAGATGTAATTTTCTGTGATACGAGGTATTCTGAGACTATCCGTGGGAAGCGGCACCTATACCGGATATACTTTCCAGTACTGCATGATATTATAACTCTGTAATAATGACATACCTAACAACTGAAATTTTTTTTAAATAAGATGATCTCCACAATTCTTGAAAAACTACATGGAGAGCTCCAGGAATAGGGTATTATAGGTGGAGCTAAAATAAAATAGAGTTACTCAAATTTTCTATAGCACCTCCACACGGAAAACTAAAACAGCTCTGTCAACAGGAACAGCTCTCTTAAAGGGTTTCTGTCACCAGAAATGACCCTATTAAACCAAGTGTCATTTGCAATGAGCAAATGACACTTGATGCCAGTAATGTTACTATTATAGTCCTCAGTAACGCCGTTTTGCTAAAAATTACGATTTTATAATATGCTAATGACCTCCCCTAGGTGCAGTAGGCGTGAACCTGCACCTAGGAGAGGCCGTAATTATGCCTCTTACCACGCCCCCGGTCGCGCTGATTGACAGGGCCGGGCAGCCAGCTCTTTCGGCTCCCGGCCCTGTACGATCCGAAATCCCGCGCCTGCGCAGTAATGAAGCCGGGACCCGGGCGGGCGCCGGCTCTCAACGCACGCTGATCCCGCGCCTGCGCATTGCGATCAGCGCGCCTAGAGAGCCGGCGCCCGCCCGGGTCCCGGCTTCATTACTGCGCAGGCGCGGGATTTCGGATCGTACAGGGCCGGGAGCCGAAAGAGCTGGCTGCCCGGCCCTGTCAATCAGCGCGACCGGGGGCGTGGTAAGAGGCATAATTACGGCCTCTCCTAGGTGCAGGTTCACGCCTACTGCACCTAGGGGAGGTCATTAGCATATTATAAAATCGTAATTTTTAGCAAAACGGCGTTACTGAGGACTATAATAGTAACATTACTGGCATCAAGTGTCATTTGCTCATTGCAAATGACACTTGGTTTAATAGGGTCATTTCTGGTGACAGAAACCCTTTAAACCAGACATAATGCCTGGTAGGGCTCATCATGCTGATTAAAACAATACCTTTCTTTTGTCTGTATGCTAATAATATGCTAATGAGAAGGTGGAGCACCAGGAAGCAGGGCTGAATCCTTTGAGCACTGCTATGTAACACCCTCTGTGCTCTGCACACTTGCCCCTCTCCTTAATTGACAAGGCTAGACATGCTGAGGGCAGCGCTGTATCCTAGCATCTACATATCATACACTCTATGTACTATAGCTTCAACTCATTGAGATAAGGATATAGAATTTTATTATAGGTTAAATATGGAAGAAAAAACAACCTTGAAGTCTCTCCCAGGATTCAAGCCTGTGATCTCTACATGCAAAACCACACACTTACCACCAAGCTATAGCATTACCCTTTAGAGACATATGTTTTTGCTATTCTTATAAGCTGACACATATTACTGGTGTCTAATCATAAATTGTGCCTGTAAGTAAATACTGTATGTTTATTAGCTTCCTGAGCAGATCTCAGTGTGGTGGAGCTATAGTACATAGGGTATATGATGTGCAGATGCTAGGACACATGCAACATGTCTAGTCCTGTCAATCATGGGCAGAGGGGAGTGTGCAGAGCACAGGGGGCATTACAAAGCAGTGCTCAAAGATTTAGCCCCTCCTTCTGGTGCTCCAACTTCTCATTTGCATATAAATAAAAACACAGATTTCTCTGCAGCTGTTTAGTATACAGACAAAAGAAAGCTATTGTTTTAATCAGCATGGTGAACTCTACCAGCCAATATGTCTGGTTTAATAGGTTTGATCCTTGTGACAGAGTCGCTTTAAACATGACACTGTTTTTAATAAAATCAAATGAGATGGTTCTGTAAATCATGGACATGCTGGCTTATCCAATATTTAATCCAATGAAATGTACCATATACTGCTCTTTTTAGATTTGACTTTGTCACTGTTTTATTTTTAAAGAAAACATCTGATAAGTAACCACACCGACTTCTTGGATTTTTGATAAATGCCGTGTGCACATTCTGAGTATAGCAGTATATAGAACTCGCTGGTAGAACAGTGCTCCAGGATAGAAATATATTTCTATACTATGTTACAGATATTGGACTCAGTATGTGGGCTAACTTCACTCTTAACCAAATATCGTACATTACGCATCAATATTTCATAACATCTGTACAACTAGACTTTTTTTTACCCACAAGACTACTGCTTTATCTTTTCACCACTGGGAGGAGGCTCAAGAGCATATATTTATGGGTTTTGATATGCTGTGTGTCTCCTGCTTTAAGAGGCAATAAATGATGTGATTTGATTTAGAGTAATGAGGAATCACTTCTTCAACCTCATGCAGCTAAGATCAATCACAATAAGCCGCAGTTGTCTGCTCTTCATCTTCACACCAAGGCTGTACAGAACACCTCATGCATAACACGCCACACACAACTCATTATGGAGTCAGCAAATCATAACGTTCTAATAACCCATTGAATAACAGCCCTGACAGACATGACATAATATACAAAACTCAGAATGGGGGGAGACATGCTGAGGGTATTATAGTTGTTGTTATGGTTTTTATGTTTGTACACTACTATCATTTTGTTAGGCAAGCTCATATGGTTAGATAATTCAGACATATACCACAGCAACAAAAATCGTCTAGGTAAACCATACTAGGCTTTGCAGTTTGACCCTACACTCAATACCTAAATAGCTTGGCTATTTTCGGAAGTCCCATAGTTAAGAATTGAGAGCATACTGAACAAGCGTGGATGCTCTCTGCTCACTTTGAGGTTCCCGTTCAGGA
Organism: Rhinella marina; assembly: GCA_900303285.1. Taxonomy (NCBI): domain Eukaryota; kingdom Metazoa; phylum Chordata; class Amphibia; order Anura; family Bufonidae; genus Rhinella; species Rhinella marina. The sequence goes on along the minus strand of ONZH01010901.1, from coordinate 262,880 downwards.
GATAGGTGCGGGTCCCAGAGATCTGACATTGGAGGCATATCCTAGCGATATGCCACCAATGTCTAAGATGAGACAACCCCTTTAATGTTACTATGGAAGTAAAAGTCAACAAAGGTCTACCAAGAAAACAGTGCACACAAAACAGGTTATAGTTACTAGAGAGGGGTCGTTGATCCGGGGAGTTATTCTGATTGCCTGATTGGAGTCGGGAAGGAATTTTTCCCCCTAAAGTGAGGAAAATTGGCTTCTACCTCACAGGGTTTTCTTGCCTTCCTCTGGATCAACTTGTAGGAAAACAGGCTGAACTGGAAGGACAGATGTCTTTTTTCGGCCTTACAAACTATGTTACTATGTAAAACCTCACAAAAAATGTTTTGGCATATGGCTCATTGCTGCCAATACGTGCTGTGCCAATTTGCCTACAACTATAGGAAGTTCTGATGTTGCAGTTGCACCAAAACCCTTGTGGGTGAACCCTTGCTAAACCAATAGGTCACCAGCACGTTATATGTTTATAATCATTGCCCATTAATTTGAAATAATACCTCTATGTATATGGTAAGTGATCTGACTAATTCTGCTTTAGTGGACTCTCCTTCACTATTATGAAGTCTTATGCCCTATGTGGCCAATAAGCAAAACATGCGATCATGGAAAATTGTTATATTGATATGCACACAGCAAACAGCCCACCATCGTGACCCTCTACTCACTAGGACACTCAGTTGTGCTTGCCGGTGGCACTGTTCCTAGGGGAATACAAAAGTCTTCAACCACATTGATCTCATGTTTGATCCACTATATGGACAAAACATTCAATACCCTGAGGACAGAACTAGACTAATACTGTAAAACAGCTATTTACTTACATGGTTTCTTCACTGTTGGTGCTGCACATTATGAGATACTGACTATTTCTAGATAGATGTGCATAGGGCATAATGCAGTGGTGCAGAATGCTGCTGTTTTCTATGCAGTACCTGCATAGAATGTGTTCAAAAGCCTAATGCACTAGCAGTAAAGACCTGAGATTTTAATTAAAAGAGGGAGATTTTTTCTTTTTTTTTTACAGGCTTCCTCCAATGTTGATGGCGTTCTGTTTTCTTGCCAAATGAGATTTCCGGAGACACAGGTTGTGTATCAGACATTTGAGGTACCCTTAATAAGATTTTTGCCACGACCAATCTGTTAATCTGCCAGTGCAAGAGTGCTGATTGCACCGTTTAGCACTTAGCATGGTGTCAGGATGCTGGGTTGTACCTATTGTGGTTGCTGTATGAAGACCTATTCGTTGCATTGACGTCCACAGTAGGCATGTACTAATGGCCCCTACCACAGATTGCCTGGAGGGGTCAGTTTGGTTCTCAGACTTAAAATGTGAAGTGAGAACCTCATGTTCACGAAACTAAGCACTGGTAAACTTTTCAACAATATGTGTAAAATACACTTTCTATTTTTATAGTGAAGCAAATAAAGAGTGCCGGGCTGGTATCTATAGGTAGCCATCACCTATCACTGCAGGCTCACTATCTATAAATCAGACTTCAGTTCTCATTCATACAGCTGACAAAGTGCTACATGAGTGAATATAGCACAGTTTATGTGTGTCGTGAGCTGGAGAACATAAAAAAAAAGCCTTTGACTCAAACCGAGGCCATCTCAAGTCATCTTGACTTGTTTACTGGAGACATCATAAATCTCGGTTCTCAGTCGGAGGCTTTTTATTCTTTATGTGGAGTTTGGATGTAGCCATATTCTTCACAGATCAGAACTTATAAGAGCCCTGGAAGGATATTCGTATACACCTTTCTTGTTTGTCATCAATGGCTTTTCTGCTTTGGAGATGGCAAAGAGAACCTTAAGCCAGAAGCCTCCTGTAGTGACTATCCCCGTGGCAGTAGAAGACTGTTCTTTTCTAACACATAAAAGGGAAAACTTCAAAGACTGTTACATACACCAGCCATTTCTACAGTGAACGCTGCCCTGGTACAGCCCTGTAGGACTGCAGGTCATTAGCTGTCTCCTGCCTTTTTTATTTTTATGTTCACTATAAAATTATTTGTTATCCACTGATCAGCCGTAACATTAAAGCCACCTGCGTGATATTGAGCAGGCCCCCTTCGTGTCTCCAAAACAGCTTTGTGCCATTGACTTGACAGAAGACTTCTGAAAGTGTCCAGAATTAACTGTTTCTGCTACAGCAGCTCTTCTATGGCATCAGACCAGATGGTCTTGCTTTGGCTTCCCATGCACATCAATAAGCCTTTTGGTGGCCGTGGTCCTGTTGGTTAACTAGTTTTCTTTCTACGGATCACTTTTTGAAGGTCTTAGCCTCTGGGAACCGGAAACCCCACCTATTGTTTTAAAGATGCTCTGTCCCAGTTGTCTAGTTGTCATAATTTGACCCTAGTCGAAGTAGCTAAGATCCTCATGCTTGCTCTTTTTTCCTGATTGCCATATGTCATCTTCAAGAACTGAATGTTCCCTTGCTGAAGCTTGATTAGTGTGGCAAAACACATAAAAGCTGTATAAAGTGCCCATCTAAAGCATCATGGGCAAGACACGCATTGGGTAGAATAAATACCTGTCCCACATTATCTTATTTACCACGTAAAGCATCCAATGAAGAATATGTCCTGGCCTACTAGAAGTTGTTAAATTCTGCTTGAGTCTCCTCTTGGTCTGCGGAGTTACAAAAACTGCTACCAGAAGCAGAAAATGCAGGTCTTCTCAGGTCTACATGCAGCAGGTGGGAGTTCTACCAACTAAAATACGCTTTTATTTTCCATTATGCCATGATTTTCCTGGACCACAGTGATTTTTTCCATCTATGTATAAATGTAAATATTTTGGGGGGGCTAAATGTTCTTTAACCCCCGTTTACCTATGAGGGATTTACAAATACAATACTGTCCTATAGTAAAGACCGTTTCCTTACAAAATATTACACCTATCCGTATATACTGTACTGCACCTCCATCCCAACGCATTTCATGTCCTCTTAAACCTTTGTGTGCTGCAGGAATTCAGTGATGCAATGGATGTCACGGAAAGAGAGAGATTGCAAAGAGGCACTTACGTGGATGTGAAAAATCTGTGGTATTCCAAAGGGTGGCAGACAGATGGAAAGGAGAGAGATGGTTCGAAATAAAAGAGAATGAAAGTGAGATGGAGCCAAAGAGACAACAAAAGAGAGGATGAACGTAAAGCAAATATGTGAACACATAATGTAATGGAACCCAATGCAAATGAAACCCATACCATATCAACATTATGTGATAACCCATCATTGTGTTCATGCCAAAAATAGTGGCACTGGAGTGAACTTAAATAAGCGCAAACTCAAAACTTGTGTTGAACTCAAAAACAATGAATTACCTCAAAATCAATGTAAAAATGGCAGATTGTAGAAAACCCCCCTCCCCAGATTATTCAACAGAAACGTGAACTGGTTCTAATGATTTGCATAATAAATAAAGCATTGCCTCGCTAAAACCCATAATTGTTGTACTAGTGGGAAACGGATGAAGAGGGGAGATATTTCTGTGCCACTAAACCTTTATAATCTGATAGAAAAATACATTTACAATACTTCTTTTATCCAGACTAGAATTATTTTGATTTGCATTCTATTAAAAAAATCAGTCCTTTCAGATGGGCCAGGACACGAGTATAAAGAGACTTCTACTATCTAGAATCTTAGGCTGGATTCACACATGAAGTTTTAGTGCATTTTTTTAGGCCAAAGCCAGGAGTGTTTTTATTCTCTGCCTTTCCTCCTTTTTATATCCAGTCAAAAATCTGTAGAAAAACTGTAGGTGTGAATTCAATCTAAAAGATTCAAGTTCTAAGTGGGGAAGTCATGTCCACTTAGTTAGGAAATCCAATAGTAACTAAAATAAACGTTTACCCCTTATTTGGGGCTTTTCTGATAAGATATTACATTAGCTTTGCATCACTGCATAATCCACAGAATAAACAACCCAAATGTAAGAGTAAATACTTTTCACCACAGAGGACAGCACCTGTAAAACACAGGATATATACGTACGTATAGCATATCACTATAAAGCTCTAAAATCACTTACGGACTGGCTGGGTCACAAACTCAAAAGGTGGGGATGTCTCTCCAATGCCTTTGCCATTGATAGCTGACAGTCTGACAACATATGATGTCTCAGGCCTAAGACCTCCGATTGTGATTGCGCTCTCTGAACTTTCTGCAAACAAACACCATAAATAGGGTTTAGCCGTAAGAAAAATAGTTGCTTGTAGGATATTATTTTAACAATTACAGGACATAAAGGGGTTGTCTAACTTTTACTGTTGAGGAAATGGGAAAACTGAGGTGATGGTCTTGTTCCTAACAGTTGCATTGTTCTGAGTGGAAACTGGTTTCAATGCCATCTATGGACATCTCTGGGTGATTTATTGTTTTATTGTACTGGCTGTATTATGGGATTTACAATTTTTTTAAATTAATAATTAATTAATTAATTAAGAATTTTGATTTGTCTTCTGTGTCCACATATACTCTCAAACATCTGCTCTCTTTGGTTGCAAAGATGTCAGCTTAGATTTGGGTTGAGTGAAGCAGAGAGAGGGGCTACAGACTGAGCAGCCAGAGATCCATCGATTTCACCATTAACTGGGCTGAGCAGCCTGCAATGTGGCAGAATACAGTCCTTACAAGCTATAAACATAGCAAAACTTTAATGAAAAGCACTTGCATATGTTTTTTAATATATATTACAGCCAATGCAATAAAAATTTGCTACAATGGTGCCCATAGCCTTTAATAAAGCAGGGTCTCATAGTAATTGAGCACTTTCTAATAGGTATAAAAAACAGTATAAAAACATTGCAGAAGGTAAAGTAGCAATGGTCTCCTATACATGGTGGGGAAGGGGGAGCAGTGGCTGAATAGTCCACCGTGCTTCATAAGATGAAGATGATTTTACTGATCATGCCATGAAATACTACATGCTAACAAAATGTACAGATCCCACATGGTGGGATTTATATCACATATTGCATATGTTTACAGCACACTCCATAGGTAGCTAGATACGTGGTCCAGGAACAAATTGGTACCAGGTACAGGGACAACAAGTTATATTATTGAATTTGCATTATACAGGTTACAACACAAAGGGTGAATACAATGTGAGTTCTGTAATGTCAAACACAAATTAAATATGGTCTCTTAAATTACCATCCCGGGCACTGAAGTTAGAGGTTTGCCATTTCTCTGCTCCTGTAGGTCTCCATTCTGCCTTGTACTTGAGGATGGGTACTCCACCAGTAGAGTCTGGTTCTTCAAATTCAACCATAGCAGTGCTGGAGTAAGAATCCACCCTAACGATAGTTGGTGATGAGGGGGTTTCTGCCAAAACATGACGATATACAGTAGTTCAATTTCTCTATAAAGGTTATAAAACAAGCTCTTAACATGACTTCATCTTTTCAGTAGAATCAAAACCTGAGGGCCTCTTCTGGTGCTAGTTACTGGTCCATGTGAAACTCAGATTATTCCTCAGATGGTTACTCACCTGCTTGTACGAGAATGAACTCAGAGGACTCCTGTCCAACGCTGTTGACTGCAGTGCAATTGTAGTTTCCAAAATCGCTTTCAGAGTCAGGGTTGATCTGTTGATGAGGGACATTCACTTTACAATAAGTCTACACAGTAGACGAACCCCACCAAGGATGAAATATAATATTACCCCCAGTACTGAAATGTCATCATGTACGAAACCAGAAATTCTTTCAAAGCAAACATGTTAAGATGGACTTCTCCCAAAACTTTCAAATGACCTGTGAATCTTTCAGTTGTTTTTTTCTGTGAAATCCTTAGAAATCTGAAGAATATGGTAGTAGGGCTGTGTCACACTGTTTATAATGGAAACCACAAGGCATTGTTGAATGTGAGCATGAAACTGACTTAGGCTACTTTCACACTTACGTCTGCAGGATCTGTTTGTAAGAACCATCCAGGCTCTCACGAACGGATCCGTCATGATAATACAACCGTCTGCATCCGTTCTGAACGGATCCGTTTGTATTATCTTTTACATAGCAAAGACGGATCCGTCATGAACTCCATTGAAAGTCAATAGAGGACGGATCCGTTTTCTATTGTGTCAGACAAAACGGATCCGTCCTCATTGACTTACATTGTGAGTCATGACGGATCCGTTTGGATTAGTTTCCGTCAAGCGGACCCCAAAACGCTGCAGGCAGCATTTTAGTGTCCGCCTCCAAAACAGAATGGAGACTGAACTGAAGCAAAACTGATGAATTGTGAACGGATCCTTTTCCATTCAGAATGCATTAGGACAAAACTGATCAGTTCAGGACCGTTTGTGAGAGCCTGTGACAGATCTCACAAACGGATCCTGCAAACACAAGTGTGAAAGTAGCCTTTTATTGGGGTCATTTTGGTTCCATAAAACCTCACAGAGCTTTCAATGCAGATATGACCCTAGCCTAAGACAGTTCAGGACTATAGTAAGCTGGACGACAAGTCCAGTGGCAGCAGTAATCTATAACCATATTCTTTTTCGCTCAGCTTTTCTGCAAAAAACCCCCAAAAAAACTAGCTATGGATGTTTTGGCATTTGTACCTCGAGACTGCTGGCAAATGGACTACTGTAGATCTTGATGTTGGAGGAGTTGGAACTGGGCAGGAGTTGTCCATCCCTCAACCAGGACACTCTTGCAGTAGGATAGGCAAGGACTTCACAGGTAATGTTAACTGGATTTCCCTCCCAGGTATAAATGACCAACGGGCCCTTTATTTTGGGAGCATCTAAAAATAAAATAAAGTAAATTATTACCATTAATATTTGTGCACACGTTCAGACCGACAAATACAAGAACCAAATTGTTTATCCAAACCTAAATGCACAAAGAGCCATTCACATAGTGATATTCCTGCTATCAGGGTTCCAGAACATTTTTTGTGATGAATTTTACCTCCTTAAATTGCCCCTTTTTTTGTTTTTGTTTATTCTTTCATTTTGAGTTTTTGGTATGTTTTATATTGCAGCAGATATTCTGATGATGGTTTTGTTTGAGTATAATTTCTATGAGATTTCTGATATAATATATAGTGATTATTATATTTTCCACTATAGAGCCAGTAAGTTTTTTGCAACTGCTAGTTTGTTTTTTTTGAGGTACAAAATCTTACAAATGCACTAAACATCAATCATTTATTGCTGAGCGGCCTAAATTAACCAATTGTTATCTCAGTCTTCACATTTATTCAAATATCTGACCTCCCCATACTCATGATCAGATTTATGTAAATGAGTATTGCAGCTATCTATTGATAAGTAGTTGTGCCTCAACTTTTTTTTTTTTTTTTTTTAATTTCCTAATGTTTATATTACTATATGCTATAGCTAATTTTCTCCCTGGTTCAAGAATTTTCATTCTTTGCTGTCAATGTGCATGTTCCTAGGTTTAAGAATATAGGGGCAGGTCCAGGGGATAGACTATGGCAGTGACGGGGAGGAGAAGACACACACTACAAAACTGTTGTTCTTACGGACGATTTAGCAAACCTGATACAAAGGACTGAGGAAGGACTAAAGCAATCAATCAGGTTAATTTCCCAAATTGATTCTGCAAAACAGGAGCTGGAATTTTAAATGTCACACCTTTTCCCTTGCATTCAGTTTGATAGATATTTGGCTGTATTTACTAGTATCAAGCTGGGCGATTGGATGAGAAGAAGATAATGCTCTATTAACTACAAAATGGACGACCTCAATTGCAACTCTCTGTCCACAGCAACTGAAGGAAGAGCAGTTCTGGAGCACAAACCACTGCTCCAACACATGGAGTGGTAAATAAGACAACCATGAGAGCAGATGATGTATGGGCATGTGTAAGGTTTTATCATTTGGGTGGAGAGACAATATAAATAGATTTGACAGGAGGACAGCAGTAACAGACCACTCTGCTCCCTATCGCTTCTGTCATTACAAGATGCAATATAACGAGGCATAAAGCATCTTTATACTGGAAGCTTTCTTATTCTTCACATACTTCATCTAACCACAAGCTCATTCTGAGCAGCAGCATGAAACAAAATCTAAGTTCAGCAGTGCAGAAAGTACATGGCGCTCCCACAGCATGAAAACACATTAAAATTAGACCTATTGTCTGCAAAACATAATCATGTAAAGTCAACGTTCCCTCATCCTCCTACCTTATACATTATACTCTGAATATGCTGCTGCTCCTTACTATACAATCAGCAAGTTGTGATATAATATTCATATGTACCTTGCTTTATGTAGCCTGTGGAGCTGGAGGTGCACTGGTCCCTTAAAGAAGCACTCCAGCAAATGTCTACCTATATAAAGCTGCACAGGCTACTATTTAAAGGTAGTCTGTCACCACTATATGACCCTATATAGCTCTTACATGGCTCTGTAGCACACCTACACATGAATGTAATTGTACCTTTGTTATTTTCTTGATGCAGATAAAAGAAAAACACTGTTTAATTCATATGCAAATGAACACTTGCAAGTGCCCAGGGGCGGAGTTTAGTGTGTAGGAGCCCAGGCTGCTCCGCCTTCTTTCATAGTTACTCCTCCCCAGCCCCTGCCTTTGCCCACCCTCCTTGTAGGATACAATACAATTGCTATGGTATGAATGAGATATGCTTGTTGTGGTTTTCTAATCGACTGTACATGTCTTGGTTCTTGATTTTGCAGGAAAACTGCTGTTTTGCTCATAAAACAGCATGACCATTAAAAATCTAACAACTCGCTAGGTTTGTTTTGGATGAAACAGCTCTTTTCTGGCAAAATCAGGCAGCTAGACAACTCCGCACAATCAGAAAACCATGGCAAACATGACTTGGAGCAGTTAATGTGTAAGGTACATTATAGGGTAACTTACAATTAACGTGAGGCACATGAAGGTCCAAAGTGATAAAACCATGAGCCTGACATTAATAGTAAGCAACCTCCTCACATAATGGGCAATATGGGGTTAATGTGTGAGATACATGATGGGGTTACTTAGAATTAATGTCAGGCACATGGTGTCATTAATTTTGAACCTCCATGTGTCTCACATTAATAGTCAATAACCTCATCATGCACTCTCTCACCCCTGCTGTCTCCTGGGTTCCTGCGCCCTACCCTGGCTCTCACCCCTGCCACCTCCTGGGTTCCGGGAACCATAGGAGTCCATGGATGCGGCAGTGATAGAGGAGTGTCAATGTTAGTAGCCGAGTGGAAGAAGCTATAAACTAGCTGGGCATTGTTAGGGGCGGTGCTGGAGCTGTGGCAGAGGAAGAAGTGCATCATGGGTTTGGTTGTATACAGCAACAGGAAGTGCTACCTACAGGATGGAAACCAACCTGAATGATTTGTGTGTATGGTGAAAATGGGTCAGGAGAGTCCAAATTGAAAAAGAAAAAGTATGTGGAAGATATACATGAGGCAAGCAACTGCATGAGCAAATCTGTCAGAAACCTTAGTGATCCCGGAAAACTGCTTAAAGTCAATTTAACTGTCCTTTTTATATAATTGTGTAATAATGGTTTAATGTGTTGGGAAAAAAACACACAATTTGCGGTAATGTACCCAAGTTTATGAATAACTCTACTAGACCAATGTAAGTGTTAGGGCGGAAAACAAATCTGAAAGTTGGGATAGTATAATATAAAAGTATTAGTATTCTGGGCTAAAAAACACTAGAGGTCTTACATTGCACTTCAAAGTACATAGCTCGTGTGTCCTGGCCGATGGTGTTGCTGGCAACGCAGAAGTATTCTCCGGCATCAGTGTACTGGATATCCTTCAGGGTAAGAGAAGACATCCTGATGTGCCCCTGAACCACGATACGTCCATCCAAGGTCTGCAGAAAGGAGAAAAACTGTATCAATACACAGAAGCATTACTGAATGTCAATATATGTCCCAGATCTATGGCAAACCTTATCAATAACTGGTATTCCTCCAATGTGGGGTTACCAACCCAGTAATGACAAGAAAATTTTAATTGATATCATTATACTATAATGTTAATGACTATTTAGGTTCATTGGGGCCTGGTGTCACTGCTCACAGACAGCAGCCCTCCCTGGGTTTTCATGGTTATTGCCACAGAACCTAAACCTCCTGTTTCCAGTGTGTGTCAGGGGTATTTTACGTATGATTACGTTTAGGATTATATTTCTTCTTTATGATTTCAGCAATGAAACTTGCGGACATTGTCAACATCTACATCAGGTTCTGAAGCTTCTCCACCAGTTTATGAACCTTTTTTTTTTTTTACAAGCACCTTAAAGGGGGGCTTCTGAAAAATAATTTAAATGGGCAGCAAGATGGCTCAGTTCTCACTGTTGCCTCACAGCACTGGGGCCCTAGGTTCTAATCCACCCAAGGACAACATCTGCATGCAGTTTATATTTTCTCCATGGGTTTGCGTGGGTATCCTCTACGCTCCAGAAACATACTGATTATTAGATCACTATGATATTGGCATGAATGAGTGTATAAGATAGGGAAATTAAAGAAAGGAACTCATATAAGTGATGATAATCCCTGTACTGCGCTTCAGAATATGTTGACGCTGTATATGCAACATAAAATAAAATGGGTGATCTTATTTCACTGAAAAAGTTATAAGGTTATAAGAAACATGAGTAATGTTATAGCTAATTACTGGAGAAATGTGTATTAGGGTGCAAATGATTAGTGGGCAGTAGTAAACCAATCAAAAACTTCCGGAATTGGTGGTCAGAATGAACACCGCAGCCAGGTTAGTCTTATGTACTATTTTACCCTATTAGTTTTCCAAGTCATTCATACCACAGCAGAATACATGCAAAATTCAATGATAATGAGGACAAGACATAATCTTATAATTTTTGCCTTAGGAGGAATTTATCAACTACCATGAGGCAGAAAAGTTGTCAAAAAGTTGCACATTTTGGGCATGCACCTTTTTAGGGTTTTATGCCATGCTCAGCACTTTTCAAAAGTGGGTGTAGCATGGGTGGAGCTTAACTGAAAAGGGCTGGTCTCCCACTGTCCACTTAATTTACCAGAATATACGCCAGAAACTGATACACCATTGATAAATACAGCCCCCACTCAGTGTATTCACCACAAAATGCTTCATCTCCATCCCCACATCAATCTTTAATAGTCCCAATCCAAGCAACATACTGCCTGTACAAACCAACACTGTGTGAGGTGTAAATTCATACAGACTACAACTGTTGTGTAACCTGGAAATTATTAATTATTACATTACGGAGCAGTAAGAACAAGGAAACAAATGGGCAAACGGAGGGGAATGTTGCCTCCATGTATGTCAGCCCAGGCCCATGTGGACTTACTAGAATTCCATGTCTCTAATGACAGAAATCAAATATTTCATATTACATGCTGAGAAGTTTCAATGATCTTGCTTTTTTTGCTGTTTGTACTACAACAATTCAGTTTGTATATTGAAAGGTCAGTTTCAAATACTTGCAGAAGAATATGGCAGAATAGGAGTTGCTCGAACTACAGTACTAGTAAAGTGAAACAACCCTAAGGAAAATGTACTTTCCAAACCTAAAGGCAGTCCATAAATTATTAGACAACCAGTTAGGACCTCTACTGCTGGTCTGGAAATATAGACCAATTTGATGGCCACACTAATAAAAAATACACCTTACATGAAATTAATTCCTTAACTGGAGCCAATACGTTATGCCGACGCCAAACTACATTTAAAGTATATTACCACAGGCCATAATATTTGAAGGCTACACTGAGACGGAAGGCATAAAACAGTAATCTCCCCTAATTAAGATGTGGAAGATATTATGTGCTTCTGAGTGGTCAATCTGCTTTTCCTCTACCCAATTCTAATTACAACATCCGGATGCTATAAAGGTGCCGTCAACAGGCAAATGACTGTAAACAATTTAACAATTTAATCTAATTATACCTTAAACTAATGTACTGAAACCATTCTGAAATGGAAAGCAATTGCAAATTACATTTTTATGGGCTCCTGAATTGGGGAGTAATTGACAGTCATATGTTCTGGTTCCTTTAAGCGTCTTCTGAGCTTATCATAAAAGCAAAGCAGATCCTGGAAAAAATATGTTGCTGAAAGAATAAATGCAGTCTCAGATTTATAGTCTCAATACTAGGTAAACCTCTGCGGCAATAAATCCCTGGCAGGGATGCTAACTGGCTGGGTAAAGCTCAGGTGACTTTGTGAGGCTTCCTTGCAATAGTCTAGTTGCTGAGATATGGGAGCATTCGCTTCAGGATTTGCCTCCATTCTGATAGACCCAATTATAGGTCATTGGGGTTCATGGGTCACTATTTGGATATGTCACAAAGCACCATGAAGTGTTAGAAACAGAAGACATGATGCCAGCTTCTAACTGAAAGGTAGGAAGGGACACTTTATACTTATTGGCCCTTCGATTGTTACTAGCAGAGACCATTTAATGGATACAATTGCGGACCCCTGTCTTAGACTTACACTGTTGTTAGAGTCTGATTTTGTCAATCTAATGCAAGGGTGGACCTACTACAAAGCAACTGCTGAGGAGCCCAACTGCATTGCTGACGGAGCCTTGGAAGTGCGGAGCAGTTATTGATCAATGTGCTTCTAACGCTGGAAAAGTGTGTGACCCATTTCCAAGTTTCTATATGCGCTCTTATTGTTACACCATAGATTTTATATCTATAGAGGCTGTCAGATATACATTTTTGCTGAGATCTCATAGCCACTATAAGCGTCAGTGTGCACCTACAGCAACATCTTCACATGCATTCTAGTGGAGGTCATACAGTATGTCAGGGATCAGCAACCTTCGGCACTCCAGCTGTTGTAAACCACACATCCCAGTATTCTCCATTTATTTCTATGAGCGTTCTTAGAACAGCAGAGCCAGTATGCATGCTGGTATTTGTAGTTTCACTACAGCCAGAGTGCCAGAGGTTGCCTACCCCTGAAGTAGGTGGTGTAAACTGCTGGTCAATGACCTTTCTTACAGTGGTTATGTAACATGACAATGGCCAACCTACTGAACATTTTATATGTACATCTTACTATTGTCTTGTAATCATTTACAACTGGTCAGTCTGTAATTATTTTATAATGGACGGGTCTTGGAAGAGTTAGTCTAGGAAATACACAAGAGAGATTTTAAAGGGATTCTTTCACCATGATAATCAGTCCCATCTACTGACATCAGAGGAGGAGGAACTGAGCAGATTAATATACTGGGTCAGTACAACATATTATCATAACTTACTGACTGAAATCCCTGCTCATTATGGACTCAGGACTCCAGTAGATGGTCTCAATAACTCTGGACTCCTGAGTTCTATAGCAATAACAAGTTATCCGTCTTTGCCCACAAAGCTATATATCAATCTACTTGGGTCATGCTCTAACATACTGATGGCATACTGGACTACATTTTCAACATGAAAGGTTGTCTTTAAGGATCTTTAGTGGATTCTGCTCTTGATTTTGGAGTAGATATTTTTGCATTCCATTCCAAACGTAAGTGTTCTTCCATGTTCTGGAAACTGGAATACTGCTCACTATTGAGAGAGTGTGGGTCTAGTTTGAAGAGGACATTTTGGGAAAGGTTTAGCATGGGGAGCATTTCTAAAGTTGGTTTTTACAGAAGTCTGCATTGCCATAATTCGGGACAAAGATTAATAAATTGGGCGCATCTGTAAGTCTACAGGCCCCTTTACATTGATGGTTCATACGCTGGTTAGAAACTGTCTGCCAGTGTAAAGGAACTGCCGATTACGCAATGAACGAGCAGCACCTAAATCATTGTTTGCTGGCAGCAGATCGTGGCATCTAATCACACTCTACTGCCGGCAAACAATGATTCTGTATAGAGATGAGTGATGGCATTAGTAATTGCTACTCCCCATACTGTGAAGGAGATCTCTGCATGTAAACCTAGAGACCTAGCCGTGTAAAGGGGCCTTAAGGCTGCTTTCACATAGTGATTGTGAGCCAAAAATAAAAGCGGAGCCTATACACAGATAAGGTTTAATGGAAAGATTTGCACTTGTTCTGTGTTTTTGGTCTGCACCAGGGTTACGCTCACAATCACTGATGGAAATCACTGATCAAACACTGTGTGAAAGTGTCCTAATCTGTCTTGAGATTACTCAATTTTCTACGTTACTCCTGGAGTAATATTGCAAGAAGTTTAGTGAAAAAGTTAAAGGCTGTGTACACCCTTGTGGACAATTTTTTTTTATTATTGCATTTTACTCAATTGGTCTTGTTGAGCCGTTCTCTCACAAAGGGTTAACTGTTTTTCTAGCTGTGTGCATCCTACTTGCACTTCCCCTTATCTCTAAATTACTAAAAGGTCATAAACGCTTATTTAAGCCACATTCTTATCAGTAAGATAAGGATTGAACTTTGATGAGTGTTTATAAGGTCTGAGAGCAAAGATATGGAGCCCATCACCTCCCTGCCTGACGGAAAAGAGAGAAAATTCAGATCCTGCAGACAAAAGGACTCCATATTTTTAATAAAAAATTGAAAAAAATATTTTTAGCTCATAATGAGTACAGTGTACTAATAAAACAAAAATTCCCCCCCAAAGGTGTACATAGCCTTTAAATCTGACTGAAATCAGCTTGGCATGCTAAGACATATTTTACAACTTATTGAAGCCAGAATTCTGACGTGCACGGCTTTGTGCAAATTTAATGTGTTGAGATATTGGGTAATTTTGAACACTATGAATGCACTTACCTGCAACAGTTTCTCCAAGATTGTAAAAACTAGATGCACAGCAGTGATTTTTTTAAAATTACATTCTGAATTATTATTCCTATGCCAAAATGCCTTTGAATCTGTATAGTAGAATAGCTTTTTCTCTTTCTCTTTTTTTATCCAGAAACATGAATTATCCCAGCAGAGGGAAAAAGAAAAAAAAATGTTTTCTCTGGAAATATTTAAAAAAAATGAAAAAAAAAAAGGAACAAAAAGCTGTGACTAAGCCCTGTACCTGGTGTTGGAATCTCAAGTTACAGTCATCAGTTCTGCTGGCCTGTGCTGAATCCTTGTTTGTGAATTTGTTTGGATTAGCAGCGATTTTCTAATTATTCTTTCGTTAACCAAATCTCTTTTCACTAATGGAAAATAATTAGCTAATTCATGTTTTCTATTACAGCTCTCCCAGGGCCAGCAGCAGGTTAGGACTGTTGCGATGCAGGGCTGTGGTCCTGGACTGAATCCAGTCAAAGGCAACAAATGCATGGATCTGTATATTCTTCCCAGTATTATGTGGGTCTCCTCGAAGTACACTGGGTTCTTCCTATACCCGTACTCATAGGTTCATGAGGAATTTTGTTTGTGTGTCCCAGTGGGGGCAGTGAGTGATGACAACCTCTGTGTAGTGCTGTAGAATATGTTGGTGTTATATGAACAAAATAAATATACATAAGAGGCATTGTAACTAGCATAATAGTGAATGATGGATGATGGGAGTGTGATAACGTCACTCAGGTTGGCCACAGATGTCGGACAGCTGTCTCCCCCCTTCCCAAAACCATGCCTGGTTGACCATGTATTATTACTATTTCAATGGTAAATGGTAGACAAGCAGATGCCAGCAGCATTTCTGACAGCGACTTAGTGTCATCATCCTGACATTGCAAATGCTGATTCCTCCTTTCTGCTGATATTTGCCATTGCAGGGCTCATTAAAGGGGTCGTCTCACTTCAGCAAATGTCATTTATCATGTGGAGAAAGTTAATACAAGGCACTTAATAAGGTAGTATAGCTTATAAACCGGAGAAGGGTCTTTATTGTGTACCTACCATTGAGAATATTCATACTGCAACTAAACCAGCTGTATATTAGATATAGAGAGTGTAACACTGGAGCTAAACACAGGATGTTACAGGTGCCGGATGCGCAGCAATTAGATACTAGTTTATAGTAATCCGTATAGTCTATGATAAGGAGAAACAAGCTGGGTTGGTGCAAGCTTGGTAAACGACTAAAATATTTCACATCTGATATTAACAGAACAAGAACTGAAAGTGACTTATACAACATTACATAAATGTATCACTGACACTAGCAACACTTACCAGTATCAATTAGGATGCAGTTCAATCTGTGCGTAGTATAGAGCAGGAAGAGCTGAGCAGATAGATAGATAGCTTATATAATCAGAATAAAGTGCAATTTATTCATTTTAATTCCTGCTAATTGTATGCTTAGGAGTCCAGTTGGCGGTCCTACTTACTGATTGACAGCTATCTATGTATGCTCTCTTATACAGTGAAGGCTGTCAATCACTCAATACTACCGCCCACATGACTCCTAAGCCCAGAGTGAGCAGAGATTAGTAATGAAAAGTAATGAAATACAAGCCATAGATATATATCTGTTCAGTTCAGTTTTCTATAAATCGTGGTGCTGAATTGCATTTTTAACAAGATGGGTTCTCTTAAAAAAATAAGTAAATAAATAAATAAAAAATAGGGAGTTTGTATCTGTAATAGACCTCTTAATTAAACAAAAATAGCCAAATAGTAACATCAGTAATAAAGTTTCATGTATCTTCATGAGCCAGGGGAAACATCCAGCAATACAGGGAACAACTTCAACCAAGTAAGAAACATGATAAATCTCAAAAAAATGTATATATAAGTATATATATATATATATATATATATATATATGTAAAAATAAAAACTGGCGGTTCAAAGGAAATGACAAATCATTAAATAATATAACTATCAGCTAAAACAGTGGCTTTCTCATATAATGAAAGGAGTGGAAACAGTCCCTCTGGCCAGGAGACACAGTAGTGTACTGTAGCTATAGAGGGTAGAGAGGCGGCAGTCATTCAGGACCCTGACATAACCATTATAAGTGGTCTACGGTTGGTGTGGGATCTGTTCTAAATTTTGCACTGTGGCTTCAAGTAAGGTCTCTGACGGGACAGTGCCAACCATAACCAGCAGGGCAGCACAGGATAGAAAACTAGAAAACAAGCAAAATTAAACCTGCTTATTCACGTGTACATAAAAAGGCCTCATGTAAAAAAATAAAATACGATGAGACCACCATTATGTTGGGTTTTGCCATTAAGGAGAGAAGGGTCTGGTTTTTGATTTCTTCTCCACATTTTTTCCATGACCTTTGGGTCAATTCACTTGCCCTTTCTTTGGTGCTAATGGAGTTCTGGAAGTTTATGTCACCCAGCAGGAATTGCCATGGGACCAATGGGCCCCATTAAGGGCCCCAAGACAGCTGCACGACTTTTCTCATATAGTAGTATGTCAATTAACGTTCTAATGACTATGATTTTCAATGGGCACAGAGACTGGTGCGCTGCTCGATATATTACCTCTGACCATTGTTACCCTATGGTATGGTGTGTATGGCATTGTATTTTATACTCTTGGTGGTATTATCCTTAACATAACCAAGACGGATCCGTCATGACCTCCATTGAAAGTCAATGGGAGACAGATCAGTTTTCTATTGTGTCAGAGAAAACAGATCCGTCCCCATTGACTTGCATTGTGGGTCATGACGGATCCGTCTTGCTCTGCATCCCAGCATTTTGGAGAACTCTGTTCTGTTCAGTTACGTTTTGTCCCCATTGACAATGAATGGGGACAAAACGGAAGCGTTTTTTTTCTGGTATTGAGATCCTATGACCAATCTCAATACTGGAAAATATTAACGCTAGCGCGAAAGTAGGCTAGACCAGTCATCCTTGGCAGCAGGTAACTAGTTGCAGGTTTTTACACAGATCTGTATACATGGAGGAAAATTTGTAGTCTCCAATGACGTCCCATGATACCCATGGAGCATGTGATGAAGTATGGCACAATTCTCATCTGTGGGGGGCACATGGAATACGTCCATGCTCACAGAGTGGCACAAGCAAGTATGGAAAGCACAGGATAACATTACTGTAGTAATCTAGTCATGAGCACAGGGCCTAACATGAAATTAGGGAATTGTAATCTTTGTTACAGTGGCTCCGGACGTACGGTTAGAATATAGATAAGTCCTAGTGGGTTGTGTTTAATGGTCCCAATCATTGGCATGTATGTCAGACTACACTAGAGCTACCCCGTATGCTTGTTTAAGTTAGATAAAAAAAACACTCAGGGAATAATGGACGTTTCAATAATTCAAAAAGTCTCGTAAATGTCCTGGTGAGTGCTATGAAGTATGTAGCTGAACAAACCTATTTAAAAAATCATAAACCCTACAACAAGGAGGGAGGATTTTATGTGTGTGTGCTGGGATAACCGGGCCATGGTTTTATGAAGTCAGTCTATTTTTAAAAGGCTCGATATTTATTAAAAGGCTGTTATCATCTAATGGGTGTGAATGTGAACGGCAAGTTTCTTAGCGCCCATAACGCTGTGAAGTCTTTATTCTGTTAACCCTTTACCCTGTATCTGCCACATATGGGGATACACTATTGCTGTGATAGCTAACCTCCGGCACTCCAGCTGTGGTAAAACTACAACTCCCAAGATGTACACTTGTTTGGCTGTACTGAGGACTCCACAGAAATGAAAGGAGCATGCTGGGAGTCGAAGTTTAACGAGAGCTTTGATCAGCCAACACTGCACTATTGCTTTCATCATTTGCATGATGCTAACATAAGCTAGGAAGACCAGTCGGCTCTCCTGATACCTTTTATTAAATCCTTGCATTCTACATGATGTCATTCTAGAGCATCTTTTTCTAGACATCTGCATCTGAGTCTTTTCTCTGTTATTCCTTCTTGAAATGTATGAGTAAATTGACAACGGGAAGTTTCCATTCTCTACAGGTATGTCCCTGCTCATTGTCAGCACTGGACATGGACTATGCACATGTCGTGAGTTTGTAATGTGGCAGGGAAGTATGCAGCAACAACTGCACACGGTTTACCACAAACTGCAGTTTTTGCAAAGCATTTAGGGTCAAGCAGCAAATACATGTAAAGCATGTGATTTTTACATGCTTGACCTGTTTTTCCATGGCCTTCTACCAGGCCAGTGCCATCACGGTCATTGGTCACATGACCTAATTGCAGCTCAGTGAGATGCAAGTTACTGGTCTGGGCTGCAATACCAAGAACAACCACTATACAATGTACGGCACTGTGCATGTTATGCTGTCCAGGGCGCAGCAGCGATCATCAGATTTCTGCAGACTCTTCAAACAGCGACCGGGGCAAGTATGTTTCTGGCCAAAAGGGGAGATCTGCTAAAAGACCTCCCAGAAGATTCACAACCCCTTTAAAAAGCACCTGCCCCCTTTCTGGATTTTCTGCGTCCATTACAAAAACAAAAAGATTGAAGACGCTCGCTTAGTAATTTACATTATCTTTATGTATCAAGGATAAAACTTTGAATTTTGGCATGAAAAGCTTGGATCTAAAGAAACAGCTACTCCCTGCATCCAAAGCTATGTAGAGAGATTTATTCGCCTTATGTCCTTGTACAATGACTGGGACTGCACTGGGAGTTTCCAAAGATGGCTGCTGATTTCAAGGGACCCATAAATATTGGTAATGAAGCCACAAGCTGAGATGGGGTGCACCCGGCAAGTTCATCGAAATTAATTGTGTACTGTAATACAAGCACAAAAAAATTTACATACAAATATAAGAAATATTGACTATGTGAAGGGAAAACTGCATCCCACGCATTTGTGGACAGAGTGTAGATTAACAGGAGTAAATGACAAGAGGACTGAAGTCATATACCAAATACTGTATGAACGGTGTAAAAACATTTCCATTAGTTCATTGTAAATTCAACACTAATTTGTGCAATGGTCAGAAGGCTGGAAGACTGAGATAAGCATTGACTATGATAACAAGGCATCTCATTATGGCACAACCACTTTATTTCTTCACTATGGCCTGCATGATAATGTTCATTACGCAGCTGGTTTTGCTCAAGATTTGCATCCATTCATATGATAAAATGGCAACTCCTGGATGCTGGACTAAAGGAAAGGTATAAAGACTATCTGGACCTGTTTACAGTGAAATGGTGCAGTAAAATACTGAAGTCGGCAAATGTATACCTCAATTATAAAGCAAAAACTGCAGGAAATGATATGATGCAGAGAAAGAGACACTGAAGCCGCACACTTCAGACTAAAGCTCATTGGGCCTACTGCTATCTTTGCCAACTCTACCATAAACATACAGGCTCCACTCGGCCGAGCGTGCATGTTTTACTATGTCTTCTTTCACCCCGACACAAGAAATTGTAGGACAATTTTATCTCAATTGTATGGCCGGGCTAAGTTACTTCTAAGATGCAGCTCTGTACTAAACTTACAGCAATCAGTCAAAGAATAGTCTGAACACATATACTGTATATGGAGCAAGGAGAAATTCAAGGGGCATTCCCACCTTACAAGTTTGTAGCATTTCAACAGGATATGCCATAAATGTCTTATAGTTGCTGTCCCACCTCTTGGAGCTGCACTTGTCTCCAGAACAGGGTTTTTCTGTTTCGCCTGATGAGGCGACTAACATGTGCAGGTGAAAAATGAAGGGAGAGGTGGCCATGCATGTCCATGGGTCTATCCACTCCCTTCTATGGGAGCCGTGGAAAAAGTCAAGCTCTGCTATAAAAGTTCCACATCCATGTCCGCCTCTCCATTCAACCTCTGCCTAGATGGGAATACCTCTTTAAATTAAAGTTTGATTTATCTGCATGAATTAGTCCAAAACCACTTCTTCAACATAAAGAATCACAGGCTATCTAGGACCTAAAGATGTGGCTGAGATCAGATGAAGCATCTACAGTAGAATAGCATTTTCCAATGGAAAAAAAAATTCCATGTCCTGCAATGACTGGCCAAATTTAACATCTACATTGTCCTAAATGGAAAATTCTCAGCCAAATATTCTTATAAAGTCAAAATTATACTAATAAGAACCATCAAACTACAATACAAGGCTTACCAATGTGTGCTATAAGCAAGACTAAAAGATAGGCTCTGTGGTATTCTACATAAGAATAGGTCACCTTCAAAATGATCCCAGTTAATGGGTACAGTTGACGAGTTTGTGTTTTTATCAAATTTTCAAGATACAGTTAAATTTTTTTCCTTCAACTTGTGAAACCAACCAAGCTTGTTTGAGTGTTAATGTATATAACAGTAGCTACGGGTCATCTACAACTATCCTTTAACCACTAACGACATGGGTTACGTTAGGCAATGTGGTTCTGGAGCACAGCTAAGGGTTAGGTATCTCGTTCTCTGAGTATAGCAGTTCACAGCTAATTGGTTTTATACCTCTTGTTTCTGGGGCCGAGTCCACGAAGCCTGGAGAGAACAGATATAAAAACACAACAAACACAGAAAGCAATAAAACATTTTTTGTGGTTATTGTATGTGCTGAGTTATGTTATAGTCAGCTGTCCGTGCACTGCATGCAGTTATGTGAAAAGCTTGGGTGAGTCTTCTGCAACCTGGGGCCCTCCAGCAGGAATCAGACCACCAACTGGGGCATGCTGGGGTATGTTGTTAGGCAGCTGCTGGATGGCCCCAGGATGCCGACAACTGGTTGAAGGTTATGACACATTTTCTCAACACAACAATTAGTAAATTTCACATGAATGAAGAACATCATTTTATCATGTTTATAGATAAAGCAGCAGTACTTTGAAGTATTAATGTGGCAACTGTAAAATACCCTCTCAAAATATCAAAAAAATGCTCTCCTTCCCTGGCAAAGTGGAAAATTTTGTTAGGTGATCTTTAATGGGTCACCATATTGTGGAAAACAGTACAATGAGCCTATTAACCATAGTGCTTACATGAAGAATATGACGTTCCTTCTCCAAGAACACATGATTACCGCAAAGGAATGTGCAGAAGGTTCCAGGAAAAAGTAGAGACCTTTCAGACTCCCGGAAGAGCTGGCATATTGCCTAACTCAGTCTTAACTGTGTGTGACACAGCTCCAGAGTCCAAACACACAGTCAGAGGATAGCGCCAAGTCATGTAAAGGGGAGTGGCCTAAAAGGGATGCGGCTCGTAAAATGGGAAATGTCTAGGCTGAAAAAAAAAATACTTTAAGATTCTTACATAGTTACCAACATTGCAGCTTGTAAATTAGGGACAAATAGATCCCACCCTTAGAAATGCCCCCAAATGGAGTGTTTGCCCGGTTATGAGTGGGGCTTATGCTAGTCATGACCATTTTGGCCCAGGTCAGCCTAAACTTTCTAGGACAGTCTCTGTAAATTCACTCTTAGAAGACGTGTGTATTCCAGCCATCTTGTACAGTGTGTTGAAGTACTTTGATTTTATGACAAGTATACATGAGGCTCCAAGTACTTCTATTCTGACTAACATAAAAATAGAGGGCTGAACCATGCAAAGTGGCGTCTCTATTTTCTATTGTAAAATGATGGAGGTCCTTAGACAAACAAGGTCGGCTAGAAAATGCAGGGCTTTTGTCAGTACTGCTGCTTTATCTGATGCTTCACTTAATCCATTCATTTAATGGGTTAAGATTGCAGAGATTAAAATCCCACATCCTGACATGATGAGTTATCGAGACATTTTACACTTGAACATGCACACCCAAGCAGTTATTGGTCCCATGCACACAGTGGGGTTCAATGTACACACAATGATGTCACGTCTTTCCACATTACATGCAGGAAATGCAATGGATTGTCATTATTGCCATAAATAAAAAGATCAACTATGTTCAATCTACAAGTAGTTTACTAGGCAGAAACTGTCATCAGATATAATAAAGGAAAGGCCTCTGATCGAAACAAAGAAACAAGGGACACCTTCAATAGGCCAATAGGAAAAAATGTGTAGAAAATATAAAGCTCCTATGATCAAGAAGCATAAAACAGGACTAAAACACACAAGCTAGTTGTTGACTATGGACACTTGCTTATTATCTTTAGCTTTGACTCACATAGTGTCTGCCTTTATGAAGAAATGTGGCAGCTTGCTTTTCAAATGCTACAGACTGTAGAGCGACTATTTTCATCCACAGGAAATCTAAGATGGCTATACATCATAAAAATGTTCATTTTAATCGGGGAGGGAGACAAGCTGAGGCCAGATATGTTGGAATTCAACATTCCTGATCCTGGTTTCATCCAACCTTTCCCATCTGAGGACAGTTAGTTGGTAGATCCCACTGTTCTGCCTACTGTACATTAACCTCATGTGAATGGGCAGCTAAAAGTATTCATTTTTTCCCCCCTGATAATGATATCACAAAGCCAAAATAATGGTCTGGGGCATCTAAAAGAATGGTTGAAAATTATGGGAAACATCTATAACTAGGTTCCACATACCATTATCATACCATTACTTCTATGGCCCCATAATGATTGGTTCTAACAGATGGAAAAATTCTTCGGATGCGCTGTATTAAACCAAAGAAGGTTTCCAAGTAAAACTGCTATGACTTTACCCCTAGTTATGTATGATAAAGCAGGCCATAAATATGAGGTAACTGTCGGCTGAATGCTTATTCACCTGATAGCTATCACCACCGATACACCCATCCACATGCAAGCTCACCCCAGCATGTATGAGTTGTGTATATGGAAGAGGGGAGAAGGCTGCTGCCAGAAACTTCTGGTAGGTAGATTATCTTCCTGAGAACAAAAGGATTGGGCATTGACATCCAACATGCCTGAGCCTTCTGTCTTGTAACATCTGCCATCGAGGGGCAGTCAAAAGGCCCCCCATACACTTTAGATGGGTGGCCAGTCTGGCAAAAATCAGCTGGTTTGAATGACATACATCATGAAGACACTAAGTAAAATTTTAAAAAACGCAGCCAATTTTTATCCAGCAGCCATGTTTTGGTGGGAACACAGTCATCATGATAAAACTCACAATCAAGCCTGTAATATACTTCTGCCTCTGACTTCCTGTCTTCAGGACTGATTTTGCTGATCATGGGGCAATTTCTCTATTTATTACATCTGCCCATACAGCCTGGGATACTTCCATCTTCCAAAGGGAATACTAAGAATCCCATGGACGTAAAGGAACCTGTACATAATGTGCATAAGGAAGTAAGGGATATTTCTACCTTGGGGTTTGGTCTCCGAGCTAAGGTTTCCAGCAATATACTATAAAGTGACAGTGGTTTGTGTGTCATCAAGATTAAAGGAGATTTCTCAAAATGACCTTAATCACCTCCAAAGGACAGATGATAAATGTCTGATCGCTGGGGCCCCAGTACTGTTCCTACTAACTGCAGTGGTGGCCGCACATGGGCCTGACGTTCCAAACTTCCAATCAAAGTCTAGGGGACTGACAGAGACAGTCCACAGCAGAGCTTGGCTGTTTTCGTCATATTATGACTGGAGAGGAGCCACTCATGCTTGACTGCCACTCCACTCAATCTTCTTCTGACTATGGTTGTACAGTGAAGAGGGACCCCCATCCTAATTATCCATGGAAGTTGTAGCAGTGAGGGCCCAGCAATCAGACATTTTTTTTATCCAGATACATTTATCTGGAAATACATTTCAGATGCATATATGGGAAGCCCCTTTAATGCAAAACACATTTTGTGTTTATAATTCCCTTCAAGGGAGTTTTCTGGAAGAAACAAGCTGCAAACAGCGAGTTTGAGACTTTTTAAAAGCCAATTGCACACAATTTTTTGTTTAAGTGCCGTTTCTCCACTGCCCTCATGATTTTCCCAAAAAGGGGGCATGGTGAGGCTAGGGAGTCGGCTGGGCCAGCAGGGCAGATACATTTATCTTCCTTTACTCCGGTTTTCTGGTGCAAAAGAAGACTGAAAGGGGCTGGTGAAGATTTCCTCTTAGGTGCACTTACTGCCAGAGATGTGCCTAATATATGATGAGGTGCACGCCTTGTCATAAATTAGAAGCATCTTGTGGCAGCACAGGGAAGATCACAGACCTGTATAAAATGCTGGTCTATGATAAACTCCATATTAGATTCCATTTAATTCTACCAATAGCATAAAACAGCCTAATAACAACATTACAAAACTATACTTAATACACATCCTGGCATTAACTGTCCAGACTCTGAATCATCTCTATTCTAATTTTCACTGCAAAAACAGGAACTAATCTCCATCCTAATGAAAAGGGCTTTTTCTGCAGGGAGGAACAGTTGCCTGCAGTTCAATGGCTTCGTTTTAAGTTCATCATAACAACTAATTATAATGCTTCTGTAATTTCTTGGGCCTGCGGCTGATTAAAGCGACACTTTGTTCTGTTGGGGGCCATGATACTTAAGGCATTTTACAGAAATGCTGTAATGTGGAAGACCGATAGAAAAATATGAGGATGAATATTTATGCCGTGACAAATGCCATTGGAAGCTCGCAGAAAAGGTTTATTTAAAAATTAAATTAAATTTAAATTTATGTTTTCATATTAAATTGAAATGGCAATTTTAAAGAAAAATTAATATAAAAATATAGAAAAAAAATAAAAATAAAACTAACAAAAACAAAAGTGTAAATTAACATATTGGCTATCCATGCTAGTTGATCCAATTATATAATACTCCTCAGTAATGCTTCCTCTGTATTGAATTTTTATGCTTATTCTATTGATCATTTCAGTACCAGTAGGGAATTTTTACTTAAAGTTCTGGAATGAGATGCATAAATATCTAGTGATTTTTTTACATCAGTTTTCTTAAGTATCCATTGGCAATAGTCATAAGCAGAATAAAAATGCAATGACAGCTCTCACTGGATTCAAACTAAATGCTTGAAAGAATGACTCTGACTATAACTGATCAAGAACTTAACAAAAAAATCTAAAAAACAAAAAATAACCCGCCCGCCAACTTTACAAAATAAAATTAAAAATGTATTTTATTAGAGCTATTTAAAATCTTTGAGATTTACTGTGGATTACACTTGGTAAGAACATCACACAATGCCAGCCACTAATTTTTGTGACTTTGTGATATCAAAAATCCTCTGTGACAAATAGGAAATATCCCGTTGTTCACAAAGTTTATTGCATTGTACATTTTTAATCAGGAAGAGGTGTGCGGCCCACTCACAACAGAACAGAGTGGAGTCAGAATCTTCTCCCGTGCGTGGGCTCTAGACTACTACTGATTTAGAGAAATCTCTGTTTCAGATTCTGTTTCTTTTAAGATATTAGAACTCGAAGGTCAAGTGCTGGGATGATGTATAGGGTTATACCCATCTCAGACATTGATGGCACTGCTAGGCTATGCCACCAATGTCAGACAGGTGAAAGAGAGCACACCGTGCCTGCGTGGTATGCTCTCCATCCACAGCTGTGGGAGCTCTGAAAACAGCAATGCGAGTGTGCTCAGATATTTTCAGACGTACCATACGAGTGAATGGAGAGCGCACCGCACAGGCCAACTCTCCGTTCACCACTATGGGACTGCCAGAAATAGTCTCCTATAGCGGTGAATATTTGGGTATGCACTTGGGAGGTGCACTCTCCATTCACTCATATGGGATTCAGAAAATATCCGTGTGCACTTGCTTGGCTATTTTGGGAACTCCTATAGTGGTGAATGGATGGTGGCTAGACTCTCCTTCACTTCAGGGGACTCGCACCTATCTGGCAATGATGGCGCATCCTAGTGATATGCTATCGATATTCTGAGATAGGAATATCCATTTACCTACAATTTTAATACAAAACAAAGACAGCTTTTTTTCTCAGGTGGGTTCTCAACACCCATAAACTGTAAAAATTTGGACCAGTCATTTGACAGACGTCATTCTTTGCAAACCTCTGGTTTAATCTTCCAAAGAGAGCTGAGAAAATGGCATGAAGTATCAGATTATAGAATGAAGTCTTCTTTGTCCCCAGGGTCGTCTTCTTTTTGAAGAGTTCCACTAAATGGTACCTCAAAGTGATTAGCAAATAGTAAACACGTGCAAATACAGGTTGACATGTTTGATGGGACAGCCACTCAGAAAACACAGTACGCAACGAGACAACCAAACACGGATACTGCACAGACATAGAAGCTGAAGCTGGACCCAACAAAATAAAACCTTGATGTCATAATAGTATGTAATACTGTAGTTTGCCCAAGGTAGGGGAGACAAAAGCCAGTAAAGTGTCTACACTCATATGGTGGACCGTGTTAATACAATATTCACTGTATATAAAAACCTCCAACACCAATTACCTTTTTTCAATCTTTTAACACAAAATAGACACAGCTACCCTCATAATTCCCCTCAATGTAATGACCTGTCAAAGTTCTCTTCTGTTCTGCTGGTATCATAAAATTGCTATGTAGTATTTTGGGTACTTTTAGAGTAAAAATGATAGGTCTGGGTACAGCTTACATTCTATGGAAGAGGACTGATCCATTGTCTTTAATGGACACAAGTCATTTGCATTTAGAATAATTGACGTATCATTCTTATTTTATTTTATTTTTTTACTATTATTATTGCTAGTTCAGAAATTATCTTATATTGTAGAAAAATCTCCAGTCCATAGAACCAAATTTTTTTTACCCACAACACAACCACTTTACAGACAGTAATAAAAGCCTATATTCTGTATAGGGTTTATGGATTTTATAGAGGGGAGTGGCCCAGAACTGAGAGGACACTGCTCCTGGTTACAGGACTCAAGTTTTTTAGTGGTGATATATAATCAGTTCTCACCTTTCCTGTGGTCTCTCCTGTCCTCATACTATAAACAGTGATAAGAAGGGTTTTCTAGTGGTGATAGATAATCAGTTCTCACCTTTCCTGTGGTCTCTCCTGTCCTCATACTATAAACAGTGATAAGAAGGGATTTCTAGTGGTGATAGATAATCAGTTCTCACCTTTCCTGTGGTCTCTCCTGTCCTCATACTATAACAGTGATAAGAAGGGTGTTCTAGTGGTGATAGATAATCAGTTCTCACCTTTCCCTGTGGTCTCTCCTGTCCTCATACTATAAACAGTGATAAGAAGGGATTTCTAGTGGTGATAGATAATCAGTTCTCACCTTTCCTGTGGTCTCTCCTGTCCTCATACTATAAACAGTGATAAGAAGGGTGTTCTAGTGGTGATAGATAATCAGTTCTCACCTCTCATGTGTTCTTTCCTGTGCTCATACTATAAACAGTGATAAGAAGGTGTTCTAGTGGTGATATATAATCAGTTCTCACCTTTCCTGTGGTCTCTCCTGTCCTCATACTATAAACAGTGATAAGAAGGGTTTTCTAGTGGTGATAGATAATCAGTTCTCACCTTTCCTATGTTCTCTCCATTCCTCATACTATAAACAGTGATAAGAAGGGTGTTCTAGTGGTGATAGATAATCAGTTCTCACCTCTCATGTGTTCTTTCCTGTGCTCATACTATAAACAGTGATAAGAAGGGTGTTCTAGTGGTGATAGATAATCAGTTCTCACCTTTCCTGTGGTCTCTCCTGTCCTCATACTATAAACAGTGATAAGAAGGGTGTTCTAGTGGTGACAATCAGTTCTCACCTTTCCTGTGGTCTCTCCTGTCCTCATACTATAAACAGTGATAAGAATGGTTTTCTAGTGGTGATATATAATCAGTTCTCACATTTCCTGTGTTATTTCCTGTTCTCATACTATAAACAGTGATAAGAAGGGTTTTCTAGTGGTGATAGATAATCGGTTCTCACCTTTCCTATGTTCTTTCCTGCCCTCACACTATAAACAGGGATAAGAATGGTTTTCTAGTGGTGATAATCAGTTCTCACCTTTCCTCATACTATAAGCAGTGATAAGAAGGGTGTTCTAGTGGTGATAGATAATCGGTTCTCACCTTTCCTATGTTCTTTCCTGTCCTCATACTATAAACAGGGATAAGAATGGTTTTCTAGTGGTGATATATAATCAGTTCTCACCTTCCCTATGTTCTCTCCTTTCCTCATACTATAAGCAGTGATAAGAAGGGTGTTCTAGTGGTGATAGATAATCAGTTCTCACCTTTCCTGTGGTCTCTCCTGTCCTCATACTATAAACAGTGATAAGAAGGGTGTTCTAGTGGTGACAATCAGTTCTCACCTTTCCTGTGGTCTCTCCTGTCCTCATACTATAAACAGTGATAAGAAGGGTGTTCTAGTGGTGATAGATAATCAGTTCTCACCTTTCCTGTTGTCTCTCCTGTCCTCATACTATAAACAGTGATAAGAATCATTTTCTAGTGGTGATATATAATCAGTTCTCACCTTTCCTATGTTCTTTCCTGTCTTCATACTATAAACAGGGATAAGAATGGTTTTCTAATGGTGATATATAATCAGTTCTCACCTTTCCTATGTTCTTTCCTGTCCTCATACTATAAACAGGGATAAGAATGGTTTTCTAGTGGTGATATATAATCAGTTCTCACATTTCCTGTGTTATTTCCTGTCCTTATACTATAAACAGTGATAAGAAGGGTTTTCTAGTGGTGATAGATAATCAGTTCTCACCTTTCCTGTGTTCTTTCCTGTCCTCATACTATAAACAGTGATAAGAATGGTTTTCTAGTGGTGATAGATAATCAGTTCTCACCTTTCCTATGTTCTCTCCTTTCCTCTTACTATAAGCAGTGATAAGAAGGGTGTTCTAGTGGTGATAGATAATCGACTCTCACCTTTCCTATGTTCTTTCCTGTCCTCATACTATAAACAGGGACAAGAATGGTTTTCTAGTGGTGATATATAATCAGTTCTCACCTCTCATGTGTTCTTTCCTGTCCTCATACTATAAACAGTGATAACAAGGGTTGTCTATTGATGATAGATAATCAGTTCTTAACTTTCATATCTTCATACTATAAACAGTGATAAGCAGGGTTTTCTAATGGTTATAGATAATGAGTTATCACCTCTCTTGTGTTCTCTCCTTTCCCTTATACTAGGTATCTTTATGTTGCTCCAAGGCCCTTAGTTAAAATGCCTAAAAACTGTCCTGTACAGGATCAGTAGTAAGTTCCTCCTCTAAAGACCACAGTAAGAAGTTCCCTACTAAGCATGCCTACTGTCATCTCACTACAGATCAACTGCTAGACATAACAGGAAGCATTGATTGGGTTGTAGGGTTAACTAGTAACTTTTCACAGGAGCCTGCAGCCTGCATCCGCTTTTGAAAGAATCATACATACCTACTCCCCACTGCTCTGGTCCTGTCCCTTATGGACATGTCACCACTAAATCCAGTCTTTGGCTGCTGTTGAGTACATAATCATGTCCATGCCGGAGAGGTAGTAAACAAGCCAGCGGTAGCCAGTGGGCAGGACTGCAGCTGCAAGGAGCAGGTATGTATGAATTTTTCCATAGCAGAGGCAGCCTATGTTCACCTGTGAAAAGTTATTTATTCCCAGAAAACCCTTTTATTAATATAGCAGCTACACATTTTATATGTTTTTTTTATTCCCATTTAGACTTGCACATGTTTCTCTGCATTTCCAGGACATACATATAGAGCTTTCCTAACTTTTTCTGAGGACAAATTCATGGATATCTTACAATTATTAAGTGTATAACAGTGTTTTCCAGTTATTAAATGCATAGTGCATTGCATATTACAAAAATTAAGAAAATTGTATTCCAATAAATATGGTTTCATGGTTATGTACACATTTGGGGGCAACTTTAATGGTATTTTACTAATTTTGGGCTAAAAAAACATTTATTTTTAATTGGTCTTCATTAAAAATATTCAGCTATTCTGTCGCAAAGGGTTAACTGTTTGTCTAGCTGTGTCAATCCTACTTTCACTTTCTGTCACCTAATAAACCTTATCTTTAAATTACTAAAAGGTCATACACTTTTATTTAAGCCACATTCTTATCAGTAAGATAAGAATTGAGCTATAACTAATGATATAAGATCAGAGATGAGGAGCCATCAGCTAGTCTGCCTGAAGGAACATAGTAAAAATACAGAGGCTGCTACTAGAGAATCTCGAGGCTGTACAGAGAAAAGGGCTCAAAATGTTTAATAAAGACCAACTGAAAAAATTATTTTAGTTCAAAATCAGCACAATGCAATAACAAAAAAAGTCCCCAAAAGTGTGCATAGCCTTTAAGTTCTAAGTAACCTGATGTTAACATTTTACTACAGTAAATTTGTTATCACTAAATTATTGGCCATTTATGAAGGCGTAGGAGTTGTGATAAAATGCAGGAGTCGGTGTTAGAACTTTGGCTTACTGACTGCACAGCCCTGAGAATAGCAACTACATTCCCCATGGTATTATAGACATATCTGTGCAGGGTGCATTTAAGGTAGAAACTGTACAACGTATAGACACCTTTAATGATGACATCTTGCTCTGGAACTCTAGAGATTGTGCTGTTCTGAGGCAGGTGCATAAGCTGCACATTACCTACTAAAATAGAAGAGCACAGAACTAGCAGAAAATTATCAAAACTGGTGCAAAGAAAAAGTGGAGTTGTCTATACCAACCAACCAGATTGGAAAATTAAAGCAGCGCTGCGCTGGTTGCTATAAGGTAACTACTCCAAATTTGTTAAATTTTCCCACTTGGTACTCAGAGCAAAAGTCATTCTGATAGAAAGGCAGTGATGCAGGATGGCATGAGGTTCCTTGCCCAATCAAGACCACGTAGGAGTACAAGAAGAGATATACATTGTTAGTTATTTGCATGCCTACGCCCCTTCTCCTTTTGTCTGTGGAGATATATATCATTATAATAAAAGAGGAACATCAGAGCTATAGAGACAAGCCATGAGGCATGATATAGAACTGATGCTGAACTATACATACTGTGTCAGTGTCCTTTCTTATACAAGTGTACACTCATGCCTGTTTGATTTGGAGTGACTGATTGAACCCCAGAAAGCAATATTATTTGCTGACCTCAACAATAATACCTGTACACTATGGCTGATACATTAAGGTCCTGACCAGGACTCTCAAACATTTAGATAGGGCACTAGGAATGGATGTTGTCTAACCAAGATTCTTTAAAGCTGCATTCACATCACATTTTGAGCCTTCTGTCAGAACTTCATCTGCTGGACTTAAAACGTATACCTCTGATGGAAGACTCAAATGTACCCCACTATAGCACTATAATGCACTCACTACTTCCCCTCCAACTAAATTATTTTTTTCGGAATTTAACCCCTTCCACCATAAGCAGCACATCCCTAGGGGATGAGGCAAAGCCTCCACCTGCGCTGCTTATGGAGGAAGGTGTTACTCTATCACAGAAGCTCTCTGAGACATCAGTTTAATAGAGACTAGTGACAGATACCATAAAGGGACATCCTTCATCCATAGGCTATTATAACCACCGCTTAATGGATCCTGTTGTTTACAGGACACAACAGTCTACTACGCCATCCCATGCTGGTTTTTGCACTATACTGACGTATACCAGCCAGCCTAATATATAGAATGTCACTGCTTGTCCAATGTCATATAGTCATATATAGCGTTTATAACGTTTTTTAATCTACAAAAAAAGATCTAGAGCATTTGTCCTTCTATTAGACTTTACTATAAAATGCTATCACGTCTATTAGAAATAAGCCTGTGTAGCCTGGAACAGCCTTCACGTCTGCCTGCTGTCTACTAGTAACACAGCCGCCCGCCGCGGTGAGTACAGGGAGTGATAGTCGTACTGTAATTACAGCTCTGAAGAGATACGTATGGTACCAAAGGATGTCTAGCATTTTATAAACGTGTGAGTAAAACACAAGGGACTGTAAAGTGAAAGACCAAAGACAGTAACTCAAGCAGAACACAGAGCAACAAGCACTGTATATAGAGAGATCGCATAGGTACAGCGTTCTGCCCCACAATTACACCTGACGTGTGGTCAGGAAAACAATGCCAGACAGGAGAGGTGAGAGTTTCAAAAATAGTCAGCAGTTTTGCAGATTTGCATGGAATCTGAGGAATCTTCCAGCTTATTGATTGTTTCCTATTTTGCGACTTGATACATAATACAATTTAAAGGGGAATCCTGCCAACAAGAGTGTTCACTGTCGAGGCAGAAGGTCCCTTATGTACATCAACATATCATATTTTATCTTTAAGAGTAAACTGTTCTACCTTGGCGCAGGAATTCTCTGTAGGTAGGTGTTCCCCTTTAAGACGGACTGCTGTAACACAAGTGCCATGCCACTTGTTATAGGTTTGTAGCGTAACCTATTGCCTGCAAGTAGTCGATAGACAGAAATGCTCTCCTTTTCTTGGTGCAATGACGTAAGGTTGAACAGGCTCCCATCTACGTGAGTATAAGGAGGCTATAAATACGATGCACAGGGAAGTACAGGGAAGGGATCTACTGGAAGCAGTGACAAAACTACTGATTATTTTTGCCTTTGTCACAGTGACAATCCATCCGCACACAACTGCTGTGGTGCTTTCAGTGTATACTTACATTTGTTTGCTCAAACAAATGGCGGCCATTGAAGGACACCAAGCGCATATCGCTCCATTCTCAGTCCAGCGTTCAGACACCAGCTTTCCCCTCCTAAGACCCAGTGATGATGTCACTGCACACTGATTTAATGTCATTGGACAGACCCAGAAATGATGTCACTGCACGCTGCCTTACTGTCATTGGTACTAGTTACATAATCTAAGCCTCAGGAAGGTATTGGATGCGTTATAAAAGTATTTCAATAATGAATATGCACCCGGCAACAGTGCTGTATCTGCCATGAAGGGAGACCAGACAATCACTATAAGGAGACTGGGGGCCCAAGAGGAGATGCTAAGGCGGGGAATAGTGTAAAATAAAATAATTATTACTGTACTTGCCCGCTGCTCCAGTGCCAGCATTTCGGTCCATCCCATCGTTTGTTTACAGGGCTGCAGCGCTGACATCATGGCAACAACATGCAACCACCGCAGCCAATCAATCGCCTTAACAGTGTACATTTGAGGTGGGGAGGAATTGAATGGTTGCAATGGAGCTGCGAGAGTTTTGAAAGGTAAGTAAGATTGTTTTTTCTTATTTTACACAATACCTTGTCTGTAACACAATGTTTGCTAATCTTGGAGAAATCCAGTAAAAATGGTCTTTGGATCTCTCATAGACGCACATAAAATGGTCAACTAGTGAAGTCTGTGATCTCCAACTGCCATTGATTTCCAGGAGAGTTCTCCACAGAGTGCTCAAACCCCTTTGACACCGCTCAGAGATTTCTGTTAATGGAAATCAGATGCAAAATTCTGCGCAAACCTTCATTGAGTTGAATGGACATTTGCTTAAAGGGCATTTCTGGTTTCTAGATATTGATCGGTGGGGATCTGACACCTGACACCACCACCAACGAGCTGTTTTAGTCTGCAGACGGTGCTGGAAATCAGTCGAAGGAGCTGGAAGCAGAAAGCTCCATCCGCTGTCATGCATCTAAACAGATATGTGACCGCGTGGTTGTATTTTACTTTTATAGAACAGGTGCACTTGAGTATGTGTATAATACAAGGAGGCTGTATGCTGTATGTTTTCTACGATGTGTCCACCATGGCCTGAATTTCGGTAAGGGTTCCATACATGATAGGAGCAGAACAACGGATATAACAGCAGCGCTGTTCCTTTATATGATGGACACCAAAGTTGTCCAATGGTCTCCATTGATTATACTGGAGTAGAGTTGAGCGAACGTGCTCGTAACGAGCACTGTAATGCTCGGATGCCCTGCGCTCGCATGGCCGCAGGCATCCGGATCCGTCCTCACCTGACTGTAAGTCAATGGGGGAGGATCCGTTTGATATGACACGAGTGTGTCATACCAAACGGATCCGTCCCCACTGGCTTGCAGTCGGGTGAGGAGGACGGATCCGGATGGCTGCGCCCATGCGAACACAGGGGATCTGAGCACTACAATGCTCGTCACGAGCACGTTCGCTCAACTCTATACTGGAGTTTGTCGGGTTTCTGTGTTGGTGCCCATCATTTTACCAGAAAAAAAAAATTGCACAGTGTGCTATGGTGCTCTTAACGGAATCGGTGACTCCTAGTGGATTCTACAGGGTGTAAACTAAGCAGGTATACATTTTTTGACATGGAAGCCTATCGTGATGGATGGCCTAAGGATTATATATATATATATATATATATATATATATATATCTATCAAGTTATGGGAGTATACATCTGTACAAGAAGCCATGACACATGGCTCTTAGGTGACACATGGCTCTTAGGTGACACATGGCTCTTAGGTGACCCATGGCCCTTTAATGACCTATAATAGTTATGTTCAATGTATGGCTTTCTGTAAATTAACCTGTCAGGTTTTCAATGCTACCTTATCTGAAGGGGAGAGGGGCTGAGCTTGGGCTATATAATATTTTATGACCTGATTCCATATTTTCATGTAACAATTTTGCTGGGACTCGGAAAAAAGTCCATCTTCTCCTGCCCAAACTCCATTGACAGCTTTCCTGTATGAATGTGTGCACAGAGAAAGCTGTCAATCAGCAGTGTGTGGGCGGAGAAAGAAGGAGGCACAGCTTTCTCTAGATAATAGTATTAACATCCAAACATTCCTGAGGCTTTAGTAATGATATCTAAACCACTTACTCATTTATCTCTTTATTATTTAATCTTGCAAACCAGCTGTCATCCAGTGACATCATAAGCCAGAGGTCCAGTGACATCACAAATCAGCGCCCCATGGGAAATAATCAAGATAACCATACCTTGTCTTCCTCACTGATGTTACGTGTGGCTGTTCTCCAAGTGATGCTGGGCAGAGGATCTCCTGATGCCTCACAGGTCAGGGTGATCTCATTATCCAGCTCCACGGCAGTCTTGTTTTCAACATAGGTGATCTTAGGTTTTGCTAGAAGTGACAGAGAATACAGTATAATATAACTGTAAGATAAAGACTATGATACTTTGACTTTGGATACCCAGGCAGTATTGAGATGATTGAATTGAAATGAAATTGAAACCGCCCGTAGAATTACCTGGAATTAAAAGAGGATGGGTCATCATGATGTTGGTGGGAGTTTAACACCTAGCACCCCATTGTTTTGGGAAGCGGCTGGTGCTGGAAACTATACAGTGAATGCAAGGCCTGTCTATTACTGTATATAGCTCCTGGCACTGATATACTGCACTTGAATGTGATGTGAGCTGCAGTTTCCTAGCATGCCCACTATACAGTGAAGGGAACCTTCTGCTTATGACTCCAACCAATGTAAAGCCTGTGTTACATCAGGCGATTGTCTGGCTGATCATCGCTAACGAGCGTTCATGTGAACACTCGTTAGTGATGATCTGGAAAATACTGCTGTTGATTACCTGATGAATGCGCAAATGCTTGTTCATCGGAAAAATCAAAATCTTTTGACTGGTGGCAGATCGTGGTGTCTACTCACAATCTGCTGGCGGAAAACAACTGGACAGCATGGTATAACGATCTCTCCTCCCCATGCTGTGGAGGAGATCACTGCATGTAATAGCAGCTGTCTCCCTCACTAGGGAGTAGGCGATTGCCGCTGGCCCCTGAAACTTAAGGCGATTTCCGGCAGAATCGGGCTGTCTACAGCTTTAAGTTTCAAGGGCCAGCGGCTGCCTGTACCAACTGATCTGTGGGGGTGCAGGGTAGCAGGCCTGCTCTTGTCCTGAGGATAGGCCATGAGTATATAAGTACTGGAAAACCCCTTTAAATTATACCATCCTGAAGTGGCTGCCATCAGAGGTAGATGAAGATCTGTAATTGTGGCCTACTATTTATTAATGCATTTTGAAACCTATGGGTCCTGGTACTGTACCAGATCTAGATATGTGAGCCTTCAGTTCTTTTTTCAGGCTGTAGATAAATGATCCCAGTACGTCAGTCTGCTATCAGTTCTTTACCCTAGTGTGCACACAGGCTAACATACTGTAATGATCCTTATCTCACACCCTCTATTGGCAGGAGATCCTCACCCTAAACTGAAACACCCTCTCCTAAAGCTTGGGACTAACAGTAATTTGATAATAGATTGATGAGTCCTCACCATAGACCTTGAGAAGAATGGTGGCTTCACTGTCACCAGCTTTATTCTCGGCGATACAGTTATATTCGGCCTCGTCGTCTTTCTCAATTCCATGAATGGTCATCTCTGACATGTCATCACTGAAGGAGTACTTGTCATCTCCATCCTCTATAGTTTCTCCTCTCCTGTAGCAGGGCAAAAACATCACGAGGAAAAAAAATTACCGTAATATTGCACGTTTGAGACTGCATATCTCTCACAGACTTTGGCTGCTATGTTGGCTGAACGATTGTTCGGGTGACAACTATCTCTCCCAACTCCTCCATACATATCCACATTCAGCTCCGTCAAACATGTATGTCTACTCAGTAGTGAGAGGGGAGAAAGCTGCTGCCAAACATTTCAGGTGGTGCCTTATGTCCCAGGAGAACAAAAGGATCAGGCGAAAAGATTTACTTTGCTCAATCCCTTTCTTCCCCAAAATCAACCCTTTGGGGAGAGTTAGGAGCTGCCCACACAAGTTAAGACTGTCGCCTGAACCCACCATTCTAAGCAGGTTTGGAGGACAATACGCTAATGTGTATGACAGCCTTTTATCCAACAGACATGTATTTTTAAAGGCTACATGCACCGATTATTTTATTGGTCTTGATTAAAATATCCTACTGTGTTGAGTCAAAAGGTTGAATGCAGATCTATGTGTTTCCATGGTTACATGCTACAAACAAACCCTGAGCATAATCAAACTACTGGGTTTGTTGTGGAGACACAAGACGGGCATTTATTTTTTGTTTTAGGCCACTTTGTGACGTATTAAGGTCGTGGATTTTGACGCAAAGGTGGTTTGCGACAAAACCTGTGTCTTTACCCCACTCAAGTTACTTTTTCTGAAGTGGAGGAAAAAGATGGTGTGGCGTGGACGGGGAAAAGGGTGGGCAAGGAAGCAAGCGTAGTTTAAATCATGTCACACGGACGGCACAGAGGGGTAGAGAGATTAAGACCGGCGTATAAATCACTAGTCTTAATAAATGACCCCCATAGTTCTGCACAGAAGCTAAACACACACAAAATGTTAAAATATACATATTTTTTTATATAAGGACTTTTTGCGAAGTTGCTTCATTTCGCATTGTAGATGCACTGGTGATATAAAAAAGCTAGTAAAAATGCTATTATACTTTTTATTGTCTATACAAAAGCTCAAGGACCTAGCATGGCTGTTAAATTACCATGGCATGACGAGACAGAAAGCAGATGACCTCTAGACTTCCCTAGGTGTAGCATGTTGTAAGGCTAGTTATTTTTAAGACAGGGCATGCCTTTGTGTGAGTTTCCTGGTATATATGGTTATTATGTAAATTACATTCGGTCATCACTTACTTTGTCCAGCTAATTTCTGGCTCGGGAAATCCATCAGCCTCGCAGCTTATAGTCACTGACTCTCCCATGCTGGCGGTGGCATTGACAGTGGTTTGTCTAGCCCGTACAGTTGGTGGAACTGTAGAGAAGAAAAAGAAAAGATGAGAGGGTTATTGATTTTGATGTGTTCTATATGATTCATGTGTTGGGTTTCATTTTGCCTGAAAAAAACGGAGATGGTCTGATGACTTTGATTGCATCAGGTCCCAGCTTCTCTTACCCCAGTCTACCAGTCAGGGAAACCCACTTCTGGCTAAATATTGGCACTATGTGTAGCATTACTTGGCAGGCCATTTAAATGAACCTACAACCGTGTAGCACATGGAAGGGCCAGAGGTGTATGAGCAGGAAATTTGCTTACGAATTTTCTCTAAATAAATTGATTAGAAGTTATCTCACCGTTCACTACGACTTGAATATCCTTGAAGTTTATCTCTCCTCGTGCTAGGATCCGACCTTCACACCGATAGGTCCCCTCATCTGTTCTCTTAATGCCCCGGATTTGGAGATAATTATTGGACAGCATCACAAAGCGGACTGCGGAAAAAAGACAGGAGAAGTGCTTCAAAGACTATACAAGTTAATGCCTTCATTGTTTCAAGGCGGAGGGCAATGACTGGAAATAAACCTTTTATTCCTGATTGTGGCCAGTTCGTTCACATATTGACATGCAGTAATCATCCCCTCTGTATGGAGATAAATCATCACTACTATGATCTTCACATCTCCATACACATTAATTGTTTGATGGCAGTGCATCCTTGTTAAAGCAGGACAACATGCTGCTGACAAAAGGATATTTTAGCTGCCGTATGAAAGATGCAATAACTCGATGAACTTGGGCTGCTCTTTTGTCGGGTGATCGGCAGCACTATAAACATCCCCAATAATTGCTCTGATCCTCAGCCAGTGTAAAATGCCCTTAGCCAGAACTGTCCTCACTTCTCACTTGATGAAAATGAAAATTTTCCTGTTAGGCCTAAAGTTGACCAAAAACTTAATAATATAATTGAAACTTTATGAAAGCAACCAATTCTGACCAACAGAAATCTACTCTAACATTGGGAACGAGTGTTTCTACAAGCATACATCCCTGATAATTGCCCTGATTTGCATCCAATGTAAAATGGCCCTCAGCCATGAAACATCAAGTTTCTCCTAATCCATGATATCCTCAGACACTAGAATGCAAACTCCTTTAACCACCTAACTGTTTTACCCAAGTCCAGCTCCGCCAGTGTGAAAAGTAGCTAACTGGAGGGGGGAGGGCTGTTTTAGACGGTGATAGCTCCTCAATGGTAGCAGCTGGTCTTGTATGAAAGCTGACAGCCCAGGCTTTCATGTAAGACCAAAATGACAGCTCTAGTCCAAGCAACAGA
Source organism: Rhinella marina (assembly GCA_900303285.1). Classification (NCBI taxonomy): domain Eukaryota; kingdom Metazoa; phylum Chordata; class Amphibia; order Anura; family Bufonidae; genus Rhinella; species Rhinella marina. The sequence goes on along the minus strand of ONZH01010901.1, from coordinate 223,129 downwards.
GGAGAAATCACTGTTAGAAATCAAGTCAGGAATAATCGCAAGTAAAACCTATTTTTACTTTTGCTTTCAGCTGCATTCACAGCATCCCGATTTTTATTTGTGATATCTTTCTCTGTCCTGAACATATGGCTGTCATTCTGGTATTGTCTGAAAGCTTGGAATGTCTGCTTTCAAACAAGATCAGTTGAATGTTTCTAACTGCTACCATTCAGGAGGTAGCAGCATCTAAATCAGCCCTCCCCCTTCCAGTTAGCTACTTTTCCCACTGCTGGAGCTCCACTCTGGCAAAACAGTTAGGCCCCTTTCACACGAGCGTCACGGATTCAGTCCGGATGCGTTCAGGGTGCATTCCGGAAAACTCGCACCAATCTGCACGCAATCGCAGTTCAGTTCAGTTTTTTCTGCGCGGGTGCGATGTGTATGGATGCATTTCGCACGCACGTGATAAAAAACTGAATGTTTACAAACAACATCTCTAAGCAACCATCAGTGAATCACGCAGGATGCAATGCAAACTTGCGTGCGGATGCAATGCGTGATTCACTCAGACCCATTCACTTCAATGGGGCCAGGGCTGCGTGAAAAACAGAATATAGAACATGCGGCGATTTTCACGCAGCGGCGAACTGATGCGTGAAAAAAAACATCGCTCATGTGAAAACCATTGAAATGAATGGGTCAGGATTCAGTGCGGGTGCAATGCGTTCACATCACGCATTGCACCCGCGCGGAAATCTCGCTCGTGTGAAAGGGGCCTTAGGGGGTTAATTGGCTTCAGTGGGGAAGTTGAATGAAGAACTGTCCTCAGTTCTAACACATTTGATCAAAATGAGAATTTTAATATTAGGCCTAAACACATACCTAACACCATAACTGAACCTTTATGTTACTAAAAGTGAGTGTTGTGAAGATCAGACTTTGATAGATCCCGGCTCTTTACATAAAACAGGTCTCCCACTCACTCATCCCATTGACTGGAAATACCCGACTCTAATTTCACCTTCAAATTATTGTCTAATTCTAAAAGTTGACATACTTTTACCAATCACAGACATGTGATACTGGATTATTTTTCTCAATAAATAAATAAATGGCCAAGTGTAAAATGTTTGACTTATTTGTTTGATTTGCTTATCTTTTCCTGCTTTTAAGAAATGTGTGAAAATCTGATGTAGTTTATGGTCAAATTTATGCAGAAATATAGAAAATTCTGAAAACTTCACAAACTTTCAAACCCCACTGTATACTGTCCATCATGATACGTCATATAACACATTGATATATATATTTATAGCGCTCTTCAATGCATAGGCTAATTTCTTACCATCCTTCTTGAACTGCACGTCTTTCCCTTTGTGCTTCCAGATAATGACCGAGGGCATTGAGCTAGAGACATCACAAATGATAACAGCATCTGTCCCTTCTGTGAACTCCTGTGGGGTGGGTGCATTCTTAAAGGTCAGCTTCTCTGTAAAAAAAAAAGTAATTGTATAGAATGAGATGTGTGTCAGGAACCTGCTCAGACAATTTGAAAGGACCAATGTAGCCTATATGACCTGCCTTGTGGGGTTTATATGCACTGTATGGTGCAACTGTACATGTCTATTCTAGTAATGTATTCTTCAATTCAGCACCCCTAAGCAAAATCAGCTGTCAGGGGTGTCAGTAACGGATCACAATCTCAGAGCCAGCAATCTTAAGGTTACACATGATTCCCAATATATCTTCTAAGGCAACTTGGATGGCTACAGGCAGGCTCTATTGGAATACAGATTTAGCAGTACTATATGAATCTACAACTTCTTATTTCTTTAACCAAATAGACAAATGTACTGTGATTAATGCATTTACTATATTTCCTTTAAAGGGAGTCAGTCAGCAGTTCTGACCATGCTAAACTGCTTAAAGTACTAGAAAGAGGCTGGGAGAGCAGGTCAAACATACATTTTGCTTTTATCATCAGGAGTGGTGTGAAAAGGAAGTTTTATTATGCCAGCTTTTGCTCCAGCAAGTGCCCAGGAGGGTAGATGTTCACTGTGAAGTGCTTTCTGCATCAAGCTGCTTCATGGTCCCTCCCCGCTGAGTGACAGCTGTAGTGGTCTCCTGTGTGTCCAGCTGTCACTCAGAGCAAAGGGGAGGGGCTGCGAAGCAGCTCAAGGCAGAGAGCACTTCCCAGTGAAGTCTTGCCTCCCGGGCACTTGCAGAGCAGAATCTGGCAGAATAAAACTTCGTTTTCAGACTACTCCTGATCAGAAAAACTCCATAAAAGGTATGCTTGTTCTGCTTGCGCCAACCCCTACCTACTGCTGGCAATAGTGTATCATGGTCAAGATAATGTTGTGATTCTGGTTTTGTTTTAAAGGTTAGATTGCCAGTTTTGAAATAAGACCATATATCTGTCTTCAAAAGGGCCTGAGACATTAAGACTGAAAGAATCACTGTATTTTCACACAATTTTGATAACAAATTTAATAAAGAATAATGTAAATCACAAATTTCTAAAACACTTAAATAAAAAAAAAATACGTCTGCATCCACCTGAAAAAAAGTTCTAAAGTTATGGCCACTAGGAGTCTAGCTGCCACCTAATCTGCAGTACAATGCTTCTCGTCAGGCAAGATTGGTGCATACTAACACAGAAGATGGTTCACAGGACATGGGGGGTGTCAGAGTTAGCTGAGCGCCTGAGACTAATAAAAGAACTGCTTCTATACTGCATCGGTACATCACAGCCACATCCTGTGTGTCTGTAGTCTGATTTCCCCCTTCTTATCTGCTTTGTGAGCTCTGGAGCTAAAAATAAACATGGTGGGAAGTAACTACTGGCAGATTCCACAGAAGGGGGACAACCCCTGCTTTTGAGAGAAATGCATCTAGCGGTGCATCTGTATAGGGTAATAATAAGGCTGAAAAAGACATTAGGGAAACCTAAAAAGATATATTCCTTCACAGTTATGATTGCACAAAGAAGCACAGCCATTATGCAAACCTTTTTTTTTTTTTTGAGAACTCAGGTATGCAGCCCTTCCACCATCACCTTGCTGCCCAAGCTCCCCTCAGGCTGAACTCTTAGGTCCTTCTCACAACTGTTAGGGGGTTAAAAACGTCACATCGGAAAAAGAAACCAACTATCAACAACGTATTCCTCTACACATTATTACATTTTATTTGCTTCTATCTCCCCAGAGGGCACAATGGGAAAGCTTACGATATATTTGGAGTGTGACAGTGCTTTCCGACCGTCCTTCTTCAGGGTTGCTGGCAATGCATTTGTAGGTCCCGGCATCTTGAATGCTGGCGTTGTATATAGTAAGTGTTGATGAATAGTCATCACTCTTCACTACTGAGATCTGCTGTTGGTTGGTTAATCTTTCACCGGATGGCGATTCCCAGTAGATCTCTTTTGCTTCACCAATGACTGAAACACAACAAAAAAACAAAGTAGGGGAGGTCAGTAAATTAAGTTTAGCCAGGGAAAAAGGACATGGACATGTTTGGCATAAAATGGGAAAAAGTCCTTCCTCAGTTGTGATCAGACAAGATTAAGATGTAACTCCTTTATATATTGAAATTAGCAGCCAAACCAGAAGAAATTCCTTATGACCAGAATTGTTTATATGTATTCATATGTATGTTCTTTATACCCCCATCTTTTTCCCACACTGGGGCATTTTTTTGGAAATAAGTGGCAAGATCTAGAGTACGTACAGTATGCAAAAGAAGGTGACATTATTGCTTTTTAAAAAGCAGCAAGATCATGTCCAATTTTCTTTTCTTTCTGTCACATTTACGACGTTGTCTTGCTGGTCTTAGAGGCAGCAGACTGGCATTGCATACTGCTATTTTATCTGTGCCCTAAAAGTACAGACAGCTGGTCTCCAGTAGCCTCTCTTAGTGTACAATCTATGAAAGGTAAATTTGACTACTTACAATATGAGTTCCTGATCCTACAGTACAATACAAAATATTATTTTCTTTTAACATATTTTATCATTGATTACATAGATATTTACCTTGACATAGGAAGAATTTGGATTCCCCTAGGCCTATTTCTCCTTGTTCAGGAACAATGGTAACCTCTAGAGCTGCTGTGGAAACAGTAAGGAAGATATTACTATAACGTCTCAGCTTACAATGATTATACAATGTTAGGGACGGGTATTTAAAATATTACAGAATGAAATTGGAAAAAAGACAACAGACACATTTACATGAACAGCATAATCAATATCACTGATATCAATATCTGAACAATAATTCACAGGAAGATCTGGCTGCTGTTCATGTCCAGTTTTTCAGTTACCAATTTGGTGCTCATTCTACCAGATCCCAAATAGGTTCCGATCTCAGGTATCCTTTTATTTCCTAAATTTTCAATTATGTAAAATTAGCAGCAAAATCGTCAAAACAGATAGTAGAACATGTAAAGCTACAGCTGGACATACACATTGGATTAATGCCGGCCAAAACTGGCAATTTTGGTGAAAAAAAAATGACCATCGTAATGTGTATAAGGGTGTCCTGACTTTCTCCCTATAGCAGATATTGGTGAAAAGAAGGATTGGGCTGTTGTGTTTCAGCATGCCTGATCTTTTTATTCTCCGGAAAGATAAGCTGCTGTGGGTATCTGCCAGCAGCTTGCTCCCCTTACCCCCACACTAAAAACACAGACATGTTCGGCCAAACTTAGCATGCACGTGATTGGGGGGAGGGGGGAGTTGTGGCGGGATAGCCGAACAGCCGTTCTAAGGTGTATGCCCAACTTAAAGTGGATCTGCAATTTACAGATATAATAGCCAAGTATTCCAAGAAACTGAGATATTTTTCTGTTTGTCAAGATCCTCAAACATTTGGTAATCCAACAATTTTGTCCAGAGGTGAATAGGTCAGAAACATACCTTCTCACGCTGCAGAACCCCAAATGTCCTGCTATCCTAGCTCCTAGAGGCTCTGTTCTCCCACCTCATGTAATGCCCTGCCATCTTTGATTGACAGGGCCAGGCAATGTTCACCTCCCCTGGACTGGGGAAATCAAGTGCCTGCACAGGCGCAGTGAGGGAAGGACGCTTGCCGGCTGCCTCACTGCACCTGCGCCGAATACGCAGGCATAAGATTTCCCCAGCACACAGGGCCGGCAGGAGGAGGTGACATGAGGTGGGAGAAGAAGCCTTTAGGAGTAGGAGCAGACCATCCCCCGGTCCTAGAGGCTAATGTGCTTATAATAAAACTTAAAGTTGCACAAAAATGGGGGCATACATGAGAAAAAAATAGCACAGTTAGATTCAGTTGACATCTGCACATGTATGATGTCAGGCTGTTTAATAGGGATAATTGTGGTGACAGAAACCCTTTAAGAAGTCAGGAAATTTTACTTTGGACCTTTACTTTCAAACCTCCATTTTCATATTTTTATTTTCGATCGCTGAGACAAGTGCAATCCTATTAATCTTCCTCGTCAGACGCAGGCCTGTAATTACCTACATGGATCATACATCTGCTCATCTTTCTTTAGCCAATGTGGGGCGCACAGACCATTTTTTTAGTTTCCCTTGTAACCACCGTGACCTTATATCTCTATGCATACTTTCCTATACGTGATTAATAGCTGCCTCGTGTTGTAAATGGTCGGACTTTATGAATTTTAGCGAAGTGATCAAGAATTCCCTTAACAATAAAAGACTATGAGCAAAAAGCAAATTGGAAAATCAAAATGATTTAAATGGCTCACAGAAAGTCATTTTGTAGAAATGACTCTGAGCTGGGTCACCTTTTGTGACTCGTCTACATCTGCTTTAATGAAAGTCTACTTTTCCCCGTCCTTCACTGTATGGAGAGGTGAACGTGTTACCAAGTACAATTACAAAGGCATTTTCTATTAGCACGTCACTGGGGTTTATAAGAGAAAAAGGGAAAAGGTTTATTTCAGTGGCATCTATGGTCTCAGTTTTATTCTTTGCCTCTGCTTTTAACTCAGAGATAAAAGGAACATACAGTAATATTCAGCTGACGAGTTACCAATAATTCAAGCATTATTCTAATCAACTCCACTTTCTCATCTACCTGCTTCTTTTATCCTGCCATTTCCCTATTTACTATCCATACAGAAGTACACTACACTGCCAGAGAGGTCAGTCAGGCCTCCATGTAGCCGCGTGTCATAGATAGATCGATAATAGATGATAGATAGATGATAGATAGATAGATAGATAGATAGATAGATAGTAGATAGATAGATAATATGTAGATAGATAGATAGATAGGGTCTTCCAGGGTAGGACATAGATCCTGACACCCTTCCGGTGTGATTTTGTTATGGTGTTATTTGACCAATTGTATTACTTAGACTGAACAGTTTTTCTTTTTTGCAGATTGATTTCTACAAGGAATTTCCTTGATGACCTGAGCATTTTCCCAGCATTACCGTCTTCTGGCAATTTTTTCATCTTATGTCTCTTTTTTAATCAAAAATTATTTTATTAATTTTTTTTGGATGGACACTTATATGGGACTGAATTGCATGGTGATATTTTGCTTTATAGCTGATATACGATATTAGTTTTTATGCATCAGGTATATCCTTAACTGGCCCCAAAATTATGCCAACAGTGAGGTGGAATTATGCTGGATTTGTATCTAGGGTAATTGAGCGGTGGTATCTGACAATATCACTGCTCTTACTCTGGGAATTTATTTACATGTTTCAGGACAGAGGGAGGATTTCAAATATATTGAGTGTCCGGATTCCGGATACCGATGTTGAAATTGCCCTGTTCATGTGCTTACTCTGTTGTCGACGATAATAGAGTGCATATGGGACATCCTGGGTTCTTAATATACATAGATGTACATCTAGCTTTTCCTACTCAAACTGTAGGGTATTCAAGGAGCTAATCTACCTGATTTGCATTATATAATGTCCATGATATACAATAGACTGTGCCTTCATATGATTCGCCACAATATTCTAGTCCCATGAGTGATCTACATATAGATGGCATATATAGTATTTTTGACTCATTGCTTCCATTATCGGATTGATCCTGTGGAGCGCATCGGAGAATCTGTATGCGCTTCACGGGGATCATGTGATCGGGAGGTAGATGACGTAATTGTCACATGAGCATTCCACTCAGGAGTGCTTGCGGTCCATCTGTGAACGTGATGACGATTGTCACATGGCGTACGCATGTGCAATGGGAATTACATGACGCCAAGATGCCGGGCTCTGCTAGGGAAATATGCCGGTCAGTTAATTATAGTTATAAGTTTTATATGTTTTTAATTTTGAAGCACTCATGTCACACCTGAAGGGGGAGGGATGATGTGATTGATTAATTAATGAATTTATGACACTGTATTATATTTTATTTGTTTATAAACATTGAGCAATTTTGAATTGATGGACATGAATGCACTAAACACTTTGAAATGATATAATCATGTAGCGATATGTAATTTTTTGCACGATTTGTATTAATGATATGTAATTATCAATTATTGTAACACATGCATATATACCTTGTGAGCACCATAACTTGTATGTCACTGCTTGAGAAAAGTCCCAGCAAGAGGGCTGAAACGTCGCGTTCTGGTGAATAAACAGCACTACTTTTGATTATATCTGGAAAGTGCCGTGGAATTATTTTTTTATTTAGATAGATAGATAGATAGATAGATAGATAGATAATAGATGATAGATAGATAATAGATAGATAGATAGATAGATAGATAGATAGATAGATAGATAATAGATAGATAGATAGATAGATAGATAGATAGATAGATAGATAGATAGATAGATAGATAGATAGATAGATAGATAGATAGATAGATAGATAGATAGATAGATAGATAGATAGATAGATAGATAGATAGATAGATAGATAGATAGATAGATAGATAGATAGATAGATAGATAGATAGATAGATAGATAGATAGATAGATAGATAGATAGATAGATAGATAGATAGATAGATAGATAGATAGATAGATAGATAGATAGATAGATAGATAGATAGATAGATAGATAGATAGATAGATAGATAGATAGATAGATAGATAGATAGATAGATAGATAGATAGATAGATAGATAGATAGATAGATAGATAGATAGATAGATAGATAGATAATAGATAGATAATAGATAGATAGATAGATAGATAGATAGATAGATAGATAGATGATAGATAGATAATAGATAGATAGCATCTGTTGACTGTAATTATAATTACTGATCACTCAGTTGTTCTCACTCGTACAGAGAGACACTGAGACCAGAGAGTGTGGAGATGAACAGGAGGGATGCACAGGTGATGGCCTGTAGTGAAAAACAACTCACACATATTTCATTCACAGTCAAATAAGTAATTAGGAATTCCTTTAAGAATTACTTAAAGAAGAACTCCCACAAAACTTTTTATTCTCTGACCTGTTAGAACAGTGCATGATATAATCTGTAGTGAATGTAATCTTCTCATCACAGACTGTAATTCTGAGTTATCCCCTCTCTTATTGTAGCTGGGTCATGTGACCAACTCCCTGACATCCAACTGAAACAGGACAGGAAGCCAGTTACTGCTCTATTCATTCCTATGAGACTGAAAGTGAGGCTCCCATAGGAATGCATAGAGAATTAGACTTCCTGTCCACACATAAGTCTATGTGTGAGTTGGTGAGTCTGATTCCTAGTCACATGACACAGATAAGAAACTTCAGGGAGATATAACTCAAAAATACAGCCACTGGTAAGAAAATGACATTCACTACAGATTACGTCATGTACATTTCTAGCAGGACATGGAATAACATTTTTTGCAGGAGTTCTTCTTTAACTGGAAATAAGTCAGTGAAATTAACGTGAGCATCGTGTACACATAGGGACACAGTAATTAAGATCAGTGTTTCAGCATCTTAATAAACCCCCGCGCTGGCGGTGAATTGCTGGAGTTATGAAGAGGCGCCGGCCTCTTCATAACTTTGATGGATCCTTCACCCGTTCTAAATGTAAGATAGCTCCCGAACTGTCTTACATTTAGACCTTTTTCTATGTCTGAAACAGGCGTAGAAAATGGTAAATGAGACAGGACTCTCGGACCATCCCTTCCCCGTCCACAATTTTAGACCTGGCGTAGGTGAGGAAAAGTCTCAGATGGTTAGTTGTGCCGCCATCTGCCCCTGAAATATGTCTAATATACGTGTATTTCAGTGTAATAAATGACCCCCATAATGTGGCATAAATAGGTTTTGCAGTTTTTGAAGTTAGCGCCTCTCTATTTTAGGTTTTGTTTAGTTCTCCTGATTGGCAGTAATGTCAGAATTTTGCTTGCACTGAGGTTGCTATGGCAGCACAATAAAGGAGTATACCCAACCTGTCATGTGACCTCCACTGACATTAATGAAGTCTTTGCACTACCATGGCAACAAGCATAGCGCTTACATAGCAGCAGTTAGTATATAAGGAGAGGTGCAAAGAAAATAGACAAAAATGTCAGAAAATTACCTACTGTTTAAATCTAGCTTTGGTGACAACATGTCCTGTTCTGGAGAGATCACTTCCCAGCAGTCATCTCATTACTATTACAGGCAGAATGGCAAGGAAATGTAGCAACTATATATATATAGATAAGATCCTCCATTTATAATAGGTGATGATCACAGCTCGCCTCCTCCCCCTCCCCGTACAATGACCTCTGCACAGGTCACAGAACATGCCGAGAACACTCTTCCACAAAAGTCAATGAGTTATCTCCCGCTTACAAGTTACTTATGTCCATTTGACTGGCAAATCTCTGAATACTGTTAATAGAAACTCAGACAAGATGGCATCTCCCATAATCATATACAGAAAACAGAATATTACAAAAAAAAAAAAAAACAGTACATAAAAGATTAGAAAAAATGAATATAAAAATATACATATAATGTGTACTACATTTGTAACTAAGTTCTTTAAAGGTGTTTCTGGTACCTAGATATTGATCACCCATCCTCAGGATAGGTTATTAATATCAAATTAATGGGAAGCCCACAGCCCAGCACTACCACTTATCAGCTGTTTCGGGTAGTGGATGGAGCCTGAAGAACAAGGTTTCATCCACTGTGATTCAATCTGTAGAAAAAACAACATGGACCTCACATATAAGTGCAATGTACTGATCTCAGCATCATTTCTAAACATCTATATTAAAGGGAGTCTGTCACCTTGGGAGACACATCCCAGACATACCTGTGTGCACTGTGTGTCTGTATTACATGTCACATCCCAGACATACCTGTGTGCACTGTGTGTCTGTATTACATGTCACATCCCAGACATACCTGTGTGCACTGTGTGTCTGTATTACATGTCACCTCCCAGACATACCTGTGTGCACTGTGTGTATTACATGTCACATCCCAGACATACCTGTGTGCACTGTGTGTGTGTATTACATGTCACCTCCCAGACATACCTGTGTGCTCTGTGTGTCTGTATTACATGTCACATCCCAGACATACCTGTGTGCACTGTGTGTCTGTATTACATGTCACATCCCAGACATACCTGTGTGCACTGTGTGTGTGTATTACATGTCACATCCCAGACATACCAGTGTGCTCTGTGTGTCTGTATTACATGTCACATCCCAGACATACCTGTGTGCACTGTGTGTGTGTATTACATGTCACCTCCCAGACATACCTGTGTGCTCTGTGTGTCTGTATTACATGTCACATCCCAGACATACCTGTGTGCACTGTGTGTCTGTATTACATGTCACATCCCAGACATACCTGTGTGCACTGTGTGTCTGTATTACATGTCACCTCCCAGACATACCTGTGTGCACTGTGTCTGTATTACATGTCACATCCCAGACATACCTGTGTGCACTGTGTGTCTGTATTACATGTCACATCCCAGACATACCTGTGTGCTCTGTGTGTCTGTATTACATGTCACCTCCCAGACATACCAGTGTGCTCTGTGTGTCTGTATTACATGTCACCTCCCAGACATACCTGTGTGCACTGTGTGTCTGTATTACATGTCACATCCCAGACATACCTGTATTACATGTCACATCCCAGACATACCTGTGTGCACTGTGTGTCTGTATTACATGTCACATCCCAGACATACCTGTGTGCACTGTGTGTCTGTATTACATGTCACATCCCAGACATACCTGTGTGCACTGTGTGTCTGTATTACATGTCCAGGAAAAGCACTTCTATTCTGCAGGAAAACAGTTCCCAAGTGCCCAGCTGAAAGTGAAAGTAAAAACAGCTTTCTCTCCTGACTCGATTTCTAACAGCTATATCTTCTTATATACTGGATATAATGCTGTGATTTTGGTATCATTTGAAATCTGGGAATGCCAGCTTTCAAAGAAGGTCAGAACCATTTTCTATCTGCTACCAATCCCTAGATATGAGCAACTAAAGCAGCCCTCCCCTCTTCAGTCTGGTTTGCTTTTGTCACTTGCAGCAGCAGAGCCGGGCACTTGGGAGCTGTTTTCCAGCAGAATAAAAGTGCTTTTCCTGGACATGTAATACAGACACACAGTGCACACAGGTATGTCTGGGATGTGTATGCAATCTTCTATGGGGCAGCGCTCTTAGTTATATTGGTGAAAAACAGGCGAAAGACTCCTTTAAGTACTTAGTATATATTTTGCTCAAAATGCATAGTCCCACTCACCATGTCAAGATGGCCTCTTAGGAGTGGGTCCCTATTCTGACAGCTCCTACTCAGTCTCAAGTTAGGTTTCTGAGACAACATGGAGGGGCAAGCTTTCGAGATCTGTTCACATTGTGCTGTGTTGCATGGTGGCTGTTACTGCTGTACCTGTGGGTTGGTGGAGCCCAGTGCCATGGGGGGCTTAGCCTCACAGCAGGGGTGTTGTTGGGATGTAGGGTCTCGCCACCTGCAGCTGCTGTACTGCCGATGGTGGTGGTCCCCATGTGGTGCTGTGTCAAATTAAAGTAGGGACCCACTCACGAGAGGCCACCTTGACGTGGTGAGTGGGCCTATGCATCAAAATGCCTCCATGGAGATGTTTACAAATTATGCCAGGGCACTACAGCTCAGCTCCCATTTAAGTGAATGAGAACTGAGTCACAGCACCCCAGCACCATACAGTGATGGAGCCTCACACAGCTGATCAGTGGAGGTTTGGAGTGTCAGGCCTGCACCAGTCTGATGATGACCTATGCTGGGGAAAGGTCATGAACATCTAAGTACTGGAAAACCCCTTTAAAGATACAAAGCCACTATATCCTGAGCATGTTCTTAGTGGGTGAAGGAAAGTATCTGAATAACTTTTGACCCCTAAGCTGATATTGCTTTGGTTTGATTTCTTCTCACAAGGAGGTAACCAGTTTAACCAATGAGCCTTGGTGCTGATTGAGTTATTCATAAATACACTGAGAGATCTCAATACAGAATTCTAGTTTTGACTGATTTTAGACCGGTGAAGTCTGTAAAGTTTCCAACAGTATAGGCAAAGTGATACGGCAGATCAAATGCAAATAATGAGCACTCTCAGAAACAGAAAATATTCTATGTGACATTGCCATGCACATGAAATACAGCCGTTCGTCAAAACTTCAGGAAAGCCGTATAAGTGACTGTATAAGCCGTATAAGCTTCGACATTTTCCTTCTTCTTGCAAAGGCGGAAAAAAAAATGACACAATGCACACTTTCCAAGGACAAATTCAAGCACAAGACCTCTGAACTGAATAGGCATGAAATAGACGTTACAGCAGGTAGAGGAACAAAATGACTCATCAGTAGGATCTAACTAGAAGGGAGAGGATTTGGACGTGCAGAGTGTGATGAACACAGTGTCAGCCGGGGAGCCCCCCCCCCTTTAGGTCTGAATAATGGGGATCACCATGGAGATGGAACATCGAGGCCTCTCTGATCTCATCTCGAGCTGACTGCAAGTAATTAAGGTTGTACCCTGTGGGATGCTGTCGAAATGACAATATCATACACACACGGCTCCTGGGCCCTCAGATCATTGAAGGAGAGAGGACATGATATGCTACAGGTGACTCCCAAATGAAGGAACATAACCATTATCTGCATTCAGGTCTGTGATGAACCTGTATGAGTAAAGTCATCTGTGAGCCTTAGATGAGATAGATGAGTACAGGTAGATTTAATTACAGAGAGGCGGTGGAAAGGGAGAGACACAAGCTGTTGGGATGCCATCAATTTAATGACATGTCAGGCTGGATTTACACGTTGAGGTTTTTTTGACGCCAAAGCCGAGTACAGATCATAAACTGAGGACACGCATGAAGAAAACAGTCTTCTTGAAATCAAAAAAACTTGAACGTGAAAACCCGGCCTGCAGGCAAATTATTAACTGCATGTGGTGTACGCTCAGCACGGAGAAATATTAGCATAGTGTGTACAGTATGAGGAGGAATGATGATAGTAATAATCAGGGGAGGACTGGGAACTCAAAGTGGCCCTGGAAAAAATACTAAACGTGGCCCCGTTTTGTAGTCGTGTCTGAACTGATGGAAGACAAAGCCAGCAATACCATATTGTGCAACATTATACCACCTCAACAAGGCCAAATACCACAGTCCCTCAGAAAATACTGCGAGAAGCACAAAATACCGTACTTTCGCCCCATAAGACGCACTTTTTTTCCCCAAAAAATGGGGGGGAAATGCCCCTGTGTCTTATGGGGTGAATGCTAATGAGCGCTTCATTAGCACTGGAGGACCGGGAAGCGGTGAAGACTCTGTACTCACCGCTTCCTGGACCTCCGTTCGGCTGTGCTGTGCTGCGCACAGCGTGAGGGCGCCCTGTGACCTCAAGCTGTGCGCGCAGGGCCACAGCACAGCCGACAGGAAGAAGAAGACAGAGCGCGGGCAGAGGAGTGGCGGCGTCCAGAAGCAGGGGAGGTAAGTGGCTTTTTTATTTTTACTGGCATGCTGGGCTCATAATGGCTAATAAGAGGCATCTCCATGAAGTGAGGCATAGGGAATCATATGGGGACTAAAGTGAGGCATGGAGGCTGAAATGGGGACTAAAGTGAGGCATGGGGGCTGATATGGGGACTAAAGTGAGGCATGGGGCTGATATGGGGACTAAAGTGAGGCATGGGAGGCTGATATGGGGACTAAAGTGAGGCATGGGGGCTGATATGGGGACTAAAGTGAGGCATGGGGGCTGATATAGGGACTAAAGTGGGGCATGGAGGCTGATATGGGGACTAAAGTGAGGCATGGGGGCTGATATGGGGACTAAAATGAGGCATAGGGGCTGATATGGGGACTAAAGTGAGGCATAGGGGCTGATATGGGGACTAAAGTGAGGCTTGGGGCTGAAGTGATGGACTTATATGGAGGCTAATTACAGGCATTAGGGCTGATATGGGGACTAATTACAGGCATTAGGGCTGATATGGGGACTAATTACAGGCATTGGGGGCTTACATAGGGGCTGAAGAGAGGCATGGGGCTCTTATCTGAGGTCTGATTGGGGGTCATTAACATTGGGGTCTGAGCTGAGGTCTGGAGTCTTAGGCTAGGGCTACACGGCGACATGTGTCGCACGACACATAGTGCACAACTACACGACGACAGTTGTCGCGCGACATTGATAGACGTGTCGCAGTCGCAGCATGTCGCAGTGCGACACCATAGACTTCCATTATAAAAATTGTCGCGCGACTTTGGTGCGACAACAAGTCGCGCGACAACTGTCGCCGTGTAGCCCTAGCCTTATTAACATTGGGGGTCTAATTGGTGATCTGACCTGAGATCTAATGAAAAATATATATTATTTTTATTGTTCTCCTCTAAAACCTAGGTGCGTCTTATGGGCCGGTGCGTATTATGGGGCGAAAAAATACGGTATATCTCCAAAAACTTCCACTGGCCGGTCCCCTGGGCCGATATCGGCCCACCGGGAAGTTTCCCTGTAAGGTCTATGGCCAATCCACCCCTGGTAATAAGCCTACTGCATACTTGTGGGATGATCCCACAAAAAGGGGACTAAAGGGGAGGGGGGTACGCAAATTCCTTTCAAAAGTGTCCATTTTGGGGAATTCTCATGGTGGCACTTCAATGTCCTGATTTAGACAAAATTTTGGTAAGCTTGTTATATTTGCATGGAATCAAAAACGAGTAAGATGGAATCACCTATTATTCAAATTAAGTTTTTATGTTAAACATTTTTTCTTGGAATGTTTGATTTTTCTAAAGTTTCCATGCCACTATCTATATTTTAAAAAGTTTTTGAAGTGGACACTAGGCCTGAGACTTCTTATTTTATACAAGTCACTTTTCAGCAGTCATCTCATTATCACCACAGGCAGAATTACAATGGCAGATATCACATCTAGACAACATAGGACCCACCATTCACATCAGATGATAATCACCTCCTCCCACCCCTTGTACATTGACAGGTCACAGAGCACGCCTAGAAAACTCCTCCATCAAAGTCAATGAGGTCAGCTCCAGTTTATTGTCTCTATCGCTGCTGAAAAAGATATTTCTAAATGCTGCTAACAACTGCTTAGACAAGATGGCTGCCAACATAATCCTGCATAGAAATTATTACACAAATCTACAATTGACAGACAAAACAGCTTAGAAATATGTCTCACTATCTGGTTTTACTTTCCAAAAAAAAAAAAAGATAGGTGACAAATTCCCTTTAAAGGGGTTGGCCACCCTAAGTATCAAAAATCCAAAATTCCCCCAGACAATAGCCAACACTATGAAGTATTTCTCAGGTGACATGTACTGGCTGTACGTCATTTATCTAACCTGTTCACCATGACACACTTCCCTGGAGGAGCTCCCTCAGACAGGCTGTGTGGGAGGAGCAGCTGCAAAGTGAAAGTAACAGTCCCAGCCTGCACTGCAGCAAGCATGTCTAGAGGAGCAGTCACATGACCTCCCCGCCCACCTGTGTTCCCATAGAGACAAGAGACCCTTAGATAATATCAATAACCCAGTTATCAGTGAATAACTGCTGTACAGACATTGCAATAGAAAGAACGCCCCAGTCCCAACAGTAAAGGAGGGGGGGGTTACCCTTTTCATAAATTTGCTGTGGGGCCCAGTCATTTCTAGTTGTGCCATTGGATGTAAGCCAAAAACAGAATGAGGGGGGGCTTTTTTTTAATTTTTTTTTTAAGGGCGTGACAATGGCAGAGACAGGGCGTGACCAGTCACCCCAACACATTTATGTTCATTTTTCACCAGTTTTCTGACTGAAATGAAGCCAGAAATCTATGGCAGCTCTGAGCTATCAGATTTCTGTTTAGGTGCACGGACTGCACAAATCGATCTGCTGACATACATAGGAGCCTCCTGTCTATCATCATACGACCTGCTCCCAGCTGACAGCCCATCAATCATCTATGAATATATGACTACCCTTCATCTGGGATAAAAAGGGGGATATAATGTACAGGGGTCACTATATATAATGTACAGGGGGTCACACATCACTATAATGTACAGGGGGTCACACTATATATAATGTACAGGGGGTCACACATCACTATATATAATGTACAGGGGGTCACTATATATAATGTACAGGGGGTCACACATCACTATATAATGTACAGGGGGGTATAATGTACAGGGGGTCACATATATATAATGTACAGGGGGTCACACATCACTATGGGGGTATATAATGTACAGGGGGTCACACATCACACATCACACATCACTATATATAATGTACAGGGGGTCACACATCACACGGGTCACACATCACTATGTATAATGTACAGGGGGGTCACACATCACTATATATAATATATATAATGTACAGGGGGTCACACATCACTAATATATAATGTACAGGGGGGTACAGGGGGTCACACATCACACACTATGTATAATGTACAGGAGTTCACACATCACACAGGGGGTCACACATATATATAATGTACAGGGGGTCACACATCACTACATATATATATAATGTACAGGGGGTCACACATCACTATATATAATGTACAGGGGTCACACATCATGTGGTCACATATATATAATGTACAGGGGGGTCACACATCTGTATATTACAGTATAAAGGGGGTCACTGTACAGGGGTTTACAGATCTCTGTATGCAGTGGTGGGGGGTCACACATCAGTATATACAGTGTATGGTGGTGGTGTCAAATTACTGTTACAGGGGGTCACACATCACTATATACAGTATAAAGTGGTGATCACATATCACTGTATTGGGGGCATCATATATCACTATATACAGTGTGCAGGAAGGAGAGGGCACATATTTACAGATGACATCAGTGACTGCTGCTGATATCACTGACCTCAGCCATACTGACAGCTCAGAAGGGGTTAAAACTCCTGATCTGTTGGTCTGGCTGGAATAAACATGTCTGTGATAAGATCACATTGCAGAGTGGTCATAGACAGGACAGACACTAGGATTGCTCAAACTTTGTTGTTCACAGCACCTTTCTGGCTCTGCTACATCACTGCAGTCAGTGAGGTACATCACAGATTCTCCTTCTCCTCAGGCTCTCTTCCTCTTGCAAAGTTTCTTTATTTCAGCTTCTAACATGTTTCTCTGCTAAGCCCCTTCAGCCCTGTATAGTCAGGACTGCAGTCACAGCAGAAGGAAACTTCTCTGGCACAAGCAGGGTGCCTTTAGGACCCAGGAGCAGCACACTCCTTCCATGGACTAGTGCACATGCAGGCATGGACGAGACAGGGAGCTAGGAGGAGACAGAGAGTGCAGGACAGGAGGGGGTGTGGCTGCCAATAGCAAAGGAACCAGGCAGATCTGCTGCAGAAGATATATGAGGAAGTTTATTCTCTCCCTGCTTTCTTTAGAGTTTTAATAAGTGCTAACAAAGTGGCCAACCCCTTTAAGGAGTCTGTGATCTGACAGAATTTGAACCCATGGCCCACCATTTCCACTAGGCAATAACTGGGTATTCTACACTTACGTTACTTATGGGGTCCAGTGCTGTTAGGGCGCTCCCACTGTAGGGCTATCCGTCAATGATGGCGGTAATGATTACCTTTTTAAAGAGGAAGCAGAGTAATAAATAATCGTGTGTTACAGACAGATGTAAGAAGATCACATTGGTGAAGTCTGAACTTGGACTTTGATTTCTAGAATTAGAAGCTCTGCTTGTACTGGAATCTGATGCATCTAGAGTAAATTAATTCTTAGAATATTCTATAAGATTTTGTAAAAGAAATCTCTGAGCAGTGCCAAAGGGTTGTATCTCTCTATAAGGTCCTTTGGCTTGGAAATCTGTGGCCTGAGATCAAACATTAGATCGTATTGGATTTCACTGGATTTCCCCCATTTACATGTAAACGGTTACGTTAATTTATCGGAAAGTAATTCTAGCTTTTATCTTTAGGATAAGCCATCAATAGTGGATTGGTGGGGGTACAACTCCAAGCACCAATCAGTAATGTAAGGTCCTTCTGTGCTCTATTGAGCGCAGCCTCCCCCTGACTGTCTACACACAGGAACACAATGCCATATATTTTCTAGTGGGTGAGCCATGAGTAAGGGCAATGGTTGCCTGAAATGAGTAGGAGATCTGTCTGCAATTTTAAAATGTTATAATACAGGCTCTGGTTTTTAAAGGACTATTACAGTGCTGAATTTCCATGTAATACACAGCCCTGCTGTGTATTGTAAGGGTATTTGTAAGTACTGATTGGTTCTGTCACCTTTAATTTTTATATTACAAGTTTTACTTGTAATATAGTGGGTTAGAGATAGTACTCATCCCCCACTGTGCTGATAAGAACACATTCATGAGTGATCTCAGAGACATGCGTTCTGCACAGTGGAGGAGGGGCTGATGAGAATAACTGTAGTCTGCACTAACAATTAACTGGGATTCCACCTGGAACTTTATCCTAGGCAGGATGTAAGTATTGATTTGCCCTATCCCTTGTACACCCTGGGACATCGGTCATGTGGTAGATAGCCATGTGCTTTAGCATGATAAACCAGATCCTCAGCCCAAATTTAGGCTAGTGATGTTTATTTACTTTTTACTATTCTGTTTGTGTAATCACACTTAGTAAATATATTTATTCACTTAGCCTGCGTATGCTTATTAATTCCCAAAACTTCTGAATTCACGTTACGTTACAGCCTGGTACTGCAGCTCTTTGCAACTCATCACCATTCAATCAGTAATACTACGCACAGCCATTACAAAATGTACAAAGTGGTGTTTGATAATGAAGGGGACGTGGCACTTGGTGGAGATCGCAGCACCTTCGGTAAGCTGATCAGTGGGGGTGCCTTTAGTCGGACCCCCACTGATCTGATACTGATGCCCTGACCTTAGAATAGGGCATCACTACTATATCATAATGGAGATACAGTCCTGGTTTAATTTATGATGCCATGGTTTCATCCGACTGACCTTTAGAAAGGCTGGGTAACAATTCTGATTTGTCCCCAAATGTCAGCTATAAAAGAGGTGTACTGTGATGAGCTTTGCCACTTACACTAATATATGGTGAACAACACGGAGGCCAAGCCAACTGGCTGAAGGACCAACACTTCTGTTTACCCTCACCTCCTGAACACCACCTCTATTAATATTTTTTCCCTTGGGGGCAACTGGTTGAACTACCACATAACTACTTGTTCCAGGTTCCACAATATTGTACCCTCTAATTTAGATAATCGAATTTGACAAAAAGGAGAAGACTACAGAAGACAAGAGCTTCATCGACTAAGGCCATCACTGCAGCCCCGGTACCAGTGTGTGTGTGGTCATCATGTTTTTTAATCTATGCCTATTCTAATCTAATCATTGTGTGGTCGTGTTAAACATCCAATCTATTGTGCGTGGGGGGAAGCGTACACTCCATATCAGTCTTTAAAAAGGCTGCTGTAAGCATTTAATTGAAGTTCTGGGAGAAGGGAAGAGGATTCAATTATTCAGCTATTTTTCTGTTAAAAGTAAGTTCTTGACCGAAGGACAATTAAAGCTGATAAGATCAGGCAGGCAATCCCGTGGAGCATGGACTAATTTGAAAGTTGCTTTGCCACTCTTCTACTAAAAAAGCAACCTGTAGAAACACGATCAATGTTGGGACAATGGGTCAAATCTCTGCAGCAATGTGATTGATTAGTTAATGAGTTACTTGAGACAAAAACACATGCGGATCATTTGTGATGCGGCTGACTTAATTAGGCCATAGTAAACTCTGCTTCTGTGGATGGGAAATGCTCTCTGTGGCCCACCTTCTGCACAGGGGTAATGAGGAATTTTAAAGGGATAGCCCCATCTCAAAAAGTTATGGGTTATTAACTTCTGGGACCCACACTCATCTGTAGACCAAGAAGCTTTCTGTATACTAGACCTAGAATAGGAGCTTCCTGCATATTAGACCGAGGAGCTTTCTCTATACTGTTTTATTGTTAAAGTAACCCTCTTTCTGTTCTGACTCCCAGTTCCCAGTTCCAATTCGGAGTCCTCTCTGCAGCAGCCCAGCTTCTTAGACTACCCTATGTACGCCATTCTCTCTGTAGTCTGAGACACTCCCATCTGCCTCAGAGTGTCTAGTGCGGCTAATATCTGCAGTCCAGAAAAATGTCTGTCCACATGATAAATCCTTTTCTCACATACTTCCAGTTTTTAAAACCTTCCATAACCCTTTAAATACATATACATGAGATGAGTCACTGGTGGATGGTCCAGACATCTCCTATGTTATTAGAGTCTGCAAAAGCTTAAAGGGGTTTTGCGGTAAAGTAACTTAATTTTTGAA
Organism: Rhinella marina; assembly: GCA_900303285.1. Classification (NCBI taxonomy): domain Eukaryota; kingdom Metazoa; phylum Chordata; class Amphibia; order Anura; family Bufonidae; genus Rhinella; species Rhinella marina. Next base: position 202,355 of record ONZH01010901.1, on the reverse strand, counting down.
AAACTGCATTAAGGCTGCAGGCTGTGACCCAACCAGAATCCATACCTGCACATATAACCAGAGCTTTAATTTACCTTGAAATCCATTTGTCTATCTCCTGTGTGAGCCTGCAACACACAGAGAGTATCATGGCGCCTGATCTTCCCTCACAAAACTACAATCCCCACAATCCCTAGCTTTCCTGCTGTGAGTTTGTGCTTGTTCAAGAGTGTTGATGTTTATTGATTGGCTGCCTGATATACAGTCCAGTCACGCCCCCTCTACTCTACATACTAAGCATGCTCGACCTAACAAAGGCTCAGAAATACAGGTCACTGCCATGGTAACTATGAGGAAACACAGTGGGTAGCAGTGGAAGAAAACATCTTTTATTACTACTGAGCAGTAAATATGTGAAATTGACATTATATTAGGTAATTATTGATGATGAATTAGTCTAAAACATAAGTTATATTTATGGTAACTGGAATACCCCTTTAAAAGCTGAATAATGCAAATACCTAATGTCACCAATGCTTCTGTAATTGAGTCCACACTATACGCCTCCGATGTATCTGTTAGAAAAAAAAAGGATACAAAAACGCCACACACCAGATTCTTGTATCCTGCAGGATTTTTTTTTTACAATGGAACTCTGTGGTGAATGGATGCCAGGCATCCATTTAACATATACGTTTTTTGTATACCTTAAATCTTAATAACAAACCCCACTGGTGTACAATGCTTAAGAATAATTAAGAGGTAATAATCTTGATGCATCTTCGGGAATTATATACATTAGAAATAGAGATGAGCGAGCATGCTCGAGTGCCATTTTTGCGTATTTGCGTACGCATTTTAAAATTCGTACGCTATTCATACGCATATTTTAATCTATACGCAAATGCGTACGAATAGCGTACAAATTGAATTTGTGCGCTATTCGTACGCTATTCGTAAGCATTTGCGTATAGATTAAAATATGCGTATGAATAGCGTACGAATTTTAAAATGCATACGCAAATACGCAAAAATGGCACTCGAGCATGCTCGGCCGAGCATGCTTGCTCATCTCTAATTAGAAATGAAATCAACGCTAGAGAGGAAGCTGGCATGGATTGCAGGTGTAATGTGTAGACATATTGGTAAATGTATTGGGCCATGGGTTACACACTGCGATACTCTGACTGGGGCTGTTTATATGTGCCTATATGTGGTCACCCGGTGGTTGTTGTGAATTACAGACTGTCAAGGATCTGCATGCGAGACACAATAACATATATGTCCCTTAAGGGAGCCTGCCATCAGGAAATTCATTGTTAAACTATGGACAATGCCTTTTAGGGTTAATTCAGGTAAACATAATGATATCTTTCACTTAGTGACTTGTTGCTTCATTTAGGAAAAAATGCTTATAATCTATATGCAAATGAGAAGTTAAGTGCACTGAGGGAGGGCCGAAGCCACTCTGTGCACCCCTGTTTCCTCTGCCAGCTCCTCCCTCTCCTTGATTAATAAGACCAGGTTCCTTGCATGGAACTGTCAATCAACAAGAAGAAGCTGGCAAGGGTGCACCGAGTGGCTTGGGTCCACCCCCAGTGCACGTAACTGTTCATTTAAGGATTAAAAATACTTATCTCCAGCATGTGCTATGCAACGCTTTAGCAGAGCGGAGCAGAAAGGATCAACGATGTACACCGTGGCCCCCACAATGGAATCTATAAACCCGAGAATGTACAGATTCTAAAGTGCTATAGACACCTGAACTTCACATGCCATCAGGTCACTAAAACAGCAAATAAAGTACATTACAAAAATGAATTACAGCCCATTTACAATAGTTTTTAATACAATTATTGAAATGGTTAAGTAAATTATATAGAAATGTAAGGGGATGTCGGTATAGTCACAATATATATTTTTATGTATGTGTGGTGAACAGTTGTGGATGATTTTGCCAGTTATCTATATGTTTTAAAGCCCAAGGGGTAGTGGGGCATTTTAGATACTCTATACCCGCTCCCCTCACAATTAATACAGTTACAGTATATGTAAAGGTTGGTGATTACTGCCATTGATGAACAGCACAACTTTCTCATTTGTGGTTTCTTGGGAAATTCATAAGGATCTCCAATTTTAGAAAAATCAGACAGCAAAATGTGACTTCATTAGCAGAAGTCAGAGATTCCCCAGTGGTGGAGCTTTCCTCCTAAATCCAGCATGTCAGAGATTTATAGGTAGAAATGACAGAGCTTTGTGAGTGTGCAAGCGACCTGCAAATGAGATCATTACATCAGTGACCTCTGGGAGAAGTGAACATCACGACTTCAGGGTAAAACAATATAGATTAGGAGACTTGGAGCACTCCACAATGAAATATGTCAGACGCGGAGATGACCAGCGTGGACGAGGCTGATAGCGGCAATTATAAATGATCAGTGAAGCACAGTAGGCTCGGCGCTCTTCTTCTATGCCATACTGCTCGGATATAATTACACTTTAGATGAAGCTGTGTGAATGGGAAGTGATACCACAGATCTGGATACAGAACATGCAGATGTAGACACACTTTTAGCCATTATATGATAGTAATTGTTCTACAACTTTCACTCATTAAAATGCCAACCATTATCCTTCTACTGCTATTCTTTCCACAAGATATTTTCCATCTTTTTACTGTCTACCGAGACGTGGGATAATGAAAACAACCTTGGTGAATTCACAATGAAGACATTTACTTGCCATTTCAAACATTCTCCATGAACCATGCTATCTTTTCTAAATTCTAATATCTTACTGCAACAAACATGGAAAATCCTGTTGGTTTAGGAGGCATCTAAGAGAACCCCAACTCCCCAGGCAGTTGATGTATTGGGAACTTTGGGGGAAAGGGGTGAAATTACCATAGTCTTTGGTCAATACTTCAACAAAAATCTCCTAGCCTGGCATGCCAATGGTCTTCCGGACACTAAGAGGGTCTACAACTGCAGTATTTCTCTACTCCAGAGACCACATATCCTCAATAGCAACATTCAAGTCTCAGACCCAGCCTTATGTCAGCTGCACCACTCCCTAATGCTTTATCATTCCACATTACACATGCCCACCCATATGCCACATTTTAAAGAGGACCAGTCCCCTCTCCTGACATGACTGTTTTAATAGCTACATGCATTCCACATGTAATAACAATTCTGGAGCATTTATTCTTATGTCTCTATATTGTCATTGCCATTCCTTTATTATTTCTACTAGAAGTTATGAATGAATTACTAGCAGTCTGCAGTAAGGGTACAGAGGGGAGGTAACCAGTTGGGGGGGTGTACCTGCACAGACTGACTCTATCCAATCAGTGCTGCCATTGTCAGACTGTGCAGATACACGCCCCCCAACTAGTTACCTCCCATATAGACATATAGACATAAGAATAGGTTCTCCAGAATTGTTATTACATGTGGAATGCATGAAGCTATTCATTTAATATATATATATATATATATGATATTATCTTACCCTTATGCATCATGTCTTGTAGGATATGTGTATAGATATGCTTTTCTTGTGTTGAGGATGTTAAAACACCTTCCATTAAAGGGGTATTTTCATCTCAGATATTGATGATCCATCAGTAGGATATGCCATCAATATCAGATAAGTATGGGTCCCACCCCTGCGACCTGCTCCTATCTCTAGAACGGGGCCCCAGAAGTGATAGGCCATCAATGTCTCAGAATACCCCTTTAACTTTTATTAATATAGATAAAGTCTGGAGAGACTAAACCTGCTTTCTCTCTATTTTTCGTTCTGTAGCTCAATGTCATTTTACGGTTCCTTGTTCGCAGCCAATAACAAGGATAAAAAGTCATTGATGATAGTTTCTCATTGTGATTGCTGAAGTCCATGTCCTTAAGATCTGCACTTCATTTCACATATCTGAAAACCCCAACAATTACGTAAATCTGTACGGAAGATATCATTAAATAAGCCACACATCTATACAGGCTTTATAGTCTTATTCCTCATATAAATGTGATATTCTCTATTTTTGAAGATCAATGAACATATTGTACTGATAAAACAGCAGAATATACCTGACTTATACATTTCCCTTCTATGCATCCCTTTAACTCCTGCTCAAATACTAATTGTGCTCTTCAGTCTTTCTCATGGTGCAGCTATCACCATGTTTTCCTTAGACATTTTTATCTGTGGATGTTTTTCCACCTGTGGCCACCAGAGGGCAGTATTGAACCACTGAGATTTTGTGTTGTCTGACAGACTAGCAGAAATCTGCAGTAATACAGCTACTCTACTGTGAGCAGCAGACGACAGAAGTGGCTGTACTAACATCAATTCCAAAAAAACAGGCTTCGGCAGAAATAGAGAGATCTGCATGCAGTAGATGCTATTTCTGCACTATCACCAATGCAGAAATGTAACTACTGGGGTTCTTCACTGCTTTTAATGATCATATAAATTTGAGTCAATGTTCAGCTTTAGCCTTTCCCACAATTGATTATCTCGCCATGTATAAATGGGTCAGGCACATTCGGTATTTGAATGTTTGGACATCGACAGTAGCTTTCAGCCATTCAGCTTGAGCTCCCGGAGAGGAAATCATTTGCTAATTCTTCTGACCTGGTAACAGCCCATCCAGTTACATGGCTCTAGCTCATAGGCAGTCCTCGGTGTCTCCATATTACATTTCGGCATCTTGTGGAAGAGAGAACTGGGTAGTAAACACATCCAGTAATGTACTGGCAGTGTACGATTCATCAGATTGGGTCACATAGCTAACTGATGGAAATATGAAGGCTTAGATTACATATGAAGACATACGTCAGTGCTGAAAGAGAGTTTATCTCATGGTATCATTACACAAGGCGATGATCGGTACAAATGAGCGACTAACGAGTTGTTTCTTGGTGTAGTAAATGTTTCAACAATGATCCTTTAGACGTGCCAATTATCGTTCACAAAATTGTCATTTCTTTTACATATTACATCGCTTGTAAAGCAGACGGTTGCAGTAACACAGAGCAATAACTTGAGTGGCGTGCTTAACACACCCACGGTGTAGTTGTCTGTAATTGTGCATGCCCACACAAACGATCCAATGAGAAATCTACCAATTATCGGTTGTCGTTCTATTGTTCATTGCTTTTACACTGCTCGATAACTGCTCAGTTTTGCTTGATTAAATGATCATTTAAACAATAATAGGCTCATGTAAGGGTGCCTTAAAGGGAACCTGTCATCTCCGAACACCCCCCCTGAACTAGAGTAAGCGTTGTATAGTGTAAGTGATGCTGAATCCGAATATGTAAGTTTTATCTTCACATTTACTTCCATTCTGACGCTGTGCTCCCACAAATCTGCAGTAAAATGCACTCACTGGACTCTTCTTTGAGTCCTCTCCATTATGTAAGTGAGCACTGGAGTCCACTGAGTGCATTTTACTGCAGGTTTGTGGGAGCACAGCGTCAGAATGGAAGTGAGTATGAAGATAAAACTTACATATTCGGATTCAGCATCACTTACACTATACACCACTTACTCTAGTTCAGGGGGTATTTTGGAGATGACAGGTTCCCTTTAAAGGGGTTATCCCACGAATAATGTAAAAAATGAAAATAAGACATCATATAGTCCATGACAATACTTTTCTAACAACACTAGAACCAGCCCTGTACCTCACATGGATCCAGAGATCTCCCCATTCATTTCTCTGCTAGATTTATATCAAGCTGACAGCTCAGGGGGAGTGTCTTTTCTGCTGCAGCTTAGGAGGCGTGTCTTAGCTCCTCCTATCACAGCTCAGGAGGCAGTTGAAAGATGAAACTGAGCATGTGCGGCCTTCTTAGTGAGCAGGTCAAAGAAATCAGAGATTAAGTGGCGCTATACAGATACATTTTATTGAATAACTCAGTGACTATGCAGAATTTTTAATGACATGCAATTACAAAAGTATTCAGATCCAGGTTCTGGTTTAAAAACTGTAGAATATTTTTCGTGGGACAACCCCTTTAAGTCACGTTGGTGTATTAACTATAGGCAATTTCAAGAACCTCGAGGAACTGGACCTCCACATCTGTGCCTCAAGGCCATTCAACTGAGGGGTTGTTGCCACATATTGGTATTAATACCACAGAAGAAAGATGTGGTTTTTGTTAATGTCTTTGGGCAGTCAGGGTTTGTCTCTCTTCAAATTAATAGCTCCAAAACTGTCTGACACTCCGACATTATCTGTAGTTTCCTTGCCTCTCATGTATGGCTACAAATACAGGGTGAAACACACTCCTGATGGACATAACACATGATGACACAGATCGTGAAGAAAGGAATTCACTCTACTTATTGCTTGAATGCAACACACATCGTGAGAGATTTATTAAAACTGGTGTAAAGGAAAACTGGCTTAGTTGCCCACAGCAACCAATCAGATTCCACCATTCATTTTCCAAAGGAGCTCTGGAAAATGAAAGGTGGAATCTGATTGGTTGCTAGGGGCAACTAAGCTGGTTTTCCTTTACACCAATTTTGATACATCTACCCCGTTTAATTTTCTGATTAGAGTAGGTGTCCAATAGAAAATTAATTGCAACCTGTAGGAAAACTGAGTGAACAAGTTGTATTTATTTACTACCATGATATAGTGCCAACATATTCTGCAGCGCTGTGCAGAGATTACCATCACCCACATCAGTCCTGGTCCCCATTCAAGCTAGGACCCCAGCGCTGCAAATGTCTACTAATGTAAAACATCAGCTCTTCAACATGCTGGGCCCATTCATGGTCCAGTCAGAAGAATTATCTTCATGTTTATCAATTTAATAGTAACCACTAGGAAATATAATAATATCAATGGGGTTTTTAAAAAAATGAGTCATCCAACAATAACAAATGGCCAATTCCGCCATCAACTTGTATACTCATCTTCTACATATCTCAATGGCACAGAACCTATAGAAGAATAGAAGACTAACCCAGACAGGGCGGGAGTCTCCAGTATCCCTGATAAACACAGAGCTAGGTTTCCACCACCAAATATCTAACTGTTGGGTTTTCATACCGATTAGATTCAAGTCATGTGAACGTGACAATTTTGGCAGGACTGGCCCACTACCTAATGTCCATGGAGGGTGGCCAAGCATGTATATAGAAGAGAGGGAAGGAATAGTTGTCGGCCATTGTGCCAACAGCTATCTTAAGGTATTTTCTGTTGAAATCAATGTGTGAAGATCTTCTGCAGACTTTTTAATGATCTTGAAGAATGACTCATTTGTTGATTCTGGGGAAAAAACATCTCTGTAGATTTGTGTCTCACCAATAAACAGGATGACTGGCAGCAGTAGCTTGGAGCAGTGTGAGATATTTTATGATGTGATCTTACCAAGCAAAGGCTGATGCAGTTTGGATTGTACTGTTTACCAAGTTTATTTTCTGAAAGTAGCAGTTTCTACTCCTTCATAATCCGGTTCTTCTTTTCAGTGTTATTAATTGGTATATTTTGGGGAGTCTATCAATGTCTATAAACTGTATTTTCACCCATGACCCCAGTGCACTGATCTCAGATAACAGGATTTCTGGAGATTTGTGCCTCCTCTCTGCAGTGTAATATGGTCAAACTAAGCTTGGAGGAGTAGCAGATGAATGATGAGAGAATAAAAGGTACAGTAGATATCCATTGACAGATAATCTATGTAAATGAACAAGTTTGATCATTTTCGCCATATGTCGAATAACGATAATGAAATTCATAATGTTTGGTCAAGATTTTCACTCTTGAATTCTATGTTCTTAGAGTATTAGTTGTCTTTACTTGAGTTGACTGGGGTTTTCGAGAAGGAGGCTTGCATCTAATACACTCACACAATTTCCCATACCATTGTTTAGCATACAAAACTACCAACCACCGCATAAATGAAGTGCAAAGCTGCAGAGTAAAAATATGGCACTGTGGTTGGTTTTGCTGCATTTGGCAAGCACTATTGATAAAACATAATCCAGTTAATAAGCAGAGTTAAATTAAGTTTACTGTGCCAGCATTATCTGTTCTAAGGGAGTATAAAACTTTGAAAAACACAGCCTGGAAGAAGCCCTAGTAGATATTTCCGTTAAAGTCAAAAGACGCCCTGGATGTGATAATATAAAGTTGCCTGAAGGTGAGAAACAAAGTGAGACCTAAAAGCAATCAACCCACTGAAGACATGGTGTTCATTGGAATGATAAGAAGCTTACATATCAGCCCTGTAACACAACTACTGACTTATCTCTGTCATGTTCTTGACAAGTGAAGCTATGGAACCTAACTTATATTACATGAAAATACTAAGTAGTAAAGAAAGACCTGGGGAGATGTAAAGAGCAGTCACAAACTCTGAATCTACAAGTAGTTACCCATTCTACATTCTAACTCTACAATATCTAAAGAATGTGGACCTTTGCTACATGCATTTCTTAGGTACATCTCCAGGTCTGGGCTTTAAAGTGGCAGCCAGTATGGGCAATCATTTTGGCTTTCACTCCCCCACTGGTAGAAGTAGTAAAATTGCCAGGAAAACTGAATCATACAGCCATGTAGAGACCATACCAGCACCGGCGTAACCACCAGGGCGGCAAGAGTAACAGGAGGTCCATCTTTACTCAAAGGTGAGGCACAATTAAAAGGGTTTTCTGGGAGTTAAAGGGGTATTCCCATCTCACAAATGTAGTTTGTATAGTTAGATATAGCCATACTGATATTATTACTAATAGAATGTATTTATATAAAATGTACCGTTTAGAAGATTTTCCTATTTGTATATCCATTGTCCCACACACATCAGTCAGGCCGTTGCCCCTAGTTACGACCACCGTGGCCATGTAGTAGTGGTGGCCGGCTTGCTCTTGTTCATACCCGCTCTGAGGTAACTGCTGTATTGTGAACGCACATTGTATGAGCATGCGGGGAGACATCTTAGGGTTGTAGTATTTTTCTCTGTGTTTCCAAAACACAGAGAAACGGATCCTTTTCCAAGATCAATTCATCTCTATGGAGCAGGATCCGTTTATAAAGTCTGCGTTTTGGACGGATCCTGACCATTGTGTTTTGGACTGGTAGCGTCCAAAAGGCAGATGTGAAAGTACCTTAAGATGTGTCTGCGCATGCTCATACAATGTACGTTCACAATACAGAAGTTACCTCAGAACGGGTTTGAACAACAGCATGCCGGCCACCAATACTACATGGCCGCAGTGATCGTAACTAGGGGCAACGGCCTGACTGATGTGTGTAGGACAATGGATATACAAATAGGAAAATCTTCTAAACGGTGCATTTTATATAAATACATTCTATTAGTAATATTATTGGTATGGCTATATCTAACTATACAAACTACATTTGAGATGGGAATACCCCTTTAACTACTGATGACTTATTCTCAGGATAGGTCATTAGCATCTGATTGATGGGGGTCCGACACCCAGGACCCCTGCCGTTCAGCTGTTTGAGAAGGCACCGGCGCTCCCGTGAGCACTGAGGCCTTCTCCCAGCTCACCAAGCACAGAGCCGTACATTGTATAGCAGCTGTGCTTGGTATCGAGCTCAGTCCTATTCACTTGAATGGGGCTGAGCCACTCCTAGGCCACATGACCGATGAACATGGCGTCACTGGCCTAGGAAAAGCTGAGAGAAGGCCTCAGCACTCACGGGAGCGCCGGTGCCTTCTCAAACAGCTGATCGGCGGGGATCCTGAGTGTCGGACCCCCACCGATCATATACTGATGACCTATCCTGAGGATAAGTCATCAGTAGTTAACTCCCAGAAAACCCCTTTAATAATCGTTATGAATGGTGAAAAGGAGTGGAAGCGGTGGTGGAAAACATATGCAAATAAAGGAAAGGAGAACAGAAACACAGGGGACGAGGAGATTCAAATATTAAATTCACTCATTGCTAAGGTTGTTATGAAGAACACCAATTCTATGAACCATGAAAAGAAAACCTTGGCCTGCATTTTTACAGGGTTGTTAATTAATTTTATGTATACATTCTTTTTGGTTAGAAAGCTTCTACATATCTTGATCACAGATGAATGCATATATAAAAAACGAACAAAAGCAAAGCGGCAGTATTATCCTGTACTAACACATGGATTCCAGGGGTGTGCTTACCCTTTAAGTCAATGGCATGAACCATTATGGAAAATAATTTGCTTGATTACTAAATGAGCCACAAACCGGGCCTCTTAATTATGTTTTTCACCAAGTTTTTGTTCAACTATTTCTAGAAAGGAATGTGTGGGAGTCCTGCCATGAGTTAAACTATTCTCTTGGGTGAAGGTTTGACAATCAGTGCAAATATCCTATTATTTCATTTTACAAAATACCACCAGATATCATTTATCATTAACAAATAAAGGAGTTTTACAAAAATAAAGGGAAAAAAGATGTAGTTTGTAAAAAATATATAGGCTATATATAAATTGAGTTTATTGAGATTAGTAGACAGCTAAAGAGAGCGATATATAGATAGGTACCTGCCAGTAAGCATATAACAGTGTCGCACTGGAGTGCCCTAGGGCCCACCAGTATAATTTACTTTGGGGGCCCACTGTACGGATACATTTAAATATTACCTGCTCACACAGCAGCAAGATGCTACCAGAAGATTGAATATGGGGTCCCTGCAGTAACTTTGAGAAGGTCGGTCCAAGTTTTTTTTATATGAACATAGGCTGGTTGAGGTGTTGTACATTGAATATATGTATGTAGTGCAGTAAGTCTATGTGTTATATGCCACTTGTGCAGGGGGTGGGAGACTAGGGGCCCCCAGTGGGCCAGTCCGAGCCTGGTATATAGTTTACTGTGTTGCTCGGTAGCTATTAATACAGTACAGCCACCACTAGTGGAGCTCATTGCAAACTTATTCATTATAGATTTCAATAGGAGGAGTCTGCAGCAATCTCCCCCTAGTGGTAGCCGATTGTAGAATTAAACAGATATTCTCTTCAAGAATATTATCATTGTTAGAACTCTAAAAAGAAGATTGTGAAGTAGGTTGATGGGCAAAAGCACTAGCCAATATCACTTTTCCTACGGACATTCAATGTTTTAGCCTAAAATATGTGCTTACAATTCTAACTCTCCAGATATTAGCTTTCAAGTGTTTGAGCTTGTTCAATAAAATGAACCGATTTAAACTTGTGTTTAAAGCAATGTGAAACACAGGCAAACAAAAGAATTCAATAATTTCAGAAAAAAAGGAATATTGATGTTTCAGAAAAGGAGGGGAAGAGACTGATGTGCAGGAAGAGCAGACTGTAAAAAGCTATGGATGATGCGGATGTTTACTGAGGGCTATTTACACCTTATTGCCATTCTGTTCTCATAGAAACACTGCAGCAATCTCCTGGGAACCAAAGAGTGGACACAGGGGGGATAATTGAGAAGTGAAATCCAACCTTTTAAAATTCACAGTGGAAAATGACATCTGGTGGCCTGTAAAGTGCAAAAGAAAAGAGAAAAAGACATGCAAATCTGAAAGTCCAAATACATGTATTTTTATCTTTCAGGTGCACCCATTTTTTATGGGTCCAAACATATCCCAAAGGAACCAACAGAGAACACTTCTGTGAACTGTGGCTATATCTAAGGGAGGGCTTATCCTTCTTCTGTGTGGTGAAATGTCTAACCAACCCCAGAGGGTGGACTTTCCACAGCAGATTCCATGCGGATATGTTGTGGATTTTGCTGAAGACTGGGCCCAGATTTCATCCTATGCATTGCAATGGAACACATTAACATGCTATGGGTTTCTGCACTGCTGGACAATTTATGCTGCAGACTTTTTTTTCTTAGTGTGTTGATGAGATTTGTTAAATCACTTCCACTTTGCTGCTACAGCACAATGCTGCAGATCTGTCGCACACAAAGCCACGTCTGAATCTACCCTTAGGATTGCTAATATTGAGCAATTCTGTATCTCCCCAAGCATGATTACATTAGGACAAATCAGCCCTAAGAAAATGTTAAAGGCTATGGACACCGCTGTGGGCTCAAATGATGGCTCACTTTCCAGTTTCTCTCTCTTGTCTCTTAAAGGGTTTCTGTCACCAGATCTGGGCATATTAAACAGGATGACATTCGTGTACTCTGACGTCATCGGCGCAGGCGCAGTGAGGTAGCCGGGAGCCCGGCGGCCAGCGCCGCTCACTGCGCCTGCGCCGATTTTATTCCACACGGCGCAGGCGCGGGATTTGAATCACGCACAGGGCCGGCAGAGGATCGAACAAGCTGCCTGGCCCTGTCAATCAAGACAAGGTAGGCGTGACCGCAGGTGGGCAAACGGAGCTTACTAGGTGCAGGGTAACCGCCCCTTGCACCTAGTAAGCCTAATTAGCATAAAATAAAACATCATTTTTATCAAAAACGGGGGCACCAATAAAAAAATTAATACCAGATTGGGCATCAGGTGACATTTGCACATTGCAAATGTCATCCTGTTTAATATGCCCAGATCTGGTGACAGAAACCCTTTAAACTATTGTCTAAGCTAATTCATGACCGAATCAAAGTTCAAATTTATTTTGTTATAAATAAGTTTAGAAGATCATTCGGGAGCAGAGAGAGAGAGGAACTGGAGACAGAGACAGTTACTGTGAATGGCATTCTGCAGACTGTTATGCACTGTGTTACATAAAAGCTGCAACATGCAATTAAGTAAACAAAAATGTCCCCAAGGGTGCCCACAGCCTTTAAGGCTACATACAATGAAAATACACGTCCATATTCACTATGGAAATGCAATGTAGAAAACCATTTCATTGCCTTCCAATCAAAGGCTCCTATGAGCTAACATGTATGCTGAAATCAAACTCAAACTAAATGGGGACATCCCCTAGGGTGCTTACTTCTGAAACCATCCCACACACAGTTCCTTGTTAGCTGACCACTGTACCATCTCAATCATTGTTTGATAGATAGAAGTTCACTGGTAGAAACCCTTCCCCCCATTTAGGGACCAGCAATAATTCAGTAGCTGAAGGAAGCCAACCTATGTTGAAGATCCTCCACTCTACTACAAGGTTCCTCAGCTCCGGTCCTCAGGGCCCACCTACGGGTCATGTTTTCAGGATTTCCTTAGTATTGAGCAGTTGATATAATTAGTGTCAATGTATCAGGACTGACCACAGGTTTTTATTCTGTGGGATATTCTCAAATCATAACTGGTAGGTTGGCCCTGAGGACTGGAGTTGAGGAACACAGCTCTACAAGCCTCGGGGCAGCCACAATGGCCGAGTCCATGACCATCGATAGACGAGTGTTACTGTCTGACTGCTTAACATGTTCCCATTAGGATCTGTGAGATCTTTCTACTCTACAATCCTTCAAGGAAGCCACACCGGAGTCACATTAAATAACAATCTCCTAATATAATCTAATTATAGAATAATCCACTTAGCGTTGGGAGCGCTCCAGTAATAACACACGTGTTGCGTTCCAAGCAGTTGCCTGCAGACCATCATCACACTATAAATTTCTGGTTTATTAGGCTAACTCCACTTTGCGCTCTACCATGTGATACAGATTATACCATGTGAACAATAGCGGTGGTGCTTATAAAATGATTGCCTACGGATGGCATGTGCTGTCATAAACAGATTAAGCATTAATATAATAAATATAATGATGTCTGAAGCTTCTTCATAACAGCAGCACGCCCGTCTCATGAGACAGTAACTCGTTTTACAAAAAGCAATCGTTCTGCTTTAATGCACAAATCCCAAGCACACTGAAGACATCAACACATAAATCAATGAGGTTTTTGATGGTGCCAAAGAATCTGGAGTGTTATAAGTCTCAACCATCGCCTGATGTTAGTGCATAGCATGGAGATCGATCCTTAGAGCAAGCAGGGTCTAGTTTTTCTCTGACACTGCAATCTATTGTGCTGTGTACATATCAGTGAGGCCATCTAAAAGGCTTATCATCATGATTATATGTCACACAAGGGGTGGCTATCAATGAAGCATCCTCAGTCATCTCCTTCAAAAGCATTGGTACAACTGCTTAGGTTAATATCCGCTATTAATGTTGCACACATAACCAATAAAACGATTATAAGGTCAATAAAACATGAGCTGTTCTTTAAAGAGATTATCCACTTTTTGGAATCCATTCTTGTAAGAAGAGTCCAAGAAAAAGAAGCAATCACAAGGTGTCCTACTGCTGAACCTCAGCAATCTGCAGTAATCTGTTGGACACCATGTAGTAAAGCATTACACTGAGCCCATCAGAGGGAACTGGCTGTCCATATAATCAACAAGTGGGACAGGTCCATCAGTTTGAGAGACATCTTTGTTTGCACTGGCCAATTAATGGAGACTTCCCTCAAAATGTAATAGGGTAGTTGATATTGGGTTTTGTAAACCCCACAGCTCCATTAAAGAGCTCCATGAATCCTATTAAACCAGGCTTACTGTCTGTTAGGGTTGATCCTACTGATAAGAAACAGTTGCAGAGTTCTTGAGAAAAAAAAAAAACATTTAGGGAGAGATTTATCAAAACTGCTGTAAAGGTTCTCATGGCCACCAGTCAGATCCCACCATTGATTTTTCAGAGGTTTGTTAGAAAATGAAAGGTTGAATTTGACTGGTTGCGGTTTTGATAAATCTCCCCCTTAGTCTTTGCTCAAATGAGGGCATCAGTGCAATATGAGGGGCGGAGTTAACACCTTTGTGGGAACCTCCGCATTCCATGTTGGCCCCGCCTCTCAGTGCACTGAAGCCCTCATTTGCATAAAAATAACTCTATATTCTCGGGAATATTGCAAGCAATGTTTACAACACAGGCATAATTTTAATCAGCAGAATAAAGCTTCTTTTACATTAGCGTTAGCCTTGTCTGGCAGGGTGTTCCAGCAGGGAAAAAGCCTGCCAGGTCTGTACTAAAGCTTGCAAACATGTGCTGTCGGAGGTCCGGACCGGCCCCATTCACTATAACGGGGACGGGGCGGGAGACGCGGCTGGACAAAAAATGCTGACAGGTGCTTTTAAGTATTGCTGGATGTGAACCACAAGAAGGTGTTGATCACTCAGTATTATAGTTTCTTACACCTTTCCATGTGTTGTGTCTGTACTGCAGCTCAGCCCCACTCACTTAAAGATGTTCCATCTGTATTTGTAAAAAAAATAAATAAAAAATCTTCATTCCATAAAATTAGTCCCAGAGGATCTACCATAAGAATTTATCGGTACCAGAACCTGCAGCCTGAAGTAAGAATATAAAACGTATGTTTATACTCGACATGATATTAATAAAGTTAAATGGAAAAGCTACATAAACACACCCTACTTGTGGCATATGGTTAAACATTATACTATGTGATCTGAAACATCAGCAAGAAGGAAAAGGCCTCAAATAAAGGGATGTTTCTTGTATGAAACCGGAGTACCAGATCCTGGTCCAACAAGCCAATACAGAGTTTGTTGATCCTTTGAATACCTGGCAAAAACAAGTGTGCTCACGTCATAGGAGAACATCATGGGAGAATGTTCTCCAGCTGGTTCCTGGGATTTGTCCCACATTGTTCTGAAGTGGCTCCTCAACTGGCTCATGTGGTTAGCCCACAGTGCCAAAATGTAATGACCTGCTGTTGAGTCAGAAAGCTATTAGCTGATGACACATGAGAACTTCTTGTGTTGAAATGTTCTTGGCTCAGCAATCTTTATGGGCTTCTTGTAAGACCTAGCCTTAGATTGTCTCTTACTTTTGGGCTCATGCATCACCACTAGAGATGAGCGAATATTAAAATGCTCGTGTGCTCGGTCCTCGGTACGAACTTTTCCAAAAGTTCGTAAATTTGTACCGAATAACAAACCCTATTGAAGTCAATGGGAGATACGAGCATTTTTGCAGGGGACCCAAGTTCTTCGCAGGCAAGGTTGCCTAAACACCTGAAAACCTCTGAAAATGATGGAAACACCACGGAAATGGATAGGGAACACCAGGGGCAGCATGCATGGAGCAGGCAGAGACAGTGAAGGAACGACAGGTCCGATAAAGCGTACACTATTGCTATGTAAAATTTACTCTATACGCTGTTGCATATAAATTCAAGACAATGAAACCATTACCACTTGCAAGCATAGAGAAGCTGTCACTCAACTTTCTGAGATTTTTGAATGACAACTTGTTGATCAGGACTCTAAGAAAGCTGGGTGATTGCAATCTAATAGAAGTTAATAGTCATGTGTGTCAGGATTTATCACTTATGTTTAGATTAACCCAGATTTAGATATTTTGTACGCTTATATATCAGATATTTCGTACGCTTATATATCAGATATTTCGTACGTTTATATATCAGATATTTCGTACGTTTATATATCAGATATTTCGTACGCTTATATATCAGATATTTCGTACGCTTATATATCAGATATTTCGTACGTTTATATATCAGATATTTCGTACGCTTATATATCAGATATTTCGTACGCTTATATATCAGATATTTCGTACGCTTATATATCAGATATTTCGTACGCTTATATATCTGATATTTCGTACGCTTATATATCAGATATTTTGTACGCTTATATATCAGATATTTCGTACGTTTATATATCAGATATTTCGTACACTTTCGCTATCCCTATCACACGCACACTCTTTTCCTCTCCTAAAACCACAAGGTGTGTGATCCGAGCCCCAGGCGTACGCATATATATAATAGCAGGTCACCTGATGCAGGCAGCCAATCACTCCTAGACACGTATAAAAGGTAGTAGGTCATGGCAGGAGGTCCCCCAGGCTTTTTTTGCATGTTTATTGGCTAAGAAATAGGCGCTAAACATGCAGGGAGGAGTTAAAAAAAAACACGAATTTCACACGCTACTCGGCCAAGTAACCAATACTTACGCAAATATCCGTGCGGATAACAAATCTTTACGAATATATTCGCTCATCTCTAATCACCACCCATCAGCTCTCCACTGATCACCATGAAAAGCTGGCGTTCAATGCAATTTAAAGATCTCAAATGAAAAGATGGCATCTGTCACAGTCCTTACGAACATAAGTAGACATTATCTTGTGCACCCCTTGCCAACAATTAAGCGATTGGTGTGAGATCCTCTTATTGCACATGGCAGCATGAAAAGCCTGTGGAGATCAGGAGAGTAGACCTCTTAATTGTGTAGTGACCTGGTAAGGGGAACTGCAAGAGAAGAGCTTTAGAACAGCCTTGATATTTCACCAACCATTAATAAAAGCTAAGATGTATGAGGCAGGATCTTGAACTCAATGGCCCTGATTTATCATGCCTTCACTACAGAATTCTGGTTTCTAAAAGTCTCAAAAAGGGGCAACTTTTTGCATTTCTACACCACTCACTCTAGTTTTGAAATATGGGTGGGAAACTGGGTGTGATTAGCTATTTTAATGAGTTTCACTCCAGTTTTATCATGGAGACTTAACAAAAATAAAATAAAACTCCAGTAGGAAGGTGGATTAGGAAAAATGGAGTAGCATTTCAAGACAAAAGTATAAGTTTTAAGGATGAGACAAATTTATCAAAAAAAATGAGATATTTGATAAATTATGCCAATGCAGACTCAAGCAAAACTGACCAAATATTCTCTTTATGATAAATTCCCCCAATATCTGCAGATGAGTTATACTCAATAGAAAAATAACCATAAAGTAAAAAAAAAATCATGTAAAATAGTAATTCTGAAGATTGATGCTTCCGGGTCTCTCAGTACAATGATGTCTTCTAGGTCCTATGTCACGCTGGAAAACATGCAAATTCCAGTTATGCTTCACTTGTGTCCTCAGACATGATTCACTATACCTCCTTAAATGACCTCTCCATTCCTTCTCTCACTTACTTTTGTTCTCCTTTTTCATAATCTCCTCCTTCTGTATGACCTGACTTGTCCCTGTCCTGTAGAGCTCTCTGTCTTGTACTATTAGAACCTAACCCCTGAAGTGATTTAAATTATTCCTGAAAATCTACCTGCTCAACCTCAACCAAGCTTAATTTTTCATCTCACTTTCATCTAATAGTAGCGCAATTCTACTCCAACCTCTTACCTGCCAAATGAATCTCATGTTCTATTCCCATTAGAATGTAAGCTGCCCTTCTTCTGCAAGGTCTTATTTGTGTATCTATTTGGCTTTTCATTTTTTTAAAATACTTTTATAGCTATAGCTTGTTTTTTCTCGTATGGAGCTTCAAATCTCCTATATAGATCCTATATAGCTGCTATGCTCCCCCTACTGGTGACTGTAGGCAACCAGCAGAGTATTTGAAGCCCTGTATCAGAAAAACAGAGCTGCGAGAATATATTAGAAAATGAGTCGGCACAGAATTTTGGACCTAAAAATTATATAATGATAAAGGGTGGAATTTCTGGGACCAGCTCCAGTCTCTAGAATGAAGCAGATTGTAACATGCAAGTGCGACCACCCTCTGTTCATTGCTATGAGCGCAGGCTCGGCTAATTCGGGAGAGGTGGATGTGCATGTTCTCTCCATTAATTTCTAAAGGGTCTTCTGAAAATAACCAGGCACACCTTCTCAGCTATTTTTTTATTTCCCATAGCAGTGAATGGGGAGCGTGCCGTGTACGAGCAGCATGCTCTCCTTCAGTTGGGGGCCGCATTCCGGAGAATGGGGCATTTCCCTGAGGTGGTACCTGCACCTATCTGATCCTGATGGTATTCCCAGCGAGATGGGCCAACCCCTACGGGTTTGTATATCCCTGTTAGGTAATGTGCAGGCAAACAGTTATATATAAAATCATGGGACATGAAGTAGGACCTGTATTACTCAAGAACATGTACTGATTACCTGCCTAGTGGCGCCTCTCTTCAGTACCTGTGCCGCGATGAGCTTCTCCTTTGGATAATAGGTTAGAGTGGCTCCATATTATATTTTTGGTACAGTGGCCCACATTTACTATGCTGTGCACTACATATTTTTAAGATGTGCCAAAAATAATTACTTTTACAGAAATCCTCGATGTTTCCTGGTATTAAAAAAGGAATGAGGACGTGGCCAGCTTCTGTCTATCTTTTAGATACATTTATGAAGCTGAATCCACAATTCTGGAGTAAAAAACAAAAGTGCTGCCGGTTAGACCAACTTAAGAGTCGGTCTAAAGTTTTTGGACAGATTTTTGGTGCATTGGGACAAATATTTAGCATAAGCTAAACCAACAAATGGGTGGTATAAACCAGACAGTCTAACAATTAGCCAGATTTATCATCCAGCGCCAACCAAATGTTTAAAGGGGTTGTCTGGGTTCAGTGCTGAACCTGGACATACTCCCAATTTCACCCAGGCAGCCACCCCAGGGGCGGACTGGGAACATAAAGTGGCCCTGGAAAAAATACTAGAAGGGGCCCCTTTTTGTAGGTAGGTCCAAGTTGACGGAAGGCAGGACCAGCAATACCATATTGTGGCACATTATACCGCCCCAACAGAGCCAAATACCACAGTCCATCACAAAATACTGCCAGCAGCACGAACGACATCCCCAAAAACTTCCACTGGCCGGCTGTGAGGAAGACTCAGGTGACCCCCTCTGCATCGGCTCACCGGGAAATTTCCCTGTAAGGTCTATGGCCAATCCGCCCCTGAGCCACCCTAATATGATAATCAGAACATTTTATGTTCCGGTGCTCTCCTTTGCCCTGCGCTGAATCACACTGAGCAAAGGTATTTTATGGAGCTCCAGTGATGTATCGGGCTCTCCATATGGACTGTTAGGTGGAGGCTTCCTCCCAGCAGTGAGCCCGGTGACGTCACCTGCACTGATGGGCGGGCTTTAGCGCTGCCCTAACGTGTAAAACGGCCACGGCATCGCTAAAGCCGGCCCGTCAGAGCTGGTAACATTATCGAATACACTGCTGGATGGAAGCCTGCTCCTAGCAGTGTACTAAAGTAAAAAAACAGTCCCTTGCCCTGTGCGATCCAGCTCAGGGCAAGGGAGAGCATTGGAGCATGAAAGTGGAGCTCTGATGCTGATATACCAGAGGCTGGAGGGGTGAAAATGTGGGTACGTTTGGGTTTCAGCTCTGAACCCGAAAAACCCCTTTAGGTCTAAGGGCAACATTTATCATTTGAGAACGTTTTCGTGTCTGGTTTTGCATTGTGTGGTTGCACCAAATTTATGAAATGATGCACAGTTTTCATCAGTGCACTGATCAGGTACCGATGACCTATCCTCTGGATCATATCCTATCATCAGTAAAAATAAATCCTGGAAAACCCTTTATATGATAAAGGCCATTTGCCACTGAATTTTAACAGGACTCATTTTAATACATCAGTGATATATAGGTTAGGAATAGATATGTATACTTTTAAATAAACAGAGATACGGCGTGAAGAGGAAGGCGTATGTGAATGGGAGAACATAAGATGAGACGCCTCCATTTATCCGTTCTGGTTCCTTGGTTTCCAGAACCTACGCAGGTTACTGTCTGTGTGTGTCACAACGCTTCACCAAGCAAGAAGCTGAATGGTTCTCTTATTATATTGTGCTGGCAGCCTTGTGGAGGAATGGATTCAGGAGCTGCTATACAGACACTTTAGTGAGATATGATGATTGCTAGGTAAACCATCTGTGTTAGGAATATGCGCTGCTTTCTGTATACTGGAGATTTGGCTTCATAAAAGGCAGTTACCGGCAATCAGGTGAGGTCATAAAATATAACAAATGAGCAATCTGTGCACTACAAATATCCGGGCCTATCAATGAGTCAGTTTGCAGAAGCCATAAAGTCAGGGCAGTGACTAATGTACGGTATTTAGACATGAAATGCTGGTACGGAATATGGAAAAGGAGCTTTTCTGTACAATGATTTCAGGCACCATTTTATCAGCACCTTGGGGAAATGTGATGATGTGGCATATTAAAGTGCCGAGGCTTATAGTGGTCATTACCTCCAAGATTTTTAATTAATTAGAACCAGTTCTCATTGTTCCCAGTGTTTTAAAGAGCATGAAAAAAACACATTTTTAATGCATCTGTGTTTTGTTTTATAGGTAGCATGAGTGTTTTTATGGTGTTTTAGTGTTTTTTTTTTTAAATAGTGTCTTTTTTTTACACGTACATGGTGTACTTTTACACGTACTATGAGAAAAATGACGGAAATAAAAATCACCACACCTACAGAATGCCACAAACTGAAACTCATTGGGGGAAATTTATCAACGTCTTCATTTAAAAAATACGCTAGAGTAAGATGTGGTCAGTCTATGAAGAGGAGGCAGTCTGTGCGCTAAAAAGAAGGCAGCTATCATTTATGCCAGTATCTGGTGAAGATTATAATAAATCAATGAGAACACAGGAGGTTAGGGCCTGCTAAGCTTCGCCAACTCAGAAAAAAGTGGTGTGAGCAGCAGAAAACCCCAGGAGAGGTCATCAATATACTAGTGCTGGGCAGCTCTTTAGTACGGATAGCCTATCATTGCATGCAGTAACATGGCAGTGCCGCTGTGCCCATGTGGTTGTACCTGGTACTGCAGATTAGGCACATTTACTTTAAAAGAACTAAGGCTACTTTCACACTTGCGTTGTAAGGATCCACTTGTGAGATCAGTCACAGGCTCTCATAAACGGTCCTGAACTGATCAGTTTTGTCCTAATTAGAGATGAGTGAGCATGCTCGGGAGCAATTTTCGAGTAGTAGCGTACGCATCTTCTAATCTGTACGCTAATGCATACACATCTTGTAATTTGTACGCATTAGTGTACAGATTAGAAGATGCGTATGCATTAGTGTACAGATATAAAATGTGTACGCTACTACTCGAAAATTGCTCCCGAGCATGCTCGCTCATCTCTAGTCCTAATGCATTCTGAATTGAAAAGGATCCGTTCAGAATTCATCAGTTTTCTTCAGTTCAGTCTCCATTCCATGTTGGAGGCGGACACTAAAACGCTGCTTGCTGCATGAAGAAACTGATCCAAATGGATCCGTCATGACTCACAATGTAAGTCAATGGAGACGGATCCGTTTTGTCTGACACAATAGAAAACGGATCCGTCCTCCATTGACTTTCAATGGAGTTCAAGACAGATCCGTCTTTGCTATGTAAAAGATAATACAACCGGATCCTTTCATAACGGATGCAGACGGTTGTATTATCATGACGAAGCGTTTTTGCTGATCCATGATGGATCCAGCAAAAACGCTGGTGTGAAAGTAGCCTAACACACATATACTGTATAATGGCAATCTGCAGCGAAAACTGATAAAGTGATATTCTTAATTCATCTTATGGCTGTTATTCTCTATGACATAAAGACTTGTGGACAATACTACTACCACTACTACTGCTACTAATCTTTATATATATTTATTTATAAATCTAATTTATATTTCACTAACATCTATGTCCATGAATAACTAGTAAAACCTTGGAGGTCCCCACCATGGTGCGCACCTGCCACCGGGTGATATAGGAGGTAGAGCCTCCTTTTATCAATACAAACTTATAGGGAACCTGTCAGCTCCGAACCCCCCCCCGAACTAGAGTAAGTGTTGTATAGTGTAAGTGATGCTGAATCCGATATGTAAGTTTTATCTTCATACTTACTTCCATTCTGACGCTGTGCTCCCACAAACCTGCAGTAAAATGCACTCACTGGACTCTTCTTTGAGTCCTCTCCATTATGCGAGTGAGCACTGGAGTCCACTGAGTGCATTTTACTGCCGGTTTGTCAGAGCACAGCGTCAGAATGGAAGTGAGTATGAAGATAAAACTTACATAACTGGACTCGATGTCACTTCCACTATACACCGCTTACTGTAGTTTGGAGGGTGTTTCAGAGCTGACAGGTTCCCTTTAAGGTTCTTCTACACAGACCGGTGATCTGGCAGATTATTGGGAAAGAAGTGGGCATTCCTGATAAGGCCTCAAGCACATGAATGTGTGCCAGCCGTGCCTGTACTGTGTGGTACAGTACCGTGGGGCTGCCGTATGCAGATCACATCCGACTGTCCGCACCATGAAAAAAATAGAACAAGTTCTATTTTTTTTGTGGTTCGGAGACACGGACAGAAACACCACAGGAGCACTCCGTAGTGCTTCCGTGGGCTTTCGATCCATGCTTCTGTTCCGGATTGCGGACCCATTCAAGTCAATGGATCCACATCTGTGATGCGGGGTGCACACGGCCGGTGTCCGTGTATTGTGGACCCGCCGAATGCGGGCAGCAATACAGCCACGGCCGAGCAACAGCTGTGTGCATGAGGCCTAGCTGCCTAATCATCAGAGGAGATGAGAGCCGCATTTACATGAAGCAATCACCTCCACTATATGGGTACAAGTGATCAATACTACAATTACTTGTCCACATAGAAATCCATTGCTTCTGGGCAGCAGATTCCTGTTTAGACAGAACGACCTGCTGTACCGGGACAAGTACTTTTTACACAGGACAATTATTGGGAACGAGTATTCATACGAACGCTCATCCCTGATAACCTGACAGATCATCGACCCATGTAAAAACACATTAAGGGCTCAAGAGCAGGCATTTAGGGAACAGGATCTGATCACGTCCTGTCTTTGGCTGTACATAGTAGTAATATCACCATGTCCATGGAGCCTGAAATTGTTGTTTGCGGTGGAGACATATTTTCAATGCTATTATGCAAATAACTAGTGTGATTGTATAGATAAATCTTGTCATTATTGTGCAGTTCCGAGGATTCATTCATCCTAATGTGGATAACAATAAACCAACTAGTCTCACATTGCTTCCTGTTCACTGTCTAGACAAGCACATGATGTTCACCAAGTCAAGGTCTCATCTCTGGTGGGATCTGAGCCTCCTGTACGAGCCCTCAGCCTCCTGTACGAGCCCTCAGCCTCCTGTACGAGCCCTCGGCCTCCTGTACGAGCCCTGAGCCTCCTGTACGAGCCCTGGGCCTCCTGTACGAGCCCTCAGCCTCCTGTACGAGCCCTCAGCCTCCTGTACGAGCCCTCAGCCTCCTGTACGAGCCCTCGGCCTCCTGTACGAGCCCTCGGCCTCCTGTACGAGCCCTCGGCCTCCTGTACGAGCCCTGAGCCTCCACAGCCCTGGGCCTCCTGTACGAGCCCTCAGCCTCCTGCTACGACCCTCAGCCTACGAGCCCTCAGCCTCTGTACGAGCCCTGGGCCTCCTGTACAGCCCTCCTCTACGAGCCCTCAGCCTCCTGTACGCAGCCCTCAGCCTCCTGTACGAGCCCTGGGCCTCCTGTACGAGCCCTCAGCCTCCTGTAGCCTC
The DNA here is from genome assembly GCA_900303285.1 of Rhinella marina. Classification (NCBI taxonomy): domain Eukaryota; kingdom Metazoa; phylum Chordata; class Amphibia; order Anura; family Bufonidae; genus Rhinella; species Rhinella marina. The sequence continues at coordinate 178,099 of ONZH01010901.1, read as the reverse complement.
TGTACGAGCCCTCAGCCTCCTGTACGAGCCCTCAGCCTCCTGTACGAGCCCTGGGCCTCCTGTACGAGCCCTCAGCCTCCTGTACGAGCCCTCGGCCTCCTGTACGAGCCCTGGGCCTCCTGTACGAGCCCTCGGCCTCCTGTACGAGCCCTCGGCCTCCTGTACGAGCCCTGGGCCTCCTGTACGAGCCCTGGGCCTCCTGTACGAGCCCTGGGCCTCCTGTACGAGCCCTGAGCCTCCTGTACGAGCCCTGAGACATGACTATACTGACACTTCTAATTCCCAGATCAGTCCTGCAGATAAAAGCTATGCGTTTAAGACATTTCTGTAGAATTGCTGTTTATGCCATTACCTAAAATATTCTTCACTGCAGCTCTGAAAGTAGAGGATCCGTCACCTCCCAGACATGTCTGTTTTAGTAAATTCTGAGACATCTTTCATTAGAGCTCTACCTTATGCTGTCGCTCCTAGAAATGTATGAATGAATTGGTAACTGGGTGTTACAAGTAGAGGGAGGGGATGTATCGAGACCCTGGTACTGTCCAATCTGCGCTACTAGTGTCATTGTGTAGGGACATGTCTCTTTGAAAGGTAACGATAATGTCCAGTGGTCAATTTATTCATATACTTCTCAGAGGAATAACAGAGGAAAACACAGCAACGTTTTAAGGGAATGTTCTCCAGAATTTCACAGAGCAGTATTGGGCACTGATTTGAATGTGGTGTCTTACTGAGTGGTGTACATAGAGAAGTAAGGGCCCCATAGGAAGGATCTGACCAGGCCCCCCCACAGGACAGAAGGGTTTACACCTAAACCCCTTTCAATGACCCTTGGGCTATTTTCCCACTGCCTCATTTGCTAATAGGTGTTCCTTTAGAGCAGGGGTGCACAACGTTTTCTGGGTGGGGGCCACATTGTCCGACTGAACCAACGTCAAGGGCCGAAAATAAAATTTAAAGGGGTATTACCAACTAAACTACTGTATTTATGGCAGATTGAACACACAGTGTATACCATTAATGTCTAGTTACAGTTCCAGGAGTCCCATCTAATGGGAGAAATACATGAAAAATGCATGTGAACAGCCACAAAACATGGACATACATGTCTGTTACCAGATGGATGGGGCCACACAGAATGGTATCAAGGGCCGCATGTGGCCCCCGGGCCGCAGGTTGTGCACCCCTGCTTTAGAGGGTAGAGCCCTGAACAGGTTTTTACCCCCAGAAGAAGAGGAGATGATCCCAACTAAGACTGGGCCCCCTCTTGTCCTGGGCCCCATAGCAGTCGTATGGTCTGCCGCTATGGTAGTTACGCCCCTGGTCTTACTGTACCTATGTAAGCCTCTCATCGTTTATACAACGCTTCTATGTGAATCATGGCATGCTGTGTGTATGAGGCTATTCTCCATTAAAATTGTTGCTTTCAAGTGTAAGTAACTTTTTATATACATCTCCTGCCTGTCCAAGCTATTGCAGTACATGGCTGAGGGTGCGTTCAAATCAGGGTTAGAAATCGGCCAGGCTGTTCCGGCATAGCCGTATACGGCCACTCACTGCTGGATGCTCATTCGCTATAATGGGATCCATCAGGTTTCTGGCTTTGGCCAGACAAATATCACTGTATGGAGAGGTTTTTGTCCGGCCGGGACAGGCCCCCAGCACAGGCTGTCAGATGTCCTAACGTAAGAACCTACAGCAGGGATCAGCAACCTTCAGCACTCCAGCTGCTGTGAAACTACAATTCCCAGCATGCTCCATTCATTTCTGTGAGAGTTCTGAGAAGAGCAGAGCAAGTATGCATGCTGGGAGTTGTAGTTTCTGGAGTGACAGAGGTTGCCTGCCCCTGACCTAGAGTAAGGGTGGGGCTGACCACATTTAGCCAAGCCGCGTCCACCTTTGACAACCAATAGCTGAACAAACTTGTGGTAAAGTTGTGCCCCTCTGTTTGACATGGGTGGGCATGGCCTGGCATAGGTCTGTGTGTGCCACTCTACAGTCTCCTGTACAACGCTCTACCATGCGCACAAGACCAAATTCTCAGGACTGATCCAGCTCAATACTATACACCATCACACAAGCGAGCGCCACGTTTCTGAGAGAATAGGCGCCCGATGGGTTAACCTCCTTTAATTATGGTAGAGAAGCAAGAACAGCCGCATAAAATATTCAGCTCTGATGCCTTCTGAAGCCTTCATAACTGGCTTAGCTTAACTCGGGATGATTAATCAATTATTTACTTAGGGTAGACCATTTCTCTGTCATATAAATTACATTTAATGCCGATCCATTACTCTCTATTATGAAAGTGCAGTTATGGCTTCCTGGTTTGCTGGTGACAGGCATTAATATAAATATATGTGTATATGAAAAGCACAAAGTACCTCCGCCACATCCTCACACAGCTTTTGTTCCCTTTTGCAGGAAAATTACACGTTGGGGAAAGGCATATTCTAGCCTGCCAATCACGGCATAAACTAGAAATGGGTCACTGCATCGTCTGCGAAGGAGCGCGTGCACATTTCGCATTTTCCATTCATTCGCGGCGGAAGGTGTAGGTTAAACCACTCCAGGCGAGGAAGGCTGCGGTGTAAGTGGGCTAAACCATGTCGTGAAAAAGAGGCTGCAACGCGTCCTATATAGGTCAGTGATCTGCTGCCAGCAGGCGGCACACGGTGGGGCCAGGCGGATGCCATCTAATCCATGCACTGCTGGAATGGCGTCTATGCATGGCCAGAGCGGATCTGGAAACTGCATTAACAGCAAATCCTTAATATGTCATCAAATGAATCATTTCCATTAGCGGCAGCAGCAGGAGTGATGTGAATACAGAGCAGCCGGGGGAATAGAAATCACGTTTCCAGACTGTGAGTCCAGGCTCACAAGCAGAATATGGCGTGATTATTGCTACAGCTTTATTTTAAGAAACTTCTCTAGTAAATATTCATAGAGCTGTTTCTATCAAGAGGCAGACGTACAACCTGCACTTGTTATTATTAATTCATTCAATTTCATGATCGTATCATTAAAAATACTGCCACCCTTTCCATGTCTGGCACTGTACAGACACAGCGCAGTTTATACAACACCTTCTTTAAAGGGAGCGTGCCATATTACAATGCAGTGCAGTCTGCAGGCAGCGTCTTATAGAGCAGGAGGAGCTGAGCAGATTGATACGTAGTTTTGTTAGATGTGACGGTCATTTAGTCATGTAATCTATGCTCACTCTGGGCTTAGGAGTCCAGTGGGCGGTCCTACTCAGTGGGCGGCCCTACTCAGTGGGCGGTCCTACTCAGTGGGCGGTCCTATTCAGTGGGCGGTCCTACTCAGCGGGCGGTCCTACTCAGTGGGCGGTCCTACTCACTGGGCGGTCCTACTCAGCATGCGGTCCTACTCAGCGTGCGGTCCTACTCACTGGGCGGTCCTACTCAGCATGCGGTCCTACTCAGCGTGCGGTCCTACTCACTGGGGTCCCGGGCGGTCCTACTCAGAGGGCGGTCCTACTCAGCGGTGCGGTCCTACTCAACGCGTGGTCCTACTCAGTGGTGCGGTCCTACTCAGTGGGCGGTCCTACTCAGCATGCGGTCCTACTCAGTGGGCGGTTCTACTCAGTGGGCAGTCCTACTCAGTGGGCGGTTCTACTCAGTGGGCGGTCCTACTCAGTGGGCGGTCCTACTCAGTGGGCGGTTCTACTCAGTGGGTGGTCCTACTCAGTGGGCGGTTCTACTCAGTGGGCAGTCCTACTCAGTGGGCGGTTCTACTCAGTGGGCGTCCTACTCAGTGGGCGGTCCTACTCAGTGGGCGGTTCTACTCAGTGGGCGGTCCTACTCAGCATGCGGTCCTACTCAGTGGGCGGTTCTACTCAGTGGGCGGTCCGACTCAGATTTACAGACTGAGAGCTGTTGGCACAATCATATAGGGAAGACTGGTAATCATGAAGTAGGATCATCCATTGCCCAGAATGAGCAGAGGTACTACAACTAATAGACTAAAAAAAACCTAATACAAATCTCACAACATCCGTTGCTTCTAATGGAGAATATTTGTGACATAAAACACCAGACACAGCGCCATCCAGTGGTAGACTCCCTGCGGCCAGCAGTACAGAGCAGGAGATGCTCCATGTGTCTGCAACACATAGATGTGAATTAGGCCTTAAGAGGGTCCTCAGGTAAAGTATATACCATCATGATATGCCATTACTTTATGATGGGTGGAGTTCTAACCTCTGAAGAATGAATGAAGGAGAAACAGTCCTGATTTAGAACTGTGGCCCCTTTAGTCTTCCCTTTCACTCTCAGAATCGATGAGAATACCAGATGTCCGACCGCCACCCAGTTGTCCTATCCTCTGGATAGTTCATTAGTATCTGATCGGTGGGGGTCCGACACCTGGGACTCCCGCATATCAGCTTTGTCTCTCTAGTCACCAAGCACAGCACTGTACATTGTATAGTGGTCATGCTTGGTATTGCAGTTCAGCTCCATTCACTTCAATGGGTTGAGTGGTGCCTAGGCCATGTGACCAATGAATATCACATGACATGGCAAAGCTATGAGAAGACAGCGAGTGCCGATGCCTTCTCAAACAGCTGATCGGCAGGGGTCCAGGAAAAGGAGCGGAGCCTGGGGTGCAACAAGGGCACAGCCGTGTCTAATTAGCATAGAATAAAAAGAAATGATTCTCAAGAAAGAGGCCACCCATCGAAATAGGACCAAGACCATTATGTATTGTACTGACAAGCGTGCATCTTGCGTGTAAGGTGGATTTATAATGACGTATCTGGTGACAGATTTCCTTTAACCTCATCTCATAGTCTTCTGGGCAAATGTTCTTTACAGTGTAAACAGAAACCCCCCTTTAAATAATTGGTATATAATAAGTAATACAACTTTATTTATTCAACTAAAGTGGGTTGCATCGGAGACCAAAGTGTCAATCCTTTTTTTTACGATTCGCTACGATACAAGGTTTAGCATTTTTCCGATACTAAGTACCTATCAGAGAAATGGCGCACACACCATGTTCTCATAAGAGGCTGCACAGTGGAGAAGGAGGGAGAGCGTCCCGCGCTGTCACGCGGCCAGCCACTGCCACCAATGAAAACACTTAGTGGTCCGATGGGGGGTTGTCAGGGAGGAAAGGGGTAGAATAGAAGGCCGAGAGAGAGAGAAAGTCCACGTGGTCCTCGCAGTGCTGGATGCTGATAAGTTAAAGGACCTTTACTGGTTACTGGTCACATGGTGATGACATCATCAAAGGTCATTTATCAGCATCCCGGAAGATCGTGCTGCTGCAGTTTTCTTACATTAATGTGAGGCACATGGTCTCATTACATTAATACCTGCATGTGCCTCATATTAATAGTAACAGTGACCCTATAATGTACTACCTCATGTAATGGGCAACATGGGGTTAATGATGGTGCCATTTACTATGAATATGAAACACATGGAAGTTTACAATTAATAACACCATGTGCCTCACATTAACCCTTTAACGTATAAGGGAATGGTATGGAGCAGGTCTAAAAGATCTCTATTAGGATGAATAGGATAAGGGATCACAAGATTCCAGGTTCTAGACCCCTAAGGGACTAATTGTTCATTAAAAAAAAAAAAAAAACACACAAAAAATTTACATATAAACAATAATAAAAAAATCAGGTATTGACACGGCTGAAAATGTCAGAACTATTAAAATATTTCAAAAAATGTTCCTGTGCAGTGAAGGCAGTGATGGAAAAAACATTAAAAACATGAAATTTGCCATTTTTTGTCACCTACCTCCTACCAAAAGAAGTTGGTGATCAAAAGTTGCATGTACCCCAAAAATGGTACCAATAAAAACTATAGTTTGTGCCTCTACATAACTTTGGCGCATCAAGCGCACCGGCGTCTAAAATGGACGTTGTACCAGATTCATTTTGAAATTAGTCAAATATCGTATGCACAATATATGCTGTGAAGATGCTACTATATATTTAACAAAAATGTATATATAAAATATATATTTCTTACCTTAAATTTGCCCAGAATAATTTTCACACATGGGACAACGGAAGTGAAGAAGAAGCAAAGAGAGAGGGAGACAAAAAAAAGAAATCATTGTTAGTTTACTGTAACTTGCTGATTATGTATAAACCATATGCAATTAAATTACAAATATTTCAATATGGCGTTCCTAAAATTTAAAGGGTATATCCATAATACAACTGGATAAAAAAATACGAACAAACTAGCTATAAGAAATGCATTAGCATTCCAGAGCAACTTACAGAAAGTAAAAGAAAGAGTCAAAGACTGACCGATACAAACGTAATATGACTAAATAGGAGGATGAGTTGCTAAAAAAACAGATACCAGCCCTCATTTTGTGAAAAGAAAACAGCAACAACCTGATTTGTAGCTATCCCTATTTTCCCACTGCACTAGTTTTTATACATTTATACAAATGGAGCAAATATCTAGGAAAATATGATCCATTGTCTTCTCAATCCAACAAAAAACACATAAAACCAAAAATATTGCAGCTAAGGAGCGAGCGTGACAAGGTCCCGTGTTTAAATGAATTGTACCAAGTTTAATCCTCTTCTCTAAAACAAGTCAGCAGACTGTGGTAAATCCCTCCAACGATCAGTTGTTATCACCAGGGGAAGCTACATTTTGGCCACTGAAGGGAAATTTGTATGTTTCTAAGGATCATCTAATGGTCTTGCCTGAAATTATTACCAACAAAGGGTTATGTTCTCAGTTTCTAGAACAAAAGTCATATGAGATCAACCAAGATCCAACTACTGAAATGATTGCTATTCCATTTTGTCCGATTAAGTTGGGCCGTGTTTCTCTATTTGTCTTTAGGCTTTTCAACTCACGTTCATGAGTTTTGTGACTAGATCATTCATGGACCATCTTCGACTATCCTCTTTCCCCCTCCCTCCCCTTCTAATGACTTGAGACTGCTCACATGTCCAAAATAAGATAGTCCAGTCCTGATATTTCCCCCTTGAATGGAGTAATAATTTTAGAGTTCTAAAGGGCCTACTTATTTGGTTTGGGGGGTGGGGGAGCATGCTATTTTAACATTGATGTTTGAAGCATATCCCTACCACTTCTAGGGTAAACCAACATCTCTTTCATTGACGTAGTATTATTTGGCCTCAAGAAGAAAAGATTTACGTTATGATGATTATGGTTGACCATCCGTATCAATATTGTTCTACATGGATTGGTTAACTAATTAGACTTGAGCTCAGCAGTTTCCTTAGTGTTTCCTGTATTGGAGTGTGACAAAATCAGAGTTTAATGATGTTGACTTGGCACTAAATGGGTCATATTAAATGCAACCCACTTCTTCATGACACGTATAATTTATCCAAGATCAAATAAATGTATGGTAACCGAGCCCGGAACCTATAGAGTAAGACCAAGTTCACAACAAACTCCTACTCAGAAATAATTGCTTCTGTCCAGTCCACTGGGTCTATGTGCCAGAATATCAGCCAAGAAACACTAAATCTTCACTCAAAGGTCAGCCTGACACCAAAGCATTCATTTCCTCTTCTAGAGTTGCCACCTTGGGAAAGAGATGCTCTTAATGAAGCGTGGAAGAGTGATACACAGTAGAGAGCACACTGAAAAAAACAATAATTTATAGGGGAAACGTGAAGATCCTCCACGCCTCGGAGTTTAATATGCTGACTAGGTTCTCAGTATATGCACTGGAGGGACGAGGACAGATGTCTGCACCCCATAAAATTAGCATGCGTTTATTTCTGGGCTGATCACATGGCCAGTCTATTAATCTAGATTCCTGCTGGTCCTTCCTCTAATTACAAGCCTTCTGATTATGGCCTGTAGGCTCCGGGAACATAGAACAGCTGTAGTCATGGAATCTTACCAAAGAAAATCCAGACTCGCTCAGAGCAATCTACACTTAGTGAAATTCATAAGAGCATAATGAATCCACTTCGACTACAAAAGTAATATCACAAAAAGCTATTAAAAACTGACAGCTCGATGGCTAGATATATTTTTTAATTATTATATCCCCTTACGGATATCAAGCAAGGAGGCTCCGGCTCAAAAAAAAAACATTCCTTTGCGTTGGTACAGTTCAACCCATGAAAGCCCACAGCTGTCACTAGGATAAATTATACCCCGGACAGCTGCAAGATTTGGGGAGGAAACAAGCAGTCTACGTGTGGAATTACATTGTAAAGCTGTACTGATTTATAAAAGCATAAATTATTAAGAAACAATAGTAAAGTAATGATTACAGCACAAATGTTGGTGTCCACCATGCTCCTGTCATGAAAAAGGAAGGTTGTCAAAGTAATGTCTCTGCTAACATAACTGTATAGTCATTTAAAGGGGTATTCCGGTAAAGTAATTTAGAAAAACTGCATTAGATTGCAAGCTGTGACCCAACCAGAACCCATACCTGCACATATAACCAGAGCTTCAATTTACCTTGAAATCCATTTGTCTATCTCCTGTGTGAGCCTGCAACACACTGAGAATATCATGGCGCCTGATCTTCCCTCACAAAACTACAATCCCCACAATCCCTAGCTTTCCTGCTGTGAGTTTGTGCTTGTTCAAGAGTGTTGATGTTTATTGATTGGCTGCATGATATACAGCCCGGTCACGCCCCCTCTACTCAGTAATCAGCAGCACACTAACACGTCCTTTGTTTCACAAGACATTTAGCTAGAGAACTGAAAGCAACACACTGAGCATGCTCGACCTGACAAAGGCTTAGAACTACAGGTCGATGCCATGGTAATTTATGAGGAAACACAGTGGGTGGCAGAGGAAGAAAACTACTTTTATTACTACTGAACGGTAAATATGTGAAATTGACATTATATTAGGTAATTATTGATGATGAATTAGTCTAAAACATAAGTTATATTTATGGTAACCGGAATACGCCTATAAGATCCTGACCAGTAAGAATATATAGTACACAAAGAAAATATCAACAAACTCAGGGCTTTTCAGTTTCTCGACCGCTAACTGTACAAGAAGAGCGTGTAACCAATATCAATATTCAGTAAGAATATCTACTGGCTGGCTCGCCAATTTAAAAGGAGATATTAATTTTAATAAATTAATATCTAATAGTTAATATTAATCACTCCTGTCACACAGCCCAATGGAGTAAGAGAGTGTGACTAATTAAAATGGGGTTTTTAAGTGATCACTAGCTGTTTGGTGGGAGTCTGGCACGGCACACCCCTGTGGATCAGCTGTTCTGTGTAGCTTAGTCACTAGTAGTCAGCACCAGAGCTACAGAGCCATGTCAGCATTGTAATGGACAGCGCTCGTCACTGCATGGCTGTTTCCACTGATTTCAATTAGAGCATTGCTGCAGTGACGAGCGCTGTCCACTACAGTGTTGACCGTGCAGTGTAGTTCAGGTGCCGACTATCAGTCCTAAATGTAAAAAATTGAAGTTCCATATGTAGTACATCAATGCAAACATATCTATATTCAAGACAGAATGAGCAGTTCAAAGGGAAAATGGCCATGTGACGATTTAGTCTTATGACTCCATGTTCAAATCTGGTTAAAAGCCTCATCATAATATAGTCAATAAGCTTCTACATTCCTTGAACACTAAGCTCACACTACCAGGTATTCCTTCACATGCCATCTGTACCCATTACACGGGCAAGGCTAACCCATGACTGAAAAGGATGAGCAAAAGACTACAATACTAGGGGGGTGAAAGCCTGTATATGTCACTCATTTGTTCTATGACCCCTCTATAGACCCTTCTGACAAGGAAAACTGCAATTAGATGTTGCTCTCCAATGTCATGGATGCAGGGGCGCACCACCAATGAGGCCAGGTTTGGACAGGTGGGGGAAAGGCCTTGGGCAAGTAGTGCTGTCATTGTGGAAGTGTTCATCTCTGCATATTCAACGGTATCACTATATTAACCAGCATGTTTTGTAGCGCTATATGTAATGTTTTCAAGTATGCCTTTAACAGTAAGGCTGGTGGGAAGGGGTTAGGTTGAGAATTTGGCATGGGGGCGGTTGCTTATTTCAGTTTTCTCCTCAGGCAGCAGAAAGGCTAGATGCACCCCTGCATGGATGAGATTATCACTGGGATTTGTCCCCTGAAAGGCAGCAGCCCACACACCAGTACATCAAGACAGCAGCTACTTCTTGTAGTAGCTCTCACTCTTTTACATCTTTATGTCCTAATAGTATATGTACAGATTGTATGGGGGCTGTTTGGTCGGGACAACCTCTTCAATAAGAAACGGAGTACTATTTATATGGAAATTGGACAGTGACACAAATGTTCATGTCTCGTGCGGGTTTACATACACAGGAGGCAAATTATTATATCCATGCACATATTAGCAGCATTCTTCCAGTTTTTATTGATTTTTACGTAATGACTCGGATAACGTCAGCTGAAGGATGACTTATTCTAGGACATCTACGCTGTGTAACCAGCTGCCTATCTCCTCTGGTCGATAAGAAATAAGAGGAATTGGCCCGACAATGACAGCAGACAGTTCAGAGCTGAGCGTGATTTAATGGCGGATATGCCTTGCTTTCTTTCTACTTGTGGATTCACTTTATTCCAAACATCGGTTCACCTGGAATGAAATCACACGACCTGACAATAAATTATTCTGCTCGGCTTCTCAGCTGAGGCAGATAACAGAGAGAGGGAGACGGATGAGTATAGATAGATGGGCAGGAGGTCTGGAAGAGGACAGAGGCTCTGCTACCCAAGGTCGATTGATAAAAAGAAAAGTACATCAGAATGGAGAGGAGCCAGAAGTATCCTGGCAAACCTCCACCCTCAGCATCCTTACACTAGAGAACTAATGGTCCAAGGATTTAAAAAAATCAGTTTTGACTCCTTCTGAGACACTATTGTTTAGCTGGGGAAAAAAATATTCCCAATCACTACTAATCTACCAACCTAAGCCCTAGACCAAACAACTCCCCATATCCCTGAAAATGAGTTTAATTCATTAAATTAGTGTGTTTAATACTGATAACCTATCTTCAGGATAGGATACTCCTGGGACCCCCACCAGTCAACTGTTTAAACGGAAGGTGGCGCTCTGTGAGCACTTGACGTCACATCCATCAGTCATATGACCTAGGCGCAAGTCAGCTCCATTAAAGTGAATGGGGCTGAGCAGCAGTAACAAGCACAGCCACTATCCAATAGATGCCCCTGTTCTTGATAAGCTGCGAGGAGGCCTCCTCAAACAGCTGATCAGTGCGGGTGCCAGGAGTCAGGAAATATCACATACTAATGACCTATCCTAATGGTAGGTCATCAGTATTACATTAATATTACAGCTATCACTAGGCTAAACCATGCATTTACAGTATACATACGTATAGGCACAAATGCTCAAAATGAATTCCACACATTCATGCCTTCATCTGTGAAGACATATAGAAATTTCCTCTGTTGAAGTAGAGGAACATTAGATTTGGCACTCCCAAACTAGCTACAAAAACACTATAAAATGTGCAATAAAAGCCAAATCCATCATGATTTTATACAGACAGAAAAAATTGTGTGCATCAAAATTTAAGATGAAGGCTTTGTAGGCAATATACAGGGTGGACCATTTATATGGATACACCTACAGTGCCTTGCGAAAGTATTCTACCCCCTGGAACTTTTCAACCTTTTGCCACATTTCAGGCTTCAAACAAAAAGAGATAACGTTTTAAATTTTTGGTGAAGAATCAACAACAAGTGGGTCACAATTGTGAAGTGGAACAAAATTTATTGGATCAATTAAACTTTTTGTAATAATAAAACTGAAAAGTGGGGCGTGCAAAATTATTCGTCCCCCTTGCATTAATAATTTGTTGCTCCACCTTTTGCTGCGATTACAGCTACAAGTCGCTTGGGGTATGTCTCTATCAGTTTTGCACATCTAGAGACTGAAATTCTTGCCCATTCTTCCTTAAAAAACAGCTCGAGCTCTTTGAGGTTGGATGGAGAGCGTTTGTGAACAGCAGTTTTCAGCTCTTTCCACATATTCTCAATTGGATTCAGGTCTGGACTTTGACTTGGCCATTCTAAGACCTGGATACCTTTATTTTTGAACCATTCCATTGTAGATTCATCTGCTACATGATGATGTGTTTCCCTCTTTATGCACTGAAGCTGGCACGTTCCCTGAGTTTTTCCAGCAAGATGGTGCACCACCACATTATGGGTGTCAGGTCCGAGCATTCCTAGATGAACAGTTTCCTGGAAAGTGGATTGGTCATTGTGGGCCAGTTGAATGGCCCCCAAGGTCTCCCGATCTGACCCCCTTAGACTTTTATCTTTGGTGTCATCTGAAGTCTATGCTGTGAAGATACGAGATGTGCAGCACCTGAAACTACGTATACTGGAAGCCTGTGCTAGCATTTCTTCTGTGGTGTTGCTATCAGTGTGTGAAGAGTGGGAGAAGAGGGTTGCATAGACAATCCAACACAATGGGCAGCACTTTGAACACATTTTATAAGTGGTCAGAAGCTTGTAAATAACTCATGAACGAATAAAGTTACGTTAAAAACCAAGCACACCATTGTTTTTCTTGTGAAATTCTCAGTCAGTTTGATGTGTCACATGACCCTCTTCCCATTGAACAAACTAAAGTTGGATCCAAAACGGTCGTCTTCAATATGGCCGCCATGGTCACCACTCATCTTGAAAAGTTTCCCCCCTCCCATATACTAATGTGCCACAAACAGGAAGTTAATATCACCAACCATTCCCATTTTATTTAGGTGTATCCATATAAATGGCCCACCCTGTACTATACACACCTACATTTCCCATACAGACTTATTACTCTACACAGATGAAACCATTACCATTAGGGGCCGTTCAGACGGCCATGGTATTGCGGATCCACAAAAATGTGACCACAGATGCTGACCTGTGTGTGTTCCACAATTTGCGGAACACACGACCCGGCACCACATTTAAAATGCCTGTTCTACTTTTTTTTTTTTGTGGAGCCGCAGCACAGAGCCGTGGCTGCCTGCTCTCATTAAAGTGAACGGGGTCGCATCTATTCCGCAAAATTGCGGAATAGATGCGGACCCGTTCACACAGTTGTGTGAACGGGCCCTTAACGTGAACCTCTTACCAGATATGTTCTCAATAAGCAAGAAAAGGCTTTCGAAATTTAAAGGGTTTTTTTGGGTTATAGATTGTGATGACCTATCCTTAGCATAGGTCATCGATATTAGATTGGTGAGAGAACGCCCAGCATCCCCACCGCTCAGCAGTGCTGGAAATAACAGAAAGAACAGAGCTGGACGCACAGCTCCACCTATGTGCAGTGGTCGCGCCGGGTTACAATATTTTTAATTTATTATTGCAAATGAGCCAGCAGTGGCTATACCGTGCATGTATAATTATTTTTAATGGTCTTGCAGTACAGCATGCCGCACCTGCAAAGCAACAGACGCAGAAAATCTGGACCTGATGGATTCTGTGTTGCATGCACATTTTCTCCATTGAGTTCAAAGGGGTTCTGAAGCTTTTTATTATCCTTTGGATAGATCATCAGTATCTGATCGGTGAGGGTCCGACACCTGGGACCCCCGCTGATCCGCTGTATGAGAAGGCAGTGGAGCTGGCAGTATCAGTAGTGGCCTGGACGCGGCTCAGCGCTATTGAAGTAAACTCAGGCCAGTGATAGTAGTGGTGACCTCACTGGCTTATGGGAAACAGTGAGAAGGCCTTGGCGCTGCTGCCTTCTCAAACAGCTGATCGAAGGGGGGTCCCAGGGTAGATTATCAGTAATAAAAAGCTACAGAACCCCTTTAATGTAAGTAAACTGTGACCTGCAGCTAATCTGCAACTTTTCTGTGACTTCACAGCTCTAAAATAGTCGCATCTAAATGCGTGCACCATCTAAATGTTAGGATTAGTGAATTTGCCCCATGCGTAAAAGATCAGCCTCTGAGATCAGGTCTTGGGGACCGTGACTGATGGAGGGCCAGCGTTTGTTGTCAACATACCTGTGTATATGGAATACATACAATCAGGGGCAGACTGGGAACTTAACGTGGCCCTGGAAAAAAAAACTTAAAAGTGGCAATAAGTTGTAGGCGAGTCCAAATTGACAGAAGGTGGGGCAACACAAGTGACAAGTAGGAAGGGACAACAGAAGTAGGCGGAGCCAGCATGAAACACCGCCCCAGCAGAACCGAATAACACAGGATGGTGATGTAGTTGAATACAGGAGGGCACCGGGTACATAAGTACCTGATGCTCCAAACATTATTTAATGCTGAGCGCATCAGATCGTTATGTACCTGGCCAGCAGCCACGAGGAGAGCTCGGGCACCTCCCTGGACATCGGCCCACAGGGCATTCTGTTTGTAGAGTATATTGCCATTCTGCCCATACATACAATATATAGATTGTGCCCACAAAGTAGCAGATATACATCCATTTACAGGGTTCTGCTACTATGTGGACTGTGGATGGGGGGAGGAGGGGGTGCAATCTAACTTGGCAATGGGTTTCTACATTTAGTGCCAAGGCTTAGTACTTGATGCTGTATGGAGCACATTTATACAGTCTGTGAGCATGTAATGCGGCAGCACTGTGTAAATGATGTAGTGCAAAGATCAGTGAGTTATACCGAGAGCCAAGTCATTTGGCATGTTAAAGAAAAAAGTTCAACCTCCAGAGCAAAGTTCATTGCCAGATAAATCAAGAATGGAAGTCCTGCTGTGTGACTGCAGCCACAGACTTCAATATACCACTTATTAAAAGCAGATGTCAATAAGGTCTAGGACAGGCCGGCAAATGAACTAAACTATTATAAAGGAACTACAAAAGTCGCTCCAATGTAGGTTTATTTTGGTGAAGTCATATACGGATCCCCTCCATATAAGAGCGAGAGGATTCAATACTGGCAGGAAGCAACAAGGAAAGGACTGACATGCCTCAGGCATTCTCTGCCAATCCATCAGAAGACAATGCGGGAGATATATCAAGACTGGCACATCCATAAACCAGGCTTGATCTCCATGCACTTCATGTGCCCAATTTATAAAGAGGCAGAAACCTCTTAACAAATCAGGCGCAGATCTGCCCTGCCGTCCGCCAGTAACGGAAGATTTCACCAGCTACAGGCTGACGTACACTTCAGCTACTGTATAACTTTCGACACTTTCTGGCAATATTTTTGTAGTACATGCGGCGGATGGTGTGAAGCCACATCCCTTCCACTAAGCCATGCCCCCTTTTCTCGACACTTCAGAAAAGTAGCAAGCCTAAAACGTTGCAAAATATGGCACAAATGTGGCATAATTAACTTAATAAGTGTCCTTCATTGACTGTTTTATGGTGGCCTGCATAATATGGACACGAGACATCTATCTAGTGTGTAACCAAGTAATATCCATTATTCAGCAGGATTCCACTTGGACAGAAACAAACCACTATGCCCAATATTAACCAGGGTTAGAAAACCTATTCTTAAAAATCCTAATCTTAAGGTAACAGGATCATCATGTACTAGAAAAGGTTGAAGACATCTACAGTGTCTCTTCATCTGGAGGACCCAACATGTCTCTTCATTTTCTGGAAAGCCATTGATTTAAATGGAAATTGTATAATGTATAATGCTTCATTCCCCCCAGTGCTTAAAGGCGTTGTCTCATCATCAATATGCCCCCATTGTCTTATAGGTGCGGGTCCCACCTCTGGGACCTACACCTATATCGAGAACGGAGCCCCGAAAGTGAAGGCGGGCGTATTGCGCATGGGGTCGGCATATTACATCTGGATTGCCTTCTGTTTTTCACACAAGCCCCATTCACTTCTTTGGAACCATAGCTGCATGAAAAATGCACAATGTAGAAGATGCTGTGATATTTCCTAAACGCAAAGATGACACGTGAAATACAACGCTCATGTGCACAGACCCACTGAAATGAATGGGTAAGGAGTCAGTATGGATGCTATGCGTTCCCTACACATATCACATGCAGCTGGAAAACTCGCTTGTGTGAAAGACGCTAATAGACCCTGAAACACCCAAAGGCATTTAAATGGGGTGGTGGTGGTCATGCATACACCCTGCTATCTCCATCAGTCCCACAGACTTTGAATGGAGCAGCAAGATCACCACCATCCCTTTTGACGGTCTGAGACCCCCTTTCTAGTGAATAATCAGGGTCCCAGAGGTCGGACCCCCAGCGATCAGACATTTATCACATATCTATTTGGATGGTGATAAATATGGGAGAACCCTCTTTAATAACAGATACAGCCTAGTTGTGTTGCTTCTGGGACATAATATTGGGACATAATGGTCAGGGGTGCACCACCAATGAGGCCAGGTGAGGCGATCACCTCAGGCAGCACCAGCAGGGGTGAACTGGGAACTTATAGTGGCCCTGGAGAAAATACTAAAAGTGGCCCCGTTTTGGGGTTGGGTCCAAATTGACGGAAGGCAGGGCCAGCTATACCATATTGTGGCACATTATACCACCACAACAGAGCCAAATACCACAGTGCATCACAAAATACCGCCAGCAGCACAAAATACATCCCCAAAAACTTCCACTGTCCAGCTGTGAGGAGGGCTTGGGCGGCCCCCTGGGCATCGGCCCACCGGGAAATTTCCCTGTAAGGTCTAAGGCCAATCTGCCCCTGAGCACCAGGAAGGGGCAGGAGGGGGGCAGCGGAAGGGCCATGGGCAATGAGAGCTTTCATTGTGGCAAAAAGGTTAGGTTAAGAAATTGGCACCATTTCAGTTTTTGCCTCAGGCAGCAGAAAGGCTAGGTGCACCCCTGATAATGGCTACATGGTGACATGCACTGCATCCAATGATTGTCAATGGTGTCACAATGCCATGTGACAGTCACAAAAAAATCCAGACCTGCAACCTTTCTGTGACTTGTTTGTGTTGATATAGCCAAATCACCGCTCTAAAATAGTCTTGTGACATAAGCAGTAGATGGGTCACACATATTTTTGTCATGTGAATTTTCTGCGACTTGCTGTCGCTTGACACGTGTCACCCTGTAGCCCCAGCCTTACAAAATCCCGCGATTTATTTAACATGGTAAGTGCGTTTTCTCTCCCCTTTCAGCGGTGCACCTGGCTCTTCTCTTTGTGGGCTGAATTAGCATCTGAAAACAGTGGTGAACCTCACAGATGCAAAGTGCAGACAATAAACACCCTGTGCGCGTCCTGGGGATACACAAACAGCTTTCCCTTTGTTCGCTCCACCACCACCAGCCTGCCCATTGTTATTCACCAGGCCTCTGCGGCTTTCCTGTTGCCATGGCAACTCTCCAGCATCCTCCCATCAGAGGAGAGCCGAGGTCTCAGCCATAAACCGGCTGCATCATAAAAGCAGCGGGGAGGACCGAGACCTGGGAGCGTCTTCATTATAAGGCCTTTTTTTCTAATTGCCTGCTCATTGCGGCTGAGTTATTTTAACGGCCTGGCTGGGAAGACTAACAAATGGCGGTTTACGGTCCGTACAGCCCACGCCCTATTGCAAAGGCCAACGTACTTCACCTTAACACAAGCCGTAATAACCGATATAATATCATTGCTCACATATGAATTTCATGTGGAAGCCAATTATACTGATTGTTATTATCCCATCGTAGCGGAGAGTATAATGGTGATCGCTGGCACTTTCTCCAAGGTTACATGTAAAATGGCTACGTTAGCTTTGTAATGGTAATTTGTGTTGTTTCACAGACAACGTGCCAGGCTGCCCGTCTGTATAACATCTGGCATAGAGGATGAAGATAGGACTATACTTTTGGTTCCTAGGATTTTACTACTGATGACTCATCCTCAGGATAGGTCATCAGTATCTGATCGGTGGGGGTCCGACTCCCAGGACCCCCACCGTTCAGCTGTTTGAGAAGGTACTGGCGCTCCTGTGAGCGCCACTACCTTCTCGCAGCTTACCAAGCACAGCGTCATACTTTGTATAGCAGCTGTGCTTGGTATCGAGCTCAGTCCTATTCACTTGAATGGGGCTGAGCTGTTCCTAGGTCACGTGACTGATGAACGTGACGTCACTGGCCTAGGAAAAGCTGAGAGCATACTGTGAGAACATAGTCCTGCCACTTTACAAATCACTAGTCAGACCACACGTGGAGTACTGTGTACAGTTCTGGGCTCCTGTGAACAAGGCAGACATAGCAGAGCTGGAGAGGTTTCAGAGGAGGGCAACTAAAGTCATAACTGGAATGGGTGGACTACAGTACCCAGAAAGATTATCAAAATGAGGCTTATTCACTTTAGAAAAAAGACGACTGAGGGGAGATCTAATAACTATGTATAAATATATCAGAGGTCAGTACAGAGATCTCTCCCATCATCTATTTATCCCGAGGACTGTGACTGTGACGAGGGGACATCCTCTGCGCCTGGAGGAAAGAAGGTTTGTACATAAACATAGAAGAGGATTCTTTACGGTAAGAGCAGTGAGACTATGGAACTCTCTGCCTGAGGAGGTGGTGATGGTAAGTTCACTAAAAGAGTTCAAGAGAGGCCTGGATGTATTTCTGGAGGGTAATAATATTACAGGTTATAGTTACTACAGATGGGTCGTTGATCCAGGGAGTAATTCTGATGCCTGATTGGAGTCGGGAAGGAATTTTTCCCCTAAAGTGGGGAGAATTGGCTTCTACCTCACAGGGGTTTTTTGCCTTCCTCTGGATCAACTTATAGGAAAACAGGCTGAACTGGATGGGCAGATGTCTTTTTTCGGCCTTATAAACTATGTTACTATGTTACTATGTTAGAAGGCTGCGGCGATCACGGGAGCACCAGTGCCTTCTCAAACAGCTGATCGGCAGGGGTCCCAGGAGTCGGACCCCCACCGATCAGATACTGATGACCTAGTAGTAAAATCCTGGAAAACCCCTTTAAGGTTTCCATCCCCGCACTCGGGGGCTCTGCACTAATAACAGGACTGTGATAACAAGCATCAGCCCCTGGATCCTTGGTATGGAGCGTTCAGCCTTCGTGCATTGCTATGGATTATTCTCCCCTATAGGCTATGTATGTAGGGGACAATATGGTACCGCCACCTATACTGACACTAAGGACACATTCCACAACATGTTTTTTTTTTTTCTTTCACATTGATATGAAACCTTAAAGAGAGTTTGTGACATCTAAAATCAAAGTAAGCATACCGCCATATAGGGTAGGTTCCCCGAAACATAACCATTGGGAAAATGTGATGCTCTAATCTGAAGAAGTGATTCATTTTATTTCAATAGAGTTTTTGGTGCACCGTGGGTGGGGCCACTCCGTTTGGTGCACTACTGCTCAGCCAGTAACGCGGCCCAGAGCCTCTAACACCTCTCCCTAGAGATTTCAAAGCTGGCAGAGATATTGGGGGATGAGCCAGGTGCACCGAACAAAGTGGAGCATTTCTCAGGATTAGAGGACTTTCTGAAGAAAGGTATGGTTCTGTTTCAGGGCACTTACCCTACATGGCAGTATGCTTACTTTGAAACTGATTTTGGTGGTTACAGACTCTCTTTAATGATGTTTCTCACAGAATGGGGAATTTGAACTAAAATGGGCGTAAATATAATTGCAGATAGTATAGCAAACTAGCACAGTGGTAGATGTAGTGCTAGAAATGAGGGAACCTGAGCTGTTCTGATATGTCTTTTAAAGGGGTTCTCCGGGCTTTTAATATTGATGATCTATATTGAGGACCCCCGCCGATCTTATCCTGAGGATGTCATCCATATTAAAAGCCTGGAGAACCCTTTAAGCTTTCTGCCCTTTTAATAAAGATGCCAACGCAATACAACATTTTCGCCCCATTGCCCCCAAAAGCATTGGCACATGTAAAATCCTAAAGCTTTAAAAAATGACCACAGATGAAATGACTGGTGACAGATGTCTACCCCCATCCCAAAAATCTTGATTTCTGTTCAGTTCAACTACACTCCATAGAAGCTGCTTTTACAAGCATTAGGCCTCATGTACAGGACGGTATCATGGCGCTATACAATGTTAAGATTATACAGAGCTGTAATATGGCATGTACAGCGATGTGCCCTAATGTGCCCTATAAATCTGCATAGCATGGTGTGCGCCATCAATGGCCTATCCTCAGGACAGATCATCAGTACCTGATCAGTAGGTCCAACTCCTGGCACCCCCACAGATCACGTGAAGGCTGCAGCCTCTTTCTAGGCCAATTACATCACGTTCATTGGTCACATGGCCTAGGCTCAGCTAAGCCCCAAGTGAAAGAGCTTGAGCTGCAATACCAAGCACAGCTGTTATACAATGTATGGTGCTGCACTAGGTATGCTGTGAGGACACCGCAGCACTCACCATGCACCATGGTCTCAGCAGACTGGCAGGGGTGTCAGACCCCAGATATTGATGGACTTTCCTGAAGGTAGGCCATCAATACTGAACTCAGAGGGCAAGATCATGTCATTCCAACTATCTCCTGGTGATTGCATGTGGTCATCAGATATGATACCGCTAACATGGACAGTGCATATGCTGCACAAGGACGAGGTGGATGAATGAACTGCTTCTACCTCTATCCCAGTCTTCACCTCGGTGATACTGGTGGTTGCTTTTCTCCATATTTTTGTCAGTTTGTCATCCGTCAAGTCTTGGAGTTGGAAACCAAGTGTTAATTTAATACGACTGATCAAATGATACCCTGAATATTGAGACTTCCATCCACTCGCTGTAATTTCTATATCACGGTGTGAAAATGTCATATTATGTCATGTAATCTTACACACCGAAGAAGGAACGCATGCAGCGCTGGCTTTACACTGGATAAATTCTATAGAGCTCCTTCTGTTTAATCGACTCGCTTAAAGAGGACTTGATACTATTTGGTCGGCCAATACGGTCTCCTTCAGTAATGAGGGTCACATAGTGTACGTGACAATAACTGTATGTTTTACAGTTAATCACCCTGCATACAAGACCCTTAACCTTTTACAGGTTGTCCAAGCCCAAAAACAATTTTACTCATGGCCCGAAAAGTGCTCAGCATGAACACCTTACCTAGTCACCATCAATCAGTTTCACTAGCAGTGGTCCTGTCCACCGTGCACCGCTGCAGCCATTCACTGGTTTCAGCAGTGATGTTCTCCCATGCAGCATGTGACCTCTGAGTCCAGTGAATGACTGGAGCAGTTCACATGACGACAGACAGGACGTCACATCTCCGGTCCATAGAGGACCAGAAGCAGTGGGGCCAGGAACCTCGGCGTTCAATAGGTAATTAGCTTTTTTCATGCTAAGCACTTTTAAGGCCAGAAGTAAAATTGCTTTGAGGGATGGACAACCCCTTTAAAAGATAATATGCTGGTTAGGTGCAGCCACCACTAGGGAAACGTAATGCCTAAAGGAAGTCTGTCCCATAATTTATCTCTACCACACGACTCTCAGGCCCTGGAAGAGCACTAAACCACATACGTGGCAAGTATTCAATGCAGAAAAAAAAGACATTTAACCCTCTATGCAAATTATGTGGCAAATGCCACCAGGGAGGTCCCAATCCCACCACGTGCTCTGGGTCTACCTTGGAAAACCTTACCCAACGCTTCTCCCCTTTGTTCTGATTGAAGCAGCCGCCTTTTCTGACATCATCACATACGGGGTGGTACACATATCAACTGCTTGAAAGTTTTGGAACTGTAGCTTCAAGATAAGACTTCAGGCTTTTCCAGGCATCGCGGTACCCTAATTTATATTGAGTGATATCAGTTTAAGGATCAAAGGTCACTTTAAAATCTCCAAGGCAATGAGTAGAATTCTCTTAAATACAAACTGAAATTGTCTGAAGCTTTGGTCCTCATGCTTTTGACTTTTCTAGACCTACACCTATCCCTTAAAAAAGGGTCATTTTTTACGGTGGTGATGTCATTCTGCTCTTGATACAGTTTCCACCCATACATACAATGGTGCACCCGTGGCTGAGATCTACTAGGATATTTAACTTATTTTGGATGTCAACTTATTCAGACATTTCCAGGTGGAATAAAAGAGGAACATCACAATGTAGAGCTCTAAAACAACATGCTCCAGAATCGCTATTTCATTCAAGTATTTATTAAAACCTGTCAGGAGAGGTGACAGGTCCTCAGGGCTAGCACGAAAACATGGCTAAAAGCTTCCTTGACTTTCTTAGAAACATTTTCTCAGAAATGGCCTTACTTTATAGCGGCCGTGAATTAACAGCTATAAGAAGTTCCATTTGGAGACCTTGTTACAAATCTCAGTTTTCCTCTCCAAGGTGAAAGTTCGGTAGGTATTTATCTTAAGCAGCACATTTATTGACATGCCTCTATCTTCACATAATATACTGAACATTTCTAGTAGAGATGAGCGAATCTATTCGCCTCTTCGTAGATTCATATCGAATCTTGGGATTTTTCAGCTGCGAATCGAATCCGAATATTAGGTGATTCGCTTCGCTTTTGTACGCATCGCTACTTAGTGTGTCCTATAAATTATACACTATTCTACGTATAATTTAGTTACTCTATACGCTGTCGCGTACGAATTCAATTCAGCGATGCAGACTCCTCCCTGGTAGTTCCGCCCCTTTCTCCAGCGCGGGAGGATGACGAGGCAACTCAGGAAATTAAGTTGCGCATTCGTGCGCCTCATCCCTTTTTCCCCCTTTTCAGGTTATTGGAGAGCCCCTTGAAAGAGGGTTTTTTAAGGAACCTTTGCTGCTATTTTTTTACCCATTTGGATTACAATTTTACCTATGTGGATTACAAATTGCAACTGAGTTTGGGACTCTGCTCCAGTTCTATGACAAGCGTCAGAAGAAAAGAGACTTAAACATGTCCGTGAGCATACTAGGTAGGTGATATTTAAAATGTTTATATTATACCTATAATAATGTATTTGCACTTTACCATATATATGTCTCGAATATTCGCTCTGCCTCTGAGGTGTGCACGCCGCCGCCTCTCCTCGTACGTGCCTGCGTATTACGTAATCGCTTAGACAATAGTACGCTGAGATTCATAAGCTATTTGTACGATCATGCGTACGTCTTCTAAGAAGTTGCGTACAATTTGTAAATGATCGTTCGTTATTAGTGAGCGAATGTTCGCTAATAGCACTTAATAACGTATATTTTGTACGCAAATCCAACTAATCTATTTGTCGAATATACGAATTTTAGGAAAAGTTCAGCGAATGTTCGGCGAATAATTTTTTGAATGATTCGCTCATCTCTAATTTCTAGCATTGTTCAGTAACGTTACTGTGGACCGCTCGCACACACAAATGTGCACTATCCAAGCTATGGAGGAGAGTCCACCACCAGCCATGCAAAATTTTAGTTTTTCCTTATTACCAAATTTACAAACATTTTTTTTAAATTCTGTTTTCTCATTATGGGGTATTGAATGCAGATTGATGGGGGAAGACTTTATTTTTACACAAGGCCGCAACATAAAAAAATGTGAAAAAAGTGAAAGGGTCTGAAGACGTTTGAATGCACTGGATAAGAAATGGAGGGTGTTATTTAACCCTTGGATAGTAATTTATATAATAAAATTGCATGATATAGGAAAAATAAAAGGTGAGCTCCCGCAGACCTCTCCTGTAGGAAGTAATGGCTTTAATACCTAATGCAGTATTGAAGTGTAATAAGCCTCACACAAAGAGTCTCACTAAACCTTGAAAGATTAGCACTCAACCTTATTAAATTCCGCCACCGTATCTTATATAAAAGGGCAGCTGAATTAATTTCTATGTCGTATCGTACAACTTGAAAGTTCAGAAACGTATTACATTTAGCGGGATTGACTCCGTGTATTACTAGGATCTAAAATTAAAATGGATCAATATACACTATGCTCAGGAACGGCAAAATGAGGCCATTATACACCAGGAAAGATTATTATGGTAACTACTCGAGGCTGATGTAGTTCTGCAGCAGCAAATAGAGAATTTCATTATATATATAGGGCCTTCCGTAAATAAGGATGAATGTAAGAAAAACTGGGGGTCAGTCAGCACATCCAAGTATGCAGGTGCACGTCACATGGCTGCAAAATAGAAAAGTAAAACATAAAAAATGCAACAGCACTCTGCGAACACAGACAATAAAATGAGACATATAATACTGCCATACTCACTATCTACACGATACTAGCGCTACGTTGTAAATGTGAGATTCTTGGCAAATACTTTTGTACAAAATTATTTGTGCCCGTCTGCCCTACATCAAGGTGATCTCTTTAAGACAGGAACCTAACACTAAACGCCATAGTCACTAAGTGCCATAGCAGCCTCCATTAACTACAGAGGATGCAGGCTCCACATGCATGCTAAGCCGACATTATATTGTACCTCTTATGGTGCCAAAATGGCCTCCACAGGGAATGCAGGCTCCACATGCATGCCGAGCCCACACAATATGATACCTCCTTGGTGCCACACTGACCTCTGTTACGCTCAGGGAATGCAGGTTCCGCACAATGCTGCGCCCACTCTGTATTCCACCTCTCCTGGTGCCAATTGGCCTCCAATACATATAGGGAGAGCAGGTTTTTGTGACTTTTTAACGCTAAAAAAGGCATGGGAGAATGATTAATCTTCCCTAAAGAGTCAATTCACAGACGGACTAAACTCAATAGGTGCTAGCCCCCTCATTTCTGTTACAGCTCGGCACACTACAGTATTATGGTGCCATGCTGTACCCCCAGTCTTATAAAGAGCAATACAGAGATTTATTTCATGTATAGTCTGTATGACGACCAGAGAAGGATGGAATATTATAAAATGCTGTAAAAAAAAAAAAAAAAGATAAAATGTATCTTTATTCAAAGATTAAAACAATGTCAAATAGACAATGTGTTGTGGGGTTTAAACCTCTTCTTCTTCTTCGTCAGGTCAAAAAATGGACAATAAGTTCTAAAAAAGTTTTTCTTCTCTTTTCTGGTTTTCTCTGTCTGTCTTTTCTTTTCCAAGTGTTTGTTCCAGTGGTTGCAGCACCCTGACATCTGGGCCGAACAACCCTTTAGGGTCTGATAGACGACCTCTCTATGGAAGTTAGGGCTATTACCAAAATAACTCTACAATACCATACTAGGCAGTGTCTGGTTTTTGTTTTCTACATATGTTGTATGAATCTACACAAAATGGTGCCAAGTTCTTTTAAATGGCATATTACAGAGGTAGTCTGCCCTAGAGAACACAGAGGCACCATGTGGCTACTTGCTGAACTCCATGTGCCTCTGTACAGTCTTTGTGCACACTGCCCATTAAATTAGAATTAAAAGCACCAGAAGCATGTGACTAGACAGGACAGGGATATGTCATTATTCTTTAGAGAAGTCAATGGGGGAGATTTAGTTTCCCATAGCAACCAATCACCAATTCCACCTTTCATTTTTCACAGCTCCTTTGGAAAATGAAAGGTGCAATCTCATTGGTTGCTATGGGCAACCAAGCCAGTTCTACTTTACACCAGTTTGATAAATCTCCCCCTATGATTTACTTAAAGGGACATTTCCATGACAATTTTTAATCACATATTAACAAGCTATATGTGCTTACTCTGTGTTTTAATAAAAATAAGTGGATGTGGGATATTATACTAATCAATGAACAAAAGAGCTGTCATTCTGTCAATCATTTCAGTCCTCCACCTACTATTCTAATGAGGGTTACCTTGCAGACAACACTTTCCTGTTCAGCAGTGTCATAAACATATCTTGAAAATGTCATACATCTAACATCTCTTTTACAATAAGCCACCCGAATTGACTCCTGATGCTATACTGTATATGGATTACTGTATTTTCCAGCTGTCACGGACCTATTTTGCATGATGTTCTTGGTGGTAAGCAGTAAGCGCACCAGACACAATAGATCAATCACATTAATTGTCCTGTAGACAGTGTGATGGGCACCTCCAAGGCCTCAGCTTAAGCAGACAGAACGCTGAAACCTTATCCCCACAGCTTGCTAATCCGCTCCAAAAGACAGGAAATCCTCGTCCCTCTTATATTTTAATCTGCTTCAAGAAGTGCTTAGCACTGGAGTTTGTGGCGATTGTTTACTGCCCTGTGTAGGAGGCACCTGAAATGAGTGTCGACCGGTTTAGGTATGTGGTGCCATCATGTCCAGGCCCCTATGCTTCATGGGCATAGCTGGTCATATGAAAAGCATAGGTCTAAAGATGTCCATATACACATTAGGTTAATGTAGGCCGAACCCACCGATTCTTGCAGCTCCGGAGATGTCCAGGGAAAGAAGGATTAGCATGTTAAACTATACAGCCATAATCTTTTCTTCAGGAAAAAATAGTTGTTTGCCAAATAGCTGTATGTAGGGGAAGACTGGCCCTAGACCCTACAGGGAAATTTCCCGTTGGGCCGATGCCCAGGAGGACCACCCAAGCACTCCTCACAGGTGCCTGCCTGAATTCAACAATCCTCAGGACAGTGATACAGTTGAATACTGTGGCACAGGTGGCAGTATTTTGTGCTGCACTGTGGTGTTTGGTTCAGCTGGGGCGGTATATTGTTCTACACTGTGGTATTACTGGCCCTGTCTAATTATGTTGTCCCACCTTCTGTTGGGCCCGCCTGCAACATGGGGCCACTTTTATCTTTATTTCCAGGGCCATTTTTAGTTCCCAGTCCTCCCCTGGGTGTATGGCCACCTTAAACGGTCAGTGCAGAAGACTGATCACGTGACGGACTTATCCATCAGAGTTTACAACCCGTAACATAATGATCTACTGCACATGTAACATCCCTGATGCTTTCATGGTGCGTCCAACGATCCCAGGAAAACTAAACCAACAGATTTACAAATTGTAGGGTGTGATGTTCTCTTACAAGTCTTGTCATATCAGGATTGGGTTTTCTTGCTATAAAAATACCCTCCCATTCATCTTTGCTTCCTTCTAAATGACTCGTCTTAAAATAAGGTATTGATCCATATGTGACGCAAATGCAAGAGAAGTGGCTGAAAGCTTGCAAGACTCCTGTAGCTGCTGTTAACCTGAGACGCCTATCCGGAACAGCGCAGAACACAGGCGGCAATGTCAGGCAGGATAGGTGCCATTTACAGCTCCGAGTGCGGTATCGATCTCTAAATCTGCAGTAAAATGAATGCTCCTCAATGTAATTAAACTTCACTTAAAAAACACCAACGCACGTTGTAAAGCATATCTTCATATACACTAAAAAAACGCCATCAGAAAGGTAAAAAAATAAAATAAAAATAAGTAGAAATTGGCGTGTATGCTACTGGAGTCCCACAATCTGAGGGCAATAATCACTAAGTAACATAATCCTCTCTAGGTCAATAAGATAATGGTGACCCCTCGAAGGGACAGTCGTAAACGCGGCTGATGTTTGATGATAAATCTGGATGAACTATAGACTACCAAGGCTAACTTCACACCAATTTGTTGGCTTAGTTCTTGCCAAAAATGTGGCATATTTTTGTATTTTTGTTGCACAACATCCAGTGTTCTACAATTCAGGCCCCTACAACAATCCCTAAAAGGGATCTTCCATATTTTATGATTCTTCTTTTTTGGAAGAGTCTTCCGGTGAAAAGCTGATCACAGGGCTTCCTGATGATGTGACCACCAATGATCACTTGTAATCGGTGCAATCGGTGGGAAAACCTGGCAAAAACTCTTCCATTTTCCTGAAGCCACCACAGAGGAAATTAAGTATTACACGGTTCCACTGAAATCAATGTTCTGTCAGCTTAACTAAAGTAGAACTGTTTGGCATAAAAGACGTAATTTTTTAAAAAATTCCAGGTTCGGCCTTCTTACTGGAACCCCTATTGATCATAAGAACCCCGTGCCTCTGTTTGTGCATGAGGACCGCCACTCTATTCAAGGACTATGAAAGTAACAGAGACAGCTCAGTACAGCACTTCACTATATTTAGAGATGAGCAAAGCTTTCAAAACTTAAATTTGGCTGCCTCTCCGAATTGCACAAAGAAATTTGTTTCGTGACTAATTACTTTGTCAATAAGCGCATTTCTTTGTAAGTGGTGGGCGCAATGACGGGGAACAGCGATTGCGCCACTCCCGTCATTGAATCCCTCACATGCCCTGTTCATTGCTGATCGAGGCATCTGAGATTCAAAATGAGGGCTTTGAGGGGTTAATCAGTTAACAAAAACACTCATCTTATCCATTTGAGCACAAAGAGGCCGCTGCGGCCATCTTGATTGAAGACCCCACGAGAAATCTCGCGTGATGATGTCATTATGCTGGCTGGTGTGATGACATCATACGTCACCATGCACAAGATTTTGCACAGGAACTTCAATCAAGATGGCCGCAGCGACCTCTTTGCGCTCAAATGGATGAGGTGAGTATGTTTTGGGGTTTTTTTAACGCCATTTCAGGGAAAATTGATTTTTTTACCACGAAGCACAAGGAAATTCAGCTTCGCGGCTAATCGAATTTTCCCTGAAATTCGTATCGAAGTCCACTTTGAATACTTCGCTCAACCCTAACTATCTTTGTCAGTCACGCTTATAATTAATGGAGTGACAGGGTGCAGGCTCAGGCCCCATTCTTGTGATCAGTGAGGGTCCCAGCGTGTTTGGACACTTATCACCTATCCAGCAGATAGAATGAAAGTGTCAGTCTTGGGACAACCTCTTTAACACCGGAAGATTATCCACAAGAATTATTATTATTATTGTTTTTGTAGATGCAATCATGTTAAGTTTTACTTCATACAGCCTCCAGGTTTACTATATTTTGTGACAAATGAAGTAACTCTGGATTTGACCCTGCAGAACTAACACGTAGACATGGCTTATCATCAGTGAGATACAAAACCCATAATTCTCCCCACGGTGAAATCTGGAATCCATTTTAGTGTGTAAACAGAAAACCAAAGGCGTTTCTGCCCCGATCCAGGTAAATCTATTTTTCACCAGTGATAGAGAACATATGCTACCTGCGTGGGGCGTTAGATCAATAAACCCCGACGCGTTCTTCAGTGAGCATTCAGCTAATTAACCTCACCCAAAGCCAGGCACATACTGTGTAACGCTCTGCACACAAGAAATTGCAGGAAAACAATTCGAGCAGAACCCTGAGCAATGTAACCATGAAATTAATGAGAGATTCCTAAACTGCTATGCACATCTATCTGCTCTCAAATCGAAGCATCGGCCCATGAAAGAAATCCAGTCGCATGTTAATTACAGTCTGCTTACACATGTAACACCGTCAGCAAAAATGTTTTGGCCTGAACGTGTGATATTTTCTCGTAGCTTAGACGATAATTGTCTCCAGGCCGTATCGGAAAAGGTCAGATCACACACGTACAGGTATGGGAAAGACAAGCACGGACAATATGGGGATATACGGGGTTCTCTCTGGTTTTGGACGGTGATTCATGACATACCAAACACTGCATACCGTATATCGGACTGGCACCACCAATCAATAAAGCTGGAAATATGCATTAGATTTCCCTGTCTTCCCCCTTACTTATGTCTGCTATGCTTGGATGAGTGTGGATGAAGAAAGAGCTTGTTCCCAAGAACAAAGGGATTGGACATGCTGAAATACAACTGCTTGGTCCTTATCTACCCTGATAGCTGCCATTGGGGAGAGTCAGAAGGCTCTGATACACTTTAGATGTCCGATTGGTCCTGATATTTACCTAATGTGTATGGACCGCTGAAAACTAGGAGTTTAAACAGAGCAGTGGTTGAGCATGTGTGCTGCTACTCCATTCAGAGTCTATGGGGCTGATGGAAAGAGCCAATCTCTCTATGATGTCTGCTGTCAGGAGCAGCCACCACCGCTCTATTCTAAGTACTGGTCAGCGAGGAGAAACTGGGCTCAAATCCTGGCAGTGGTTCTGCCAGCAATCTGGCATTAAGGTGATAATGTAATTTGTGAGAAACGCCTTTAAGGGACATAGTAGTCTTAGCAAGTGGTAGCAAATCAATAGCAATCAATACTGTCACTTGGAGATCCCACAGCTGGGAATAGACATCAAGGTGATCAAGACCTCCGGCATTTTCTCTGCACAGCTCGTCTCTCATCTTGGTGGAGAGCAGAAAACTGCATCTCATCCCTATTACCCGTACTTTCAGAGTGCTGGAAAGGGATTAGATCTGTGTAGAGAAAATAGTGATCTGTCTATCTGTGTTTCATGATCAGTCAGGGACTCTTTGGTCGGAAGTGAAAAATTCCAAAATGGAGCATCAAGACCCCTTCATGTTACCATTCAACGTGGGTTTCATCAGTGGGACCTAAGGATGAGCAGATTCAGCATTTGGTAGCATTATGTCCTCGCTTGCACGCCTTGAATACCTTTTAACATACTGCCTCCACAGCAAATAATTCTAAACCATTGTTCAATTATCTTTACATTTACCAATAAACCCGTCTAATGAGAACATTTTTCAGCAAGGCAAATCCCTTCCAGCTGAGATCACACAGACAATCATCAGTCAAAAACGTGACCGTGATCGTAGGACGCTAATAAAAATAGCTGCAACGTGACAAAAAACCACTATTAGGGTACAGCCACCGATAGGAACATGGCTGACCTAGAAGACAACTGGGGCAACAGAGCTCTTTATGGACGTACACAGGGTGAGCACATTTTTTGGGGGAAAAAAATGGAAAAGTTGCAAGTTTAACATCAAGGAGCATCGGGAAAAGCAACATACAATATAAATGACGAAAACGCGTTCTATGTATGTCTGCACATGGTACATACTAACGTTCACATAACTAGGGCAAAACAAGTACAAGTAAAGAGACTTTCTATGACATCTGTAAGAAAGGATGTGATCTTATTACCTAGTTCTCAGAATAGATATCCATTAGGGAGCACTCTTCATATCCATATGTGATCCATAGTTCTGGTGTCTCTGCATTAAGAGCCTGTTTTTTTTTTTAAATCACTTTCTCAGTTACACCGACGAGTCTTTATCACACAGCAAGATGGTAATTACAGCCATTAAGAGCACATACTATTCTTTATGTTGGACTGTATTTCTTACTATACAGAAATCTGCAGAAAATTACGCTAAATTGCGATATGGTTACGCTATGGTTAATGGCATGGGAGTAAAAAGTTACGAGCGGAACAACAGAAATAACGGAAGCAGTGGATTCGGCACATAACTGACAGGAACGGAGCCTAACAGATCCCACCGACTATAATAGAATCCGTTTAGTTTCTGTTTGGGAGAATGCTTTTTTAAATGTGTAAGAGGTCCTGCAGGCAGGTCCTTTCTCTCCACTAATTTTCATAAAATCTGTGATGGAGGCCCTGAATGGAGCAATATGAACAAGCCCTAACTTGAGATAAACAGAAGAAATAATTCACTTTGTTACGTCTGCCCAAAAGCAATAAACTAAAAAGTACCCGTTATACACGGTGGTATATCCTGTTCTCAGTCAAATCTGTCAGATGAGTTCTCTAATGGCTCTTTCTATAGTATCTCTCCTCTTCTCAGCGCTCCTAAATGATCACTTAAAGGAGTTTTCTGTAATTACTACCATCTTTTAACAGATATGTTCATGTAGTTGCTTAACTCTTGTATGTCTTCCCCATGTTTTTTTTCAATCTGGACTCTCCTGACCCGTTTTCACCACGTACACAAATCATTTTGGTTTACTTCCATACTCTATGCAGCACTTCCTGTTGTACCCAACCAAACCCATGATGCACTTCTCCTTCCTCTGCCACATCCAGCACAACCCCTAACAACACCCAGCTATGTAACTTATAGCTCCTCCCAACAGCTAGTTACATAGACACTCCCCTATCCCTGCCCCTAACACCACCCAGCCAGTATATAGCTCCTCCCACCAGCTAGTTACATAGACACTCCCCTATCACTGCCCCTAACAACACCTAGCCAGTGTATAGCAACTCCCACCAGCTAGTTACATAGACACTCCCCTATCCCTGCCCCTAACAACACCCAGCCAGTATATAGCTCCTCCCACCAGCTAGTTACATAGACACTCCCCTATCACTGCCCCTAACACCACCCAGCCAGTGTATAGCTCCTCCTACCAGCTAGTTACATAGACACTCCCCTATCCCTGCCCCTAACACCACCCAGCCAGTGTATAGCTCCTCCTACCAGCTAGTTACATAGACACTCCCCTATCACTGCCCCTAACACCACTCAGCCAGTGTATAGCTCCTCCAACCAGCTAGTTACATAGACACTCCCCTATCACTGCCCCTAACACCCCACTAGTTTATAGCTCCTCCCACCAGCTAGTTACATAGACCCTCCCCTATCCCTGCACCTAACAATGTCCAGCTAGTTCCACAGACACTCCCCTATCACTGCCACACCCATGGACATAACATCACAGGAAAAAAGAAAGAGCTGCATGGACATAGTCATGGGACTACAGCCCATAACGAAGGAAAGAAGCAATAAAAGTAAAAGAAATACAATGCAAAATTACAGCTACCTGCATAAATGATCAATTTAAAGGGATGTTGATGCAAACCAGAAAACTTGTTTACGCAGAAATTCTGATCAGAATTCAATTCAGTGATCATTTATGAGCACTCAGAAAACAGAGAGAAACTACAGCCTGAGCCATCAGAGAGATCAAGTGATTTCACAGAGGACAGTACAGAGCAGCCTGCAATGTATTTGAAAAAAAAAAGCTGCGATCCAGAGTCAAAATGATTGACTCTTTTTAGGTATCCATAGCCTTTAATACTGCTCCAACACATAGATCAAATAATACAAAAGAAGAGGGAATTAACATCCAACCAAAAAAGTTTTAATCACTGGGCATGACTGTAAAAGGTGGGACAAAGATCCTACAGAGGACGGCAGACGCGTAATACATCATTAACTTGTATTGATATTTCTGAGCCTACACAAGTCTAAGAAAATAGCTACATACGACTACTGTCACACATAAGGCTGTTTTTGTGTTTTTAAGGGATATTTGAATATTATAGCTGAAAGTCTATAGGACATAAAATATGCAGCACAATCATGTGTTCTTTTGGTAGATGATGTTTTTGACCATTGGGTTTGGCTCAAAGGTTTTTTTTTTTTTTTTTTTTAAATCATGGCATGTTCTAGGTGTGGCATGTATTTGATGCATTTTTAATGGCATTTTTGCATGACTTTTTAACAATTCACTTTTTTTAGACTGTTAGAGAAGCACTGACATTACACGGTAGTAGATACTTATCTATATAAACATACCTAAAAAACATGGTGCTCACTGGTCACAAAAACAGCAAAAAATACAACAAATGCCACACAAATCAGATGTTTTTGGATGTGTTCTATTGAGCAAAAAAAAAAAAAAAAAAAAAGACAAAAATGTTGTGTGGCAGCATCCTAACGGATATGATACATTTCCTGGATAGAATCTCTGTGCTCACCCTCGAAGCCATAAGAGCCAACAACAAGGTAAATCCAACCCATTCTTTCAAAGGATGGCCAGTGTCGAAATGCTGATTCCACAGTGTTATGTCCTCTGTTACAAATCGAAGCAGATTATATGATCGAAGCAGAACATTACACATCATTGTCCTCTCTAAGTGATTTTACTATATGATAGACATATAAGGCTGCAGAATATAGAAGACTTCCTGAATGTTATCTCATTTCATCCATTACAAGGAAACTGACCCAAAGGAGGAAATATCAGTAATTTATGCCTAAGGGAAAGAACAGACCTGCGTCACAAAGGACCATGGAGAAAAACATGGTACAGCTACATAGAGAATAAGAGCATACAACGTGTGACAGCAGCTCCCCTTACTCTGATTTGGAATAAGGTTTAAAGAGCCTCTGTCAGCATAAACAACCCTATTAAATCGGGCATATTGTGTGGTACGGTTGAATATGCTGCAGTAAAACTATTGGAGGGCATTTTAGGACGGCGTTTTAGACGTGGTCTTAATAAAGCCCCATTGCTGGCGGTGAATCGACGACATTATGAAGAGGCGCCGGCCTCTTCATAGCTTTTGAAACATCCAGCACCGCTTCTAAATGTGTACCAGCTTCCTAGCTGACTTACATTGAGACCATTTTCTATGGACACGAC
Organism: Rhinella marina; assembly: GCA_900303285.1. Classification (NCBI taxonomy): domain Eukaryota; kingdom Metazoa; phylum Chordata; class Amphibia; order Anura; family Bufonidae; genus Rhinella; species Rhinella marina. The sequence goes on along the minus strand of ONZH01010901.1, from coordinate 144,005 downwards.
ACATTCACTTTTTTAGAGCTGACATGAGCGGGGAGAAGTCGCAGATTGTAGCGCAACTAACCATCTAATTCACCTAATATAGGCATATAGGTTAATAAATGACCTCACATATATTACCTTTTTTCTAGGATGAATAGTTGGAGAATAGTTGGAACTTTTTATATTTATGCTGATAACCTATTTGGAGCACCAACGAAGGGACTGGCCATAGCACTAGGAGCACCACCAGCGATACACCCTGTGTTCTGTTTACTCCTCCCTTCCCTGTGATTGACAGCTCTGGACATCGTATCTAGCCCTTTGTTCTTGCACCACAGTGGATCTGATGAGCACTACTTTCCAACCTTATCAGATCCACTGTTCAGGCGCCGAGTCACTGACTTCCTCTCTATGATACACAGTCTATTTAGGAAAACATGGCAGCAGGAAACATGAGAAGACATAGAAAATGCTGAAAATAGTGAGACGAACAAGCCTCACTTGTAGAAACCAATGTCAGGCAGCAGCTACCAAGGCAAATAAGATCATGGGATGCTTGATAAAAAGCCTAAATGCACATTATGAGAACAAAGCAATACCTCTATTTATGCCACTAGTTGAAGAGACCCTATAACCTCCAGAACCCCCAATACTTCACTAATCACTAAACAGCTTAGAAAGTGCTTACCCCAAATACGTATTTTTTATCTTTGTGCTCTTGCATTGCCCCAATAAACACCTGCAAACAGGTCACGTCCTGCATGGTGATGAAGGAATCCTAGCAGTCCCCTCCATTATTACACACAAGTTAGGGCTCTTCTCCATACATCAATATGGAACATGTGGCATCTTTGACACACAGTGGGTAAATGAAACAGAGCAGAATGATTCAGAATCACCGTCTTTTGATCAGCTGTAATGTGTGGATGAACCCAGCAGCAAGTGTTCAATGCCTTTACAGGACAATGACAGGGGAAATTGCAATGTCCACTCATATCGATATCTCCATAATACATGTGTATACCAGGTCCTCCAGCAAGTGAAACTCTTCACTACCATTCTCCAGACTGGCTAATAAATGAGGGTTCTGAGAAGAGTAACCTCCCTGGAACCTTAATTCTCTAACATGGTACTTTAACCCCTTAGTGACCAGCCTGTTTTTGGCCTTAGTGACCAAGCGTTTTTTTTTCTTTTTTCATCGTCGTGTTCCAAGAGCTATAACTTTTTTATTTTTCCATCTATATAGATGTATGAGGGCTTATTTTTTACGGGACAAGTTGTAGTTTTTAATGGTGCCATTTTGGGGTACACATAACTTTCAGATTAACTTTTATTAACTCTTTCTGGGAGGGAAATGGGAAAAACTGCAATACCACCACTGCGTTTTTACGTTATAAATTTTACGGAGATCATTTTTTGGTATAAATTACAACATATATTTATTCTCTGGGTCAATACGATTACAATGATACCAAATACATATAGTTTTTTTTGCGTTTTACTACTTTTTTGCAATAAAATCCTTTTTTTTAAAGAAAAAAAAGTTTTTGCATTGCTGATTCCCAAGAACATTATTTTTTTTTATTTTTCTTTCTATGGAGTTGTGTGGGGGCTTAATTTTTGCGGGACAACTTGTATTTTTCATTGGTATCCTTTTTTAGTAAATGACGCTTTTTGATCGCTTGTTATTACGTTTTTTCGGTGGCAACTAAGAATAAATTAGCAATTCTGTCTTGTTTTTTTTAATTTTTTTTTATTGTGTTTACCGTAGGGGCTCATTTTTGTGATATTTATGTAGTCCAGGTCGTTACGGATGTGGCAATACCAAACATATGGGGGAGATTTTTTTTTTGCAATTTTTTTCATTGAAAAGCGTATTTTCAATGGAAAAAAATAATATTTTTTATTTTTTATTGGATTTTTTTTATAGAATAAATGTGTTTTTTTTTTTTTACTTTTTTTTACCACTTATAGTCCCTTTGTGGGACTATTAACAATCAATATTCTGATTGCCTTTAAAATGCAATGCATTATCCCTATAGTGCATTGCATTTTAATGACAATGCTATTCAGAATTTGACCAGCAGGTGGCGCCAGAGAGGCGCAGCCTGCTGGTATCTACTCATGGCTGGTCTGGGGCCTAGATCAGACCCCTGCCAGCCTTCCCACACATCGGCACCCTGCGATCGCTTTTGCAGGGTGCCGATGGGAGACAGAGGGAGACCGCTCCCTCTGTCAGCACATTACATGCGGCGGGCGCCATTGCCCACGGCATGTAAAGTGTTAAACAGCCCGGATCGGCACTCCTGCCGGTCCGGGCTGTTAGAGCAGGGCCGCGGCTATCATGTGAGAGCCGGGCCCGTGCTCCCCGCTGCACGGGAGACCCGTGCAGCGCTTAGACTGGGCCGCCGTGAAAAAGCGGCGGCCCAGCCTAAGGCCCCTTAGTGACCGCCGTAAAAAGGCGTATGGGTGGTCACTAAGGGGTTAAGATCAGTTTTCCAGATCATACAGACCAATGTTGTGGCAATGGTTGTGAAACCACTGCACCAACCAACTGGGTTAGACCTAAGAGCATTATGCTGGCATTCCCCTGGTATTCACCCTTTACCACCTATATAGGGATCTGGACTTTGCTGCATAGGAGCCACCAGGCTGCTGACTCACAGGGAGAGAGACACCTATGCATGACAGCTAGGGAACAGGCAAAATACGTAGTCAGAAAACAGGCAGAGGTCAGGACTGGCTGAATTTGTGCAAGCCTGATAAATAATCTAAAGGTCAGGGCAGGAAGCATAGGAAAAGTATGGTGAACAGGCACAGGTCAGGAACCACACAGACAAATGGTCAATAGCCTATTAAAAGGCTCTAGCTTACTAGAGAGACCTGACAAAATCTCTAGGGACCAATAGAGATCCTTTAAACAGGCCAGGAAGAGAGCCCAGCAGCAGAGGTATATAGGAGCAGATTATTAGCAATTGGATACAGCCATGCAGCAGCTCACAGAGCAGGAGATTAACCCTAGCAGTGCTTACAACAGATGTACAATGAATACAAGCCTTAATTCACACACAGGAAGCAAGCACCTGAGCACAAAGGGTAGTGGCAGCCATGAACTGCCATTTTAACATCCAAAAATGTATATTGCTGGCTTAGCGCCCTGCTTGGTCATATTTTAAACAAACCTACTTTAGAAGACTAACCTCAGTGATGTCAACATCTAGATCTCACCTGTGTCCGCCCCTTAGGCTTCTTTCAGTTAAACGTTATTATAATAACCATATTATAAGATAGCCATTGCAAATTCACAGGAAAATACAGCCATATCTCTCTCTAGACAGCGGAGAAGGAAATGGAGGAGTTTTACATATCATAGTATCTCTAGACCTATATGCGAGAGGCTATTTCCTATGCAGAGGACGAAGGGGTTAACAAGCTAATTGCAATGCATCCTGGGAGACGCAGGTACTTACAAGCTACTACCCACCCACAGAAAGACAAGCAAGTCCTGCAGATATGTGAGTAAAAACTGGTTTTAATGTGTGGGCTAACACACCTCTCCTTTATGTTGCACTTTGTGATTTGCTTATTTTACCTATTTCTTAAAGTATAGGCTTTTAGAGCATTTGTAGGATATGGAACATATTCCCTTTTCTCTCCTGCAGTTTCACATTATTATCTCCTTGGGTGGTGTTAGCGTTTGCGGAAAGTAGAAAGGAATAAACATATGAAAATACAGGACTATTTGTAATGTATCTTAGAAAGCCAGCTTTATACCTTTTCACGTTCTTCTGATTACATTGAAGAAAAAAAGATGGTAATTATACCCCCTGCACAGTTACCTCGTAGCTGGTACGACTTCAAACGCAGAAATTCTCCGGTCCTGATTAGTACACCGGAGAGAGACACATTCACAAGTACGTCCGACTGATAAAACACTGCTAATTGCAGGCTTCTTATACCGTCTGTGCAGCTAACAGGATATAAAAGGTCTGTTTGTTTCTGTTTGACCTAGAAGTTTTCTTCTTTCCAGACTTTATTAATAGCTTATGGACGTGAAGCAAGTGGATGTTCACATGAACTATCCGGGATGTGCAGGGGCTGTTCAGTGAAAAACTGATGGTTTTGTAAGGGCTTGTTCACGGATTCCGTTCTGGCTTTCCGTTATAACATCGTTATAATGGAAAATAATGGAATCCATAAGACGGAAATCAAAATGGAAACCTTTAGAGGCATTCCGTTTTGATCCGTCATAGTAGAAGTCTATGGGCAAGCATAACGGATCCATCTGGTTACTGTCATGCTGGACGGAAAACAAAGTTTGGTCGACCAAGATCGCACGCCGCCCAGTGGAAGTGAATGGGGCCGCATCTATTCCGCAAAATTGTGAATGGTCGTGTGAATGGGCCCTAAGGCTACTAAGGACGTGTGCATTCCACAATTTGTGGAACAGAATGGGCCACCTATTATAGAAATGCCTATTCTTGTCTGCAAAATGGACAAGAATAGGATATTTTCCATTATTTTTAGCGGGGCCACGGAATGGAACAAAGGATGCAGACAGCGCACTGAGTGCTATCCACAACCTTTCTGGCTCCAATAAAGTGAATTGGTCCACATCCGAGCCGCATCTGTGGACCAAAACAACGGTTGTGTGCATGAGGCCTATTCTATTTTTTATACGTGTGAAGAAAAACTGAAGAATAACATAACAGCATATCCTAGAAACCATCCGTGAAAAACAGAATGCTTCCGGATGCTGTGCTTGCGCTGTCAGTTTTTTTTGTTTTACACTGGCACACTGACTTGAATGGAACAGTCCTGTGTGAAAAATAGATGAAGACAGAACATGCTGAAATTCTTCCTGAACAGACTGATGATCAATGAAGAACAATGCTCATGTGCATATAGCAATTGAATAAACAGGTCAGGGCTTAGTCCAGATGTTGATGGTTGGAAAAAACTCACTCATGTGAAATTATCCTGTGTTTGGGACTAGGAAAAAAAGGGGGTATAAAAATGTATGTACAGTACAGACCAAAAGTTTGGACACACCTTCTCATTCAAAGAGTTTTCTGTATTTTCATGACTATGAAAATTGTAGATTCACACTGAAGGCATCAAAACTATGAATTAACACATGTGGAATTATATACTTAACAAAAAAGTGTGAAACAACTGAAAATATGTCTTATATTCTAGGTTCTTCAAAGTAGCCACCTTTTGCTTTGATTACTGCTTTGTACACTCTTGGCATTCTCTTGATGAGCTTCAAGGTCTGTACTGTACATAAAAACAAAAAAGAGATTCTAAACTCGATCCCCAGTCCATGCAACACAAAAGGGTTAGATATAATATGAGAATGGCGTTGATTGGGAGAAAAAAAGCTATTTTTTTCTTAATCTCCGATCACCTGTTTATTGAAGGGTTGGCCTCATGACAGGTATTGGTGGCGTATCATTAGCGTAGGAGGTATGACCAATGTGACCCATGCTGAATGCTACAGCCAAGTCTAGGTGGGACGCCAAGTCTTACGTTCTCCTGAGGCTGCATAGTCGGTCACTATAGCCACTGCTTGACTGTGCCGCTCTTTGTTAAAACCACCAAGCAAAGTCACCTGCAGATGACACGGCACTGTCCAGTTCTAGGTCCAGGTATTGGCAAGTGTTACAACAGCTGAACCTCCACCGATCAGACATTGAGGCCATATACTAGCAATACGCCATCAATGTCCGTCATGAGACAACCCTCTGAAGTTCATCTCTCTATGCAGCTGAAAGAGGTTATGTGAAACTAGAAGAAAAATTCTCATTTTCTCTCCAAAAACAGTCCGATTCAGTCCATGGGCTGTGTCTGGTATTGCATCTGTCAATTTGGATTCTGTGTACATGCTTGCACTGCTATCCACGAAAACTATACAGGGCAGACCTGCATGTATGTGTTGGCCAAAGCCATGTTTCCCTTACAGCCTGGTTCATACAATGGTTTTTCTGCACCGAAAACCACCTCCCATGGTAATCAGTGGGAGTCTCTGCTACCAGCTATACAGCTCTGGAATATTTCCCCGAAGATTTCCAGTGCCAGTGTCAAGAAGAGACATGTCCTCTCTCAAACAACTGTGGCAGGTGACCACATGTGGATTAGCCCCACTGACTGTGGCTTCACAGGCAGACCTGCAAAATGCAGAACCAAGGTAGAAACCTGATGGTCAGCCTCTAATTTCTGCCATAGTTTCAGCAGTGAATTTTTCAGGTGGAAAATACCCCGTTCCCTTCCTTCTCTGGTTTATAGTCCATTCTCTATGCACCACAAACGGAATACCTTACAAAGAATACACTCAAGCCATGAAAATCATGTATGATTCCTTTTACGAGTGATGGATTTTGGCTTCTTGTGACCATATGAACAGTGAGGTGTCCTTTTTGGGTCTTGATGGAATCAATACTTTCCTTGTCACGTATCTTCACTATCCAGCTTTCACATATTATTTAACAATATCACATCAATTATTGGGAAATTATAATATATCCCAACTATACACAAGAAATCTCCACAGGAGAGGAGTCTAGTCGGTCTATTAATAAGTGTCGTCACCATCTGGAGAGCTCAGGCTCATAGACTGCAAAGACTGATCAAAAGAATGGATAGAAAAGCTCCATAAGGAACTGAAATGTAATCATATGTTACATCTTCCATTAACACAAGAGACGCCTCAGCAGCAACTGTTCTACCATAAATGCACTTCAGATATGTGTCCCAGTACATGCCTCGGTTTTCCTGGTGCCTCAAGAAGGCGCGCCGGGCACCCCAGCTGTACAGATCTGGAATAACCCAGATAACAGCACACTGAGAACATTCTCACCATAAGCAACTGGTTGATACATAAAAGGCAGATAACATTCTTGTCTTACGCTTTAATTCTTGAAGCTTACAATGCTGACATCAACTACACAACAGATGCCTTATCATGTCCGGTTTTAGGGAGGTGCCAAATCGGGCAGTTGTCCAGGGCTCGTGTTTTATAATGCCCGATTGACCAAAGCAGTTGTTCCTGATAACTGCCTGATGCGGTATGTCCTCATACAGATTTGTTGTTTCTGGACATTGGAGATCCCTAGTTATAGAGAGGAATCTGCTGCTTGGAAACAATGATTCTGAGTGCTGCATCAACTCTGCTTTCACCCAATGAGCAAGCATTTCCTTCAGCGGGTGATTGGTGGCGCCTTTATAGGGCAATTATCAGGAACACGAGTTCTCCCTATAATCAACCACGTGAGGTCATTTTTTAATCGGTCATTTAAAAGAGTCTTTAGGAGATTGTGAAGGCAGGAACCTCAAGAGCAAATGAAATCCGCCCAGTATTATTCTGCAATGTATGGTTCTAACATTGGTGAACTGAGGTATCACTATATGGCAGTATAATACAGAGGGCATTATTGGGTCTGTATATCAGTGAAACAATATATGGTGGACTATGTATGGCTGCATTGTCCTGTCACTTTATTATGTGATTCATTATGCAGATTTACATTTCTGTAAGCATTATGAATCATTATAGATGGCATTTTTTTTAGGTACCTTCAAGCTATATTATGTCCTCTGGGACATAAGCACAAATTTTGATGCATGCAAATAAAACCTAGATTCTAAAAAGGCATTTGAAGGAAGCGGCAGCATGTAGAGAGTTAATATCTCTGGCTGCTCGCAAACCATGTCACATTCAGAATATGTTGTTGCTAGGTAATAGAGTTGCCTTGAGGCTAGTCCTTATGTGTCTCGGGTAACAGATGAAATTGTCAGGGCAGAGCGGCCTCATTGTCTTCTTACTGTTCTTCCTAGCAGAGAGCTCTTATAAATGCAATGTGTATTGGAGGAGGACAAGGAGCTCAGGGGCTATCACCAGCGTCTTGCAAACCGCTCGCACATCGCAGCATATGTACACAAATAAGAATTTCAAAACTTTGTGAAAGTGACATTATCAGTCTTTTTTATGGTTTATGGCCACTTTGCAAATACTCTTGATTAAAGTGTGTCTGTCAGCAGGTCAAACCATGCTAAACTGCTGACGGCACTAGGGAGGCACGGGAGAAAGCAGGACAAACATACCTTCTGAGGAGCTTTTCTTTTCAGAAGTAATAAAAATATAAGGTTTTATTCTGCTCTTGCAGAACCCCTGGACGGAGCTTCACTGTGAAGTGGTCTCTGCATTGAACTGCTTTACAGCCCCTCAAGTCTGAGTGGCAGGTGTAGCTTGCAACCAGGAAACGACTGCAGCAGAGGGGAGGAGCTGTGAAGCAGCTCACTGAAGAGGCATCTCACAGCGAAGCTCCGGCCTGGGGCAGAAACTGGCAGAATAAAACTTCATATTCACACTACTCCTAATGAGAAAAGCTTCACATAAGGTATGTTTGTCCTGCTCTCCCCAGTGCCTACCAGTTTAGCAGGGTCAAAACTACTGACAAACTCTCTTTAAGACAGTAGACTTGATTAATGTTGTTTTCTTCAGAACTATGCATCTCTGCTGTATTAAACTAGTAACAAACCCTGCATAGTCTGATCCTGCAGTCATATTCCCCTCCATGGACCCATTCTTGTTACAAATCAACCAACATACCTCCCAACCGTCCCAGATCCAGCGGGACAGTCCCGGATTGCAGTGGGTGTCCCGCTCTCCCGGTACGGGGGAGGTATGTCCTGGTCTCTGGCAACTGTCTCTGTGTCCATAGGATGCAGAGACAGTTGCTTGTTGCAAGAAGAAGCAGACAGCCGTAATCGTCTGCCTGCTTCTTCCATCCTCCCCCCCTGCGCCCCCCCTACCCCCCCTGCAGCTCTCTCCATCTCTCTCCATCTCTCTCCGTACCTTCTGCTATCTGTGCCTCATGTCTGGGCTGGGGGCGGGACCGACCGTCAGTCAGAATTGGCTCCGCCCCTCTAGACAAGAGAAGAAGATCCCCTGCTGGTGATTCTGCTGCTAGGAAAAAGTTAAGTATAAGGTTTTTATTTTTTTTTTTAACTTTCTGTGAGGGGACTGCACTGTGTTTATTATCCATGTACTGTGACATCACTGTGTTTATTATCCATGTACTGTGACATCACTGTGTTTATTATCCCTGTACTGTGACATCACTGTGTTTATTATCCATGTACTGTGACATCACTGTGTTTATTATCCCTGTACTGTGACATCACTGTGTTTATGATCCCTGTACGGTGACATCGCTGTGTTTATTAACTCTGTACGGTGACATCGCTGTGTTTATTATTCCTGTACGGTGACATCGCTGTGTTTATTATCCCTGTACTGTGACATCACTGTTTATTATCCCTGTACTGTGACATCACTGTGTTTATTAACCCTGTATGGTGACATCGCTGTGTTTATTAACCCTGTACGGTGACATCACTGTGTTTATTATCCCTGTACGGTGACATTGCTGTGTTTATTATCCCTGTACTGTGACATCACTGTGTTTATTATCCCTGTACTGTGACATCGCTGTGTTTATTATCCCTGTATGGTGACATCGCTGTGTTTATTATCCCTGTACGGGTGACATCGCTGTGTTTATTATCCCTGTACGGTGACATCGCTGTGTTTATTATCCCTGTACGGTGACATTGCTGTGTTCATTATCCCTGTACTGTGACATCACTGTGTTTATTATCCCTGTACTGTGACATCGCTGTGTTTATTATCCCTGTATGGTGACATCGCTGTGTTTATTATCCCTGTACGGTGACATCGCTGTGTTTATTATCCCTGTACGGTGACATCGCTGTGTTTATTATCCCTGTACGTTGACATCGCTGTGTTTATTATCTCTGTACGGTGACATCGCTGTGTTTATTATCCCTGTACTGTGACATCACTGTGTTTATTATCTCTGTACTGTGACATCACTGTGTTTATTATCCCTGTACGGTGACATCACTGTGTTTATTATCCCTGTACTGTGATATCACTGTGTTTATTATCCCTGTACTGTGACATCACTGTGTTTATTAACCCTGTACGGTGACATCACTGTGTTTATTATCCCTGTACAGTGACATCGCTGTGTTTATTATCTCTGTACTGTGACATCACTGTGTTTATTATCCCTGTACTGTGACATCGCTGTGTTTATTATCCCTGTAGTGTGACATCGCTGTGTTTATTATCCCTGTACTGTGACATCACTGTGTTTATAATCTCTGTACGGTGACATCGCTGTGTTTATTATCCCTGTACGGTGACATCGCTGTGTTTATTATCCCTGTACTGTGACATCACTGTGTTTATTATCCCTGTACTGTGACATCGCTGTGTTTATTATCCCTGTACTGTGACATCACTGTGTTTATAATCCCTGTACGGTGACACACAGAGTTTGCTTTTAGTCTGTCACCGTGGACACACATGCAGAGGAGCTGTAAACACAAGGAAAGAACAGTCTTTTAACATCTTCCCATTTATGGTTCCTTTAGGACCGCAGGGCAGAAGTACACCCTATATGTGCTACATGGAAGTTCTTGTTGATCGTTCTAGCAGTGTAACCAACCTTCCCTTTTCTTGCCAAATTGAAGCAGTGTGAATTTACTGTTATTGATTTCAAAGGAAGTACGTCACCGAAAATTTTATCTGACAGTTAAATTCATATAGTAGCACATATCCTTTTTTTAATCTTTTATTTTCTGACTGTAGATTAATTCTATTTTCTGATATTATTATGGGGGGCAGGCATCTTGCCTGAGCTGTTTTTAATAGCATTTAGTGAGCATTAAGAAAATTGCTTTACGGCAGCCACATGGTCCATGGAGAGTTTTCTAGGCATGCTCTGTGACCTGTACAGAGGTCATTGTACAAGGAAGGAATAGATAAGATGTGACAATCACCTATTGTGAATGATGGATCCTGTATTATCTATATACAGAGGCGTTATCATTGCAGGCAGGATTAGAATGAGTTAACTGCAGTAAAGTGATCTGTACAGACCAAGAAGAGGCGCCAATTATTAGACATAGTGGCCAGTGCAAAAACTGCAGGATTTTATCCTTTTTTAATTTAAATATATGAAATAGGTGGAAAATGAAAAACATCTTCAAAAATTCTTTAAAAATATGTTAAACATAAAAGGTGATTTAAACAATAGGTCATTTTCTGATGACACATTTCCTTTAAAGGAAAGGAAGTTGCTGAAAATAATTACCAGAACCCACTTGTTCTAGACTTTGATGGATCTACACAAAGGGAAACTTGGCGAATATTCCAAAAATCTTTACCTTATAACATGAGGACAATTCATAAAGCAAAATCCCGCAGAACACCATGTTTTCTTATTTGGTGCAAGGCTTTATTTTGCCAGCAATGTATTCTGCCAGCAGATTCTTTGTACAAAAATGTAAAAAATGACAAGCTCCCACAAAACATAAAGCACAAAAGCTGCAAATTCAATAGGTGCAAAAGTCAAATACAATGTAAACAGCAGAATAATCTGTCCTAGAAGAAAAAAATGTTGAGTGCTCGAGGTGGAGGACTGATCCGTGATGTCTGAAATGTGCGGATAAAGTTACTGTGCTTGGTTCATGTTATATTCTGCTTTCTGACTCATCTAAAACTCAATGAAGTCAAAGCAAAAGAGACAAAGGTAAGCAAAGAAAAAAGGACAGAAAAGACAGAGATGTAGTACTGAAGACTATTAAAAGGAGAATATCATAACTTGAATATGAACAAACTTAAAACGATTTAACAATTTCAGCTCACACATTGCCTGGGATGGGATTGGACAATATTTTGCAATGTATGGTATCTACTGTTTCTAGAGTCTGAGATAGCTGATCTGCTTGGGGGCCAATATACACTTGTGACACCTGGATGAAGCTTTCAAGGTATAATGGCACCCACAGTTACTTACTGCACTTTCTCCACCGCCATGCCTTCGTTGTCCATGGCTGCGTTGTCCTCCTCAGCTCTACTAGGGTATGTGTTAAACTCTAGAAGGGCAGATCTTGTCAATCTGACTTTTTGGAAAGGTGGAACCCTATAAAAGTCTCACATTCAAAGTTGCAGAGCCCTTCGGTGTGGTCCGCCAATCTGATGTTAGCTACACAAACTTCACTGCTGTATATTCACACAGGTGGACACAAAAGTGAGGCTTTTTGAAGCATGTTAGGCCAGCCATATACAATAGAAAGATGTTGGCCGAACACTCATCGAGCTGACAGCTATCTCTCCTGATCCCTCCATACAAGCGCTCAGCACTTCTCCTTGAGCCCCTCAGATTTCCAGTGAAGGCCATGCTCCTTGCTGCACTGAAGCCCTCATTTGCCTAAATAAGAAACTTTTGTTTTTTCCCTTGGGAACAAGACAACTGATTTTCACAAGACAGATATCATTTCAATCAGTAGCATCAACCCTACAAAGAGAACATGTCACCGTTTCTGATTCATTAAACACTTTTCCCTTGCAATAACAATTCTGGAGTATAATTTTTGTATGTCTCTGCCATGTGCCGTTCCTCTGTTATTCCTTCTAGAAATGTATAAATCGATTAAAGTGTATTGAGTAATTAAAAAAAAAAAAAAAAAGTGTGCCCCTACACAGTCTGACAGTGCCGATTGGACACTGTGATAGCGTGATAGTCTGGAAACAGGCAATTTATGTAATTTGTAGTAACAGAGGAATAGAACTAGGACTTCTAGGAAAAGATGCTCCACAATTGTTATGATATGGGGCGTACAATTGGTCACTAAAACAGACAAGCCACGAGAGCGTCCACGTCCTCTTTAAGGATGAAAAAATAGCATCCTGGCTATTTACCACCACGTGGCTGAATAATGAGCCTCTCTCTATCTGACTACTGGGAGTCGTCCACCCTTGGGTGCCCACAACAGGGTGCATGTTTCATTGTTTTAAAGGGGCTGCAAATGAGTTCTATAAAAAAGAGAATGAAAACCAACTCATGCTGCTATTTTGAAGCCACAGCTAGTGCTAATAAATCAGCCTGTATAATTACGGAATATTTCCCTCCTATTTTCCTGCTTATCAACTCTCTTGGCTCCGGCTTGAATCATGAGGAACCCTTGGCCTTGGCCTACAGTAGCATCCATGAGCACAATAACTCGACTGTTTGCAGCTATCCTGGTGACGTTGGCCGTGTGGAACTTATTCTGCGATGTGCTGCCATGTCACACTGCACCAGAAGCTGCACGGCACATTCAGTTTGACCTAGTTCAGAAGAAACTGAATGTACAATGATTTATTGTTCTGGTTTGCGACAACACACTTTACATACATGAAAGGCAGAGCAAGATGGGTCTGTACAAGAGTCATCAGCAGAGCAATGTCCTCAGATTGTGGCCTCGTAGCCTATGGGTCATGTCCTAGAACAGGATGCAGACTCCAAAATTATAACCTCTAAATAGATTATCTTCAGAAAAACAACTGTTGTGTGATATTTTATTATTATACAGCTTCTAATGATTTATAGAGATTGAAAATTGTAACCTTGAATTTATTAACCCTTCAGTCTAAGGACTTGTTCAAATATGTGCAGGAGGCTACATTCGGGGCCTCTGTTGCAGATGCCTCAAAAACAGTGGAGAGAAAATTCCTGCATGTGGGACTTTTTTCTCTGCTGAAAAATCAGAACGGAAACTGAACTGACCCCATTACAGTCAATAGGTCAACAGGAAATTTCCCAGTAGGGTCTATGGCCAGTCCACCCCTGGCAATCAGCTGTGAGAGAACCTGGCAGCAAGTGATCAATTTCCCTGCAGCGCCACCACAGGAGAAATGAAGCATTACATAGGACCAATTGAATTGGTGGGTTGTCCTGGTGGTATGGATTAGCTGGGTTCTTCAGAGCCGCTCTTTGTAGCTTCTCTCTACTCCAAATAACTAAAGTGACCCCTGAATCGAACAACCCTTTTAAAGGGGTTGTCCCATCATAGACAATGGGGGCATATCGCTAGGATAAGCTCCCATTATCTGATAGGTGCGGGTCCCACCTCTGGAACCCACACCTAAAACGAGAACGAAGTGCGGAAATGAATGGAGGGCGCACTGCACATGCGCAGCCGCCCTCCATTCATTTCAATGGGGTCACCAAAAATAGCCGAGCACTGGCTGGGGTATTTCCATCTGCCCCATGGAAATGAATGGAAGCAGGGGCCGCGCATATGCGGTGTGCTCCCATTCACTTCTATGGGGGCAGCGGGGAACAGCGCTTGGTGTTAGCCGGACCCTTCTTGTTGGTGCGGGTCCAGCACCTATAAGATAATGGGGGCATAGTGATATACCTCCATTGTCTAAGATGGGAATACCCCTTTATTATACGGAGAGAGAAAATGTCCCAGTGAACACACACAAGTACAGAAGTCATGACACGGCACTTGAAGACAAGTGAGTGAAAATGCTGGATGTACATGAGACCATGGGGTGTTGTTGTCAGTCTGCCAACATATGTGGGAAACAATGCGGCCACAAATTATTCATTAGGAAGTCAGTGACATGTCACAAAAGATAAAAAATGATAAAAACATGCTAAAGATATTTATAATGGATGGTATCAAGAAACGGAAGCCTTTATACATCCTATGCTATGCTTTATTGCTACAAGACAAAGCGATTTTATCTACTGAAAATACATTCTTCTTGATCCCATTAAATGGGTCAGTAATAGCGTAAGCAATAATCCATGCACTCCAACGGATACCAAGAAAGCCAAGCGAATGAATCTGCCAATAACAGATGCAATGCATCTCCCAGACATTATCATTTGGGGAAGCGTTGGTGTGTGAGAGGCAGCACTTTGCACGCTGTGTCCGCTGCAGCTGTTTTAAATATTTTCATCTCACAAGCTGAACGCCATTTGTTTTTTCCTACAGTCGAAAGCAATATCCCATGTGGTGAGGTGTAAATAATACATGCCACGGCCTCTAGACAGTGCCAACCTGATCTGTAACCCTGAGGGTATGTTCACATACAGAATATCCTTAGGGTATGGATTTATTTCAACCGTATTAACTATGTAAGAATGTATGCTGTGGATTTTCCATCGGACATTTACGTGCCTGCAAAGTGAATGAAATTTTATGAAATCACGTCCACATGCTGCAGAACAAAAATCCACAAAGGAGTTTGCACATAATGTGACCCGCCATGTGGTTTTAAGTGTGCAACAAGTCAATTTCTTTTGTGGATTTTATCCTTTGCAATGCGGAGGACATAATCTGCACCAGACGTGCCTCACGTAATGAATATGAAAGAGGCGTGGGCATCATGGGATCCATTCAATTAGGACAAAGGTACATTTAATATAACTATCAATAACGCAGCTGACAACAGTCCCGAATTTGCAGGGACTGCCCCTAACTGGGCGGGGTTTATGTGAGCACTGGCCATAAATGGGCAGACTTGCACTGTTTGGGCATTCCCTGAGCGGGATCGGTTTGTTCCAAGTATGCCAGCATATCTCATTTTTTTTAAACAAAATACAGACAAAACATTATAAATGTATTTTCTGTGAATTTATCATCTCTGCAAATCGGCACTAACCTAGGCGCTTGTTATAAAACATGTTTGCATCTAGCCCACAACATGCGGCTGGAGGGGACGCTACATCTTCACCAATGTCACAGGACACCAAGGTGGTCTGAGATCAGGAAACAGCACCACTCTGGTTGACAGGTGGTGTCAGGTATTACAATTCAGCACCATTACTTGGAGCAGCTGACGGTATAACATGCACAGTGGTGTCCTGGTTCTCGCCCAATGGAAGTTGTCATGGTAAAGAAATATAGAGAATATTGAATTTTCACATGTCTGATTCTTTCCTTCTCAGGGGACGTAGGCGACCACCAGAGGTGGCTGCAGTTTATTCACCTCTCTCCATTGTGCACATGCTCAGCCGAATATGCATGTTTAATGGTTGGATCAGGAACAATAGTCGTCGACAGCTAAGGAGTATGGCCACATTTAGGCTCTGTTCACACTCACATCATGGCTCCATAATTACAGGGCCATGACAGATATGTCAGATTCATTTCTGAAAAGATACTGAAGAATCCTGATGGAGACCAGTGGCTCAGAACAGTGTCCATCAAGTTTCTATAGGGTTTTAATAGAGCTGTGTTATTCGACACCACAAATCCCAGCATAGTGAATATAGCCTTATATATCTACTGTTATAGTGTAACTGCCCTGACGACTGCATGTGTGATTTCAGTCTTACGATGAAGAATATGAAGGCAAGCAGTAGTTATTTTGAACCTACGCCAAGGCAGGGCAATACATGCTCCCTTATCCATGAAACTGATCCAGGGTACACCGCCAGGTATATACAGCAGTCGTCATCCCATCCCAGCCCTCCATATTGTGGAAGCCCATGCCTTAGGCTTCATGGATTCTTGAGATTTAACAATACATCAAGGGGATTTTATAAGGGCTGCACAGAGAAGGAACCACATTATTTTTCTATGCATTTCTTAGCAATATTGAGGTTTTAATGTAAAATTCATGAAGTTCCAATATCATTACCAATGCAAATGTAGGAGCAGTGCATGCCTTGAAGCAATCTATGTGCACATTAATTTCCCTTGTGGTGAGAGACCTGTCTCCACTTCTTTACCTAACAGGCATCCAGAGGACAACCCAATGAAAGGTCAGCAGCGGCCTTCTTCTTGATGAAGCCTCCGGTACAATGTAGTATTTAAGTATTCTCCGTACCCAACCCGCCACATAAATAATCGAGTTTTTTTTAAATTTTTTTTATTACCATACTAGTAGCCTATGCAGGAGTTATACTTCTTCCATAACACTTTTTTGCCTTAAATTGCAAATGAATTACTTCCTTATATCTTTTAAATAGTTTTTTACTATGAACCCAACACTAAAATAACTGGTTACAATGATAGTAATATCAAATCCCCAAATGCGCTGATCTACACTGGAAAGACAGCGATTACCCAACAGTATTGCCATCCCTAACTTACCTACTCTTTCTGAGACTGAAAATATTGGTTGATATACTATCAAGGTCACAAATCTTCACATCACTTTTTATTTTTTGATGCAAATAAGTCCAAAAATTCTGTCCTTTTCTGATACTGAGCTACCTAACCTCTGCAGTCATACATTTATAACATTCTGCCACCACTAGAGGGAGCTCACTGCATACTGATTAAACTCTGAACTGTTAAGGGCTATTTTACATGAGTGCTTATTATTCTCGTTTTTCTGCTCCGTTATAGGAGCAGAAGAATAAAAATAATGTAAGTACTGGATTTGGCACACAAATGACAGGAACAGGGCCTAAAGGATCATAGTTCGCGTCAGGATAACATGCAGGACTTTTGGAGAAATGGAGACTCCAAGACAGATGTGAACATGGCCTAACAAAACAGAGTGTGAGAGCTATCCCTAGTGATGGCTGATTTTTTTCTCCTGTTAAAAGCACACATTTAAGGGTATTTTTTTTATTATCACAGTGTACTCATTATGAAGTAAAAATCATTTTTTCAAAATATGGAGTCCTTTTCTCTGTACAGAGCAGAAATGCTCTACTAGCAGAATCTGAATTCTCTCCCTGCTCCATCAGACAGCTAGCTGACAGCCTCCCATCTCTGACATTATAAGCACTAATCAAAGCTCAATTGTTAACTTACTGATAAGAATTTGACCTCTTAGCAATTTAGAGATACAGGTTATTAAAAGACCAGCACGAAGTGAAAGTAGGATTCACACAGCTAGAAAAACAGTTAACCATTTTGACAGAATGGCTCAATATTTTTAATAAAGACCAATTGAAAAAATATTTTTAGCCCAAAATTTGTAAAATACAATCAGAAAAAAATTGCCTCCGAAGGTGTACATAGCTTTTAACTTTATGCAGGAGATATGGAGTTCTGTATCAGAAAAGCAGAGCATCAACCTATATATATATCCGAGAAGAATTGTGGACATATATATAACATAATAAGATATTTTTTATATCTGCATGAAAATAAAGTAGTAAAGAAAGAAAATTATAAAAAACAATATCAATTTACACTCCTGAACATTTAAAGGACCCCTCTCTTTCTATATGTACTATGCTATTCTGAGCCCCTGTGTGGTCTGCCATTTATACATGTGGGACATATTGCATTGATTTCTTCTGGGCATGGAAATATAATAGCTAAAGAGCAAAAACACCAGTAAATGCTGGAGCCATTATAATGTGCATCCAAATGTGCAGACCATTTTCTAATCATTCCGAAACTTCCGAGACTTGTATAGATGCTGCAAATAACCTGCAATAGAAGGTGTTTTGCCGGGCAAAGGGCTAAAATCATCCCCCGGTGAACACTGCAGGAGACTGCTATTTAAGTAATACTAGAAGATGACACATGGACCAATCACTTCAATTGCCCATGCATTTTCCACAAATGCCAAGGTACTTTTGCAGCCATTTAACCAATGAAACTGCTGTTTTCCTACTGAGGGAAAATCATCTAGAATATGTCAAGATAGAGCTCTCCATTCATCTGGCAAAAACTGCTGATTTTAACATCTTACCCCCTGATGAGACTAAAGTGACATCTAGCATGTTATACACAGTCCTTCAGGCCTAGAAGCATCTAGGTTTCAATAAGTCGTAAGCCAGTCGATCTAACTCTTTTTTCAAAAAAAGCTTTATCCAGGTTAAGTATATGGGACAAATCTGATGACAGATGCCCTGTTCAAGTATTCTGAATGGTAAGAGTTCAGTAAGTCACTGCCACACATCTCTGGTGGCGGCTTATCTTCCCTGTGAACAAAAGATCAGGCATGTGGACATTCAACAGCCCAATCCTACTTTCATGCAATACAGTATCTGTAGTTTGGAGAAAATTGGGACGCCCCCACATACGTTAGCTTGTCGTCCGTCAGTACCATAGGAAACAAACAGAGGAGCAGGGTGCATGCTCGGCCTGCTGGAGAGAAGCATGGGATCCTCATTCTCGGGGTCGGTGGAGGTCCTAGCGGTCGGACCCTCATGATCAGTTAGTTATCCCCTAATAATCATCTAATGTGTATGGGGCTCGCTTCAGCCTCTCCTCAGCATGAAACGGCTGCGCACAGAAAGCAGTAACATTCATGTAACCACATAGCAAATGGAAACATAGACGGTCGTTTCAGTGGTTTCATATTTCTTACACCTCCTAAATGCCAGGCATATCTATACTGAACTAGCCAAAGCTAAATTAGAACAGAACGAGAAGTCGTTAATTATATAGATGTGTTAATTAGCATTTTGTTGTAAACGCCAAGTGAACGGTTATTTCAGTCTTTGACCTAATGTTTTAACCAGAGGATGTCTGTCAAACAGTTCCTTCCAGACGGCTAATCTAACTCTAGATGAGGTCATAGCCACGTCCTTCTGGTGCCTGGAAATAAAACCAACTGTATTACTCTACATCCGAAGCAAGCCAAAAGCAACCTTCCTCCGCTCCTTGTAAGGCAGTCATTGCTAGGTCCAATATCACTAATTTACAACCTACAGCCAGCCAAGGAACTGGGATTACCTATGTCTAGCCTGGCCAGGTGTACAGTTTGGAAAGAAAGTCGTCCAATGCTAATGTTCAGGAGGAAATCCTTGTACACAATGCAAGCTGTGTGTTTTATTTCTTATGTCATGTATAGGTAACATGTTCTGCATTTAGCAGATTCATGGATCAAGGCTTAGGAAGAAGAAACACCTTCGTTAAGAATAAAGGAAAGAAGGAAGAGAGGGAAGGAGGAATGAGAGAGGTAGGAAGAGAGGAAGGAGGAATGAGAGAGAAGGAGGAGAGGGAAGGAGGAATGAGAGAGGAAGGGAGGGAAGGAGGAATGAGAGAGGAAGGAGGAGAGGGAAGGAGGAATGAGAGAGGAAGGAAGAGAGGGAAGGAGGAATGAGAGAGGAAGGAAGAGAGGGAAGGAGGAATGAGAGAGGAAGGAAGAGAGGGAAGGAGGAATGAGAGAGGAAGGAGGAGAGGGAAGGAGGAATGAGAGAGGAAGGAAGAGAGGGAAGGAGGTATGAGAGAGGAAGGAAGAGAGGGAAGGAGGAATGAGAGAGGAAGGAAGAGAGGGAAGGAGGAATGAGAGAGGAAGGAGGAGAGGGAAGGAGGAATGAGAGAGGAAGGAAGAAAGGGAAGGAGGTATGAGAGAGGAAGGAAGAGAGGGAAGGAGGAATGAGAGAGGAAGGAGGAGAGGGAAGGAGGAATGAGAGAGGAAGAAAGAGAGTGAAGGAGGCATGAGAGAGGAAGGGAGGGAAGGAGAAATGAGAGAGGAAGGGAGGGAAGGAGTAATGAGAAAGGAAGGAAGAGAGGGAAGGAGGAATGAGAGAAGAAGGAAGAGAGGGAAGGAGGAATGAGATAGGAAGGAAGAGAGGGAAGGAGGAATGAGAGAGGAAGGAAGAGAGGGAAGGAAGGAGGAATGAGAGAGGAAGGGTGATAGAGGGAAGGAGGAATGAGAGAGGAAGGAAGAGAGGGAAGGAGGAATGAGAGAGGAAGGAGGAGAGGGAAGGAGGAATGAGAGAGGAAGGAAGAGAGGGAAGGAGGTATGAGAGAGGAAGGAAGAGAGGGAAGGAGGAATGAGAGAGGAAGGAAGAGAGGGAAGGAGGAATGAGAGAGGAAGGAAAGTGAGGGAAGGAGGAATGAGAGAGGACGGAAGAGAGGGAAGGAGGAATGAGAGAGGAAGGAAAGAGAGGGAAGGAGGAATGAGAGAGGAAGGAAGAGAGGGAAGGAGGTATTAGAGAGGAAGGAAGAGAGGGAAGGGAGGCTGATAAAGGCTTTGGCCTAACACTAATAATGCAGGCTATTGTGGCATAACACAATCTTCCTGTATTCACATGGAGGCAAAGTCATATGAAAATGTTAAGGATTACAAGTTTTACAACATGGTCAGAATTCCTGCCAATGTTTACTTGATAGGGCAACATTGAGGTAATGTCTGAGTCTATGTAATATGGCTGTGGAGCCCCAGTTTTGTGGATATCAGTTCAATTGTTAAAGTTTTTATAGACTGGTGAGCAGAAGCAACCTCATTACTTCCCTTGGGATGTTTGTGTTTTTAGATAGATAGATAGATAGATAGATATAAAGAAATTCCGCAGCACTACCAGTTTGTGCTTAAATCAAGGTGATTTATTCCACCAAAAGCATTTGGTGGAATAAATCACCTTGATTTAAGCACAAACTGGTAGTGCTGCGGAATTTCTTTATTTTTATGAAGGATTTTGACCGGATTCTAAACCGCTGGCACACCTTTACCTTCTTTCCACTTGGCAGTGCTGCTTTCATTTTTTACTTTTTTAGATAGATAGATAGATAGATGAAAAAATAAATGAAGCGGCACTGCTTAATACAAGCTGGAGAGCGGTATGCCAGTGGCTAGGATATGGTCAAACTTCCAAATAGGCTATAGCAAAAAAATCCATGGTACTGAGGGGCGGATTGGCCATAGACCCTACAGGGAAATTTCCCGGTGGGCCGATGCCCAGAGGACCACTCAAGCCCTCTTGATGGCTGCAGGCCAGGTACTTAATGATCTGATGCTCAACAGCCACATGTGCCCTCCTGAACTCAACTGTATTACTGTCCTCATGATGGTGATACAGTAGAATACTGTGGTTGTGGCGGCAGTATTTTGTGCTGCCCTGTGGTATTTGGTTCTGCTGGGGCGGTATTCTGTGCAGACCCTACCTAATTCTGTTGTCCCTGGCTACTTATTTTGTCCCGTCTTCTGTCAATTTGGACCCACCTACAACATGGGGCCACTTTTAGGGTTTTTTCCAGGGCCACTTTAAGTTCCCATGATGGCACTCCTACAGTAGGCTTCAAAGTGATGTCTTTTTTATTCACCCATGCAATGGTTCAGTCCTCTTACTCCTTTAGGACCGAAAGATTGTATGGGTGACTAAAAAGGACATCACTTTGAAGCCTACTCTAGGAGCAGGGGCGTAACTACCATAGTGGCAGACCATGCGAATGCTATGGGGCCCAGGGCAAGAGGGGGTCCAGTCTTAGTTGGGATCATCTCCTCTTCTACTGGGGGTGAAAACTTGGTCAGGACTCTACCCTCTAAAGGAACAACTTTTACCAAATGAAGGAATGGAAAACATGGTCCAAGGGTCATTGAAAGGGGTTTAGGTGTAAACCCTTCTGTCCTGTGTGGGGGGCCTGTTCAATCCTTGCTATAGGGCTCTTACTTCTTTATGTACACCACTGTCTAGGAGTGCTGTGGATTTTTTTGTTATGAGATAAATAGATAGATAGATAGATAGATAGATAGATAGATAGATAGATAGATAGATCTGTTGTGACCTCCTTGTGCAGCAACAACTAGCTAAACATTAATCTGGTAATTTTGGATTAGTCCTGCACATCAGTTTAGAGAAATTTCAAGCCATTCCTTCAACTATTTTATGCTGGTGGGTTTCCGCCCATAAACTGCTCACTTTAGGTCCTTCCACATTATATCTGTTGGATTAAGGTCAGGACTTTGACCTGGCCCGAAACTTTAAATTTATTCTTCTTTAACCATTTTTTAGTAGAATGACTTGTGTGCGTAAGGTCTTTGTGTTGCTGCATGACCCATGTTTTCTTGAGATTCAGTTAATGGGCAGATGTCCTGACATTTTCATTTATAATTTGCAGGTAAAATTCAGAATTCATTGTTCCATCAATGATGGCAAGCTCTCCTGGGCCAGATACAGCAAAACAGACCCAAACCTTAATACTACCACCACCCTGTTTCACAGATGATAGGAGGTTTTTATGCTGTAATGCAGTGTTTTCCTTTTTCCAAACCACAAAAGATTTATTTTGGTATCGTCCATTGATTTAAAAAGTGATCTTAAGGAAACTGCAGATGAGCAGCAATGTTCTTTTAGGAGAGCAGTGGCTTTCTTCCTGCAATCCTGCCATGCATACCATGGTTATTCAGTGTCCTCCTGATGGGGGACTCATGAACAATAGCTAATTTGAGAAAGGCTTTTAGCTATAAAGAGGCTACATTGGGTTCCTTTGCGACTTTGCAGACTATTACATGGCTTGCTCTTTGCATGATCTTTTTGGGCCATGGGGAGGGTAATAATGGTTCTGAATGCACTCCATTTCTACATAATCTGTCTGACTGTGAATTGGTGGAGTCCAAACTCTTTAGAGCTTTACAACCTTATAACCTTATCTAGCCTGATGAGTATCAACAACTCCTCTTCTGAAGTCCACATAAATATCCTTTATTTGTGCCATGATAAATTTCCACAAACAGGTTGCAAAGATCAGACTTTGATAGACCCCTGTTCTTTAATAAAACAGGTCTCCCACTCACATCTGATTGCCATCCCATTGATTGCAAACACCTGACTCTAATTTCACCTTCAAATTATCTGCTAACATTGAAGGTTCACACACTTTTGCCTCTCACAGACATGCGATATTGGATCATTGTCCTCAATAAATAAATTACAAAGTTGAATATTTCTAATGTCTATCTCCTTTTAGATGTAGATGTAGCTTTAGGTGACATTTATGAAGAAATATAGAAAATTCTGAAGGGTTCAAAAACTTTCAAGCACCATTGTAGATACGATAGATAGATAGATAGATAGATAGATAGATAGATAGATAGATAGATAGATAGATAGATAGAGTTATCCATCACATTGCCAAGTATGGTCCCATGCATGTAAGTCGTAGCCAATGCATTACAACAATAGGTACATACTGTGCCCATCATCATAAACAAACTGGAAATCTTGGCACATTTCATTAACTATGACACAATTCATCGTTGTGAAGTAAAACCCACATGCTTTGCTTTGGTTCCCACAATGATTCAGCTCCCTCCTGCATCTGCTCTTTCCTATCAACCATGTTCCACAGCAATGAGGTAGTGTTTGGCTGCAGGTTCATTCAAGGGAACATCAGGAGGTCATTTACTATCCAGTGTTACATTCCTCCCGGACCAGACTCTGCCCTGCGAACATTTTTCTAAGTCCCTTTAGAATTGGCCTTTGAAAACCTAATGAAAAGCAGCACTTGGAAATGAAAGTCATCTTACCTTTTTTCAGTGATTAATACCAGAAGCCGGAGCAGCGGAGAACACACAGGAATATTCGGCCAAGTGAGAAGATTGAAAAGACAAGAGGGGAGGGAGAGAAAGCAGATGAGATCGGATTAGTACTGTACATTGTAGCTCACAAGAAATTCAGAAATGTAAGAATCTGAACACTTTTACAAACTCTGTACAGAATCTTTCCAACAAGAAAGACGCAAGAACGGGCAAGACAATATACAATCCTATGTGACCTGCGGGCACCAGAATGTGACATGCTAGACACAACTGTAGGTCAACTTTTCCACCAACTTTTTGTCTAGTCCTACTTTGCGTATTCTTCTGTTGCAGTCTTAGGCCTCATGTACACAACTGTATCCAGATTTCAGTCAGAAAACCACGGATCTGCAAAATACGGATACCTTCTGTCTGCTTTCTGCATTTTTCTCTCTCCCATCAATGGAAATGACTATTCTCGTCTGCAATGCAGCTCAAAATAGGACATGTTCTATAATTTGTGGAAAGTACACAGATGACATCTGTCTGCCGTTTTTGTTTTTTTTTTGCGGACCCACAGCAATGAACGGGTCCATATGTGGATTCGACAAAGATGCAAAATATGGTCATGTACATGAGGCTTTAGATAGATTTTGGTGCATATTGTGGTCAAAACCTATATAAGCTCCAGAATGGTCTAAGCTCCGCCACTATACCCCCGCTAAGCCCTACTCTAAGAATAGGCAGGACTGTTACTGAGGTGCAGCTAGGAAGAGCCCCTCTTCCTGGGCCTATGTGCAGCTGAACGGACTGCACATGTGGTATGTCTGCCCAGCAAAACGCTTGTAGCCAACAGGGGCACCCCCTGGGACTATAAGAATTTGCTTGGTTTGCATGGTGGTAAAATCTTGTCACTGGAAATAGGCTACCACTTACATGGTAACAAAGTTATTTGAATGGGCATTGTGTAATTTCACATCTCCCCTGTAGTGGCTGCTACTAGTGAATATGATTGGTCACAGAGTCGTCCAGACAAGGCAACCCTTTCAAGGGAGAAACATGAGAAAACTTTGGTAATTCTCCTTTTATTGAGGTCTGTTCCTGAGTAATTTCTAAAAACAACAACTAGGACACGCTGTAATTCAACAGTGATTTCTACTTTACATGCTGCCGATTCAGAAAAGAGAGCTCTGCAATTCAGTAAATAATAATCCGAGACCTAGAATTACATTACAGAGTGCAAATCAATACAAAACCATCAATAACTGACATGGTTAGTGACATTCATCTTTTTGTGGCAATTTTCCTTTCCTCGCACACTTTAGTCCAATATAAAATGAGAACTGTATCGGCAACGCTTGTACTTGTGTGATGCCCGAGGCACAAGGAATGAGCCGCAGCACATCTGCAAGCTTCAGTGGGTTGTTTGGAGACCATGTCTGCAACCTATTATACGTGTTCTACAAGCACCTAGGAAGAATACGCCTGGAAGACTGCATGCCTCATATATTACATATCAGCCGTAGTAAACCAAGAGCAACGCTGTACATGTCAAATATGAGAAAGGACCAGGGTCCTAATAGTATCAGAAACAGAAAACTATATGCAGTCCACGTACCGCCAGCTAACCAGTCTTTATGGATATCATGCTGCTGCCATGTTTCCTGATCACCTCTAAAACTAATACTGTTGGTAATGCAATATCCTAGAATTGTTTAAAAAGTTTATCTGGTGGGCCAAATGAGTTAAAAATAAAAGAAAATTTACTCACCTTACCCAATCCTAAGTTAAGCAAGTTTTAGGCAAAAAAAATCTATATTTCCACATTTCCCTGGTTCTCCTCTGGTCTTTGTTTACCTGCAGTAATAACAATCTCTGCCCCTCCCCCTTCCTGCTATGCAAAGGCAGTGAATACAAGAGTTGCCCTGAGTGACATGTCTGCTGGGATACTCATCAGCATGTTGTATGTGTAGGACTACAAGTCCCAGCTGTACAATGACACTGCTGATACTCACAGGGTCTTCCCCCTACCTGTCTTGTACAATACAGTACTTTGCATCTCCTCCAGATCAGCTCCAGTCAGCTTTGTGTCTGTAGGGTGAGGAGAGCAGATCCTATGTCTCTTTACATCTGCAGCTGCTGTTGTAAGTGCCATAGCGCCTAGCGAGGGCGCTTTTGACTGATGAGAGGCAGTTGTGGAGTCTAAGGGGTTAAACTTTCCCTATCTTCCACTTGATGTTGATGCCATTCTGGCCCATAGGGGGTGTTTGATCATAGGCTGTATCCTGCCTTAGTAAGTGGCTTAGTCCTCCCCCTCTCCCCCCCTCTGGGGTTAGGAATTATGGATCCCTCCGCTCCACCCCTATAGTCAATAAATAGGAGGGCTTACCCCTTTTCCCGGTCTCTTTCACTGGCACCTCATCTGGAGCTCTTCCCTCCCTCCCTCCCTGTTTTTGTTGTTCCAGGTTGTTTCACATTTCTTACAGTAAGTTTTGAAGTCACAGCTGGAGGTTGGTCAAAATATATGGTGATATCGGAGGAGAAGGCGGACTTGCCCACTGTGGTTCTGTGGCAGACATATCGGAATAAGGTTTCCTGGCAATGTTAAAGGGGTTGTCCGGGTTCAGAGCTGAACCCGGACATACCCAGGTTTTGACTCCCGCAGCCCTCCTGAACAGGGCATCGGAGCATCTGGATCGCGCAGGGCAAGGGCTGCAAGGGCTCTTTTGTTTATAAACATTCACTGCCGGGCGGGGGCTTCCACCCGGCAGTGAGTTCGGTGACGTCACCGGCCGTAATGGGCCGGCTTTAGCGCTGCCCTAGCCGTTTGAATGGCTAGGGCAGCGCTAAAGCCCGCCCATCAGCGCCGATGACGTCACCGGGCTCACTGCCGGGCGGAAGCCTCCGCCTGGCAGAGCCCGGTACGTCACCAGAACCGGGCTAAATTCCTTTGCCCTGCGCTAATTAGCGCAGGGCAAAGGAGGGCATCGGAGCATAGGATGCTCCGATGCCCTGTTCAGGCGGGCTGCCTGGGTGAATTGAAAGGTATGTCCGGGTTCAGCTCTGAACCCGGACAACCCCTTTAAGTTATGGTTTGGTGTAAGCGGTTATATTAATAAAGCTGTGACCAACCCTCACTCCAACAAAAATCTTGTGCCTGTGTCTTTATTGTTTTCAGGGGAAGACAGGTAATTTTCTGGGGAAGGGTTATCATTCTCAGCAGTCTAAAGCCTTCAGTGTGTTCTGGCTGAAGGGGTTAATGTTTTATCTGAAAGAATCCAGGGAGAGTAGATAGCAGGAGCCCGCAGAGAAGGGGGGGCGTGGCCAGCACAGTGATGTTTCATGTACAGACTCTAATCTGCTGGTGCACGAATGCAAGATTATCAGAGAGGCAAGCTGACATCACAGGTCATGTGACCCTCATTGAAACCTGACAAACAAGAAGCTTTAGAAGCAGAAAGAGTATGGAAAAGCTGTTGTATTTGACTAGTTAGAAAGATACAAAGGACAAAAAATAACTCGGACAACCCCTTTAAGCCAGTACCAGGAAGCCAAGCCCACCAGGCGCTCAGTGTCAAAATGGCAGAAGCAGGAGAACAGCAAGGTGAGTAATGCTTCTTTTATTTTTCAGACCTTTTCTAAATAAAAAATTTTAAAGAGGACCTCTCCCCTCTCCTGACATTTCTGTTTTAATAGCGTCATTCACTCTCCATGTAATAACAATTCTGGAACATCTATTCTTATGTCTCTATGTTGTGCCATTCCTTTATTATTTCTACTAGAAGTTATGAAGGAATTACTAGCAGTCTGCAGTAAGGGTACAGAGGGAGGAAACCAGTTGGGGGGGGGGGGTGTACCTGCACAGACTGAAAATGGCAGCACTGATTGGATATAGTCAGTCTGTGCAGGTACACAACCCCAACTGGTTACATCCCCCACATCATATAGTGATATTAGTGACCTGTCCCAAGCCAATTCTGGACAGACATTGGGAACAGTTTTAGTCTAGTTAGCTGGATTATTTGCACGGCAAAGCATAAATTACAATCAGGCCAAGTGCCACATTCCTCAAGCCCCTCGTCACACGTTCCCATATGTTCTGTAAGAAGAAGAGTGCCATGTATGCCAGTCACATCACTTTGTAAAACATTCCTGCCTATTTCCAGCATAAAACACATTGGTGAGCTAAAGTATACCAGTTATACCTTTGTAAAAGGTTCTAGGGTTTTCTGGTGGATTTCTTCCTACACAGCAGGGTAGAATAGTGTATAGTGTATAGTGCAATACACTGCGGGGGAAATGCAGTATTAAATTCACTAATCCCAAGCCCATTTATGACATCCATATGCCCCAATAAACCACATGAAGGGGTTATCTCATGAGAAGGAGTTAGTCTGCTGCAGACATCCTATAATTATGAGCTGCAGTACCGGCCACAGCCTAAAGTGGTGCTGTTTCTGGGAAAACATCTGTTCAACCTGTTTATGTAGAATACTCTTGAGGTCTCACTCATTTAGTAAACATATTCATTTTCTTCCGCACAAAACCCTCAAGTCAGCATCCTGGCATTATCCCGATTTCTACCTCAAAAACAGTCTCACTTAATGCTCCATTTCCATCTGTTTTCAGTGACTTAACCCAGATTTTTCAGTCTACAAATGACCCCATTAATCTGTTTTCACTGTGACCAGGAATAGCCTCAGTAATGAGCGTTTTCATGTCTTTGTGTTTCATAACTGCTCTGTCCCCTCCCCAAATTAATTTCTGTGCCAAAGAAAGAGCCCTTTGTGCATGTTAATCATCAGCCCCTGGCATCCAAAAGACCCCCACGTTTAGGAAGTTGTACTTCCACTCCGAGTGAAAACTTTGCCAGACAAACCCTCCTATTGTGCCCCCCTCATCGCCCCTGCATCATAAACACAATGCTCTGACTACTTGAATCCCAAGGACTTTTACATGTGACCTATATTCTCTGGTATTGACTGGTACAGACCAAACATAAAACATATGATAAACCAACCATATAAAATACCACAGTATCTATTCCTGTAAATGACTAAAAATGACAGTCACAATACTGAACTCCACATTTGCTTAAGACAACTGCTTCTTTCTGCTCCATGACTAATAAATGATGTATGGCCCATAGTCATAGCTAGGCTTTCCTTCACTTGGGGGTAAAGACTCATTTAGCTGCCCCGGCCATGTATCTAAATAGAATTTAGTCAGGAATTCCACTGAACGCTGTGATTTCTATGGCGCCAACCTATTCTGAAGTGCAATATTACTTGCCAGCCATTCAGTAGAGCAGCCAGCATGGATGGCTATGTTTACAGACTGTCTCTCTATAATGTCCATTTGTCCTTATAGGTCATGAATTATGCCCCAATATTGCCCAGGCACTCCTATGTCAGCCATGTATAATGGCAGTGGTCCATGGGTTCTACCTTCCAGATATTATCTTGCAGGGTGATTACTTTAGTTATTCCACAGTGCTGTACATAGAAGGCTATGGCTCACATCATTCACCTGTCCCTGCTGGTGATCACAATCTAGATTCTATCCTATACATATGTTGTATGTAGAATGGGAGGGACCTGGAGCACCTGGAGGAAAGCCAGGAAAACTCTGGGAGAACGTACAAACTCCATGCACATGTTGCCCTTGGTTGGGTTGGAACCAAGGAGTCCAGCACTACTACTACTAGCCACTGAGACACTGTGCAGGCCAGGGAATGGAAATCACTGGCCTCTTGCACCAGCTTTATATTGTATCAGATAAGATATGCAGAGGACCAACAAGATCTTCTGTAAGTAAAAATTCAGATGATTAAGGTGGATTTAGACAAGCCGATGAGCAGCAGATTCCCCTCTAAGATGTCCAGCACCGCCACCCTCCGCGTACTTACCTGGTCCCCAACACCGTATTCCTCCAGGGTCGTTCCTAGGGGGCAGGGCAGCCAATAGCAGGCTGCGGCAGTGACTTGCCCCCTGTCATGGAGTGATCCTGGAGGAAACCGGTGTCAGTGACCAGGTAAGTAGGTGCAGGGTCGCGCCTAAAGGGGGTTATTCAAACTTGGATAACCCCTATAATCTTTAGGGTACAGCTGGTGGCATGTGGCAGAGCCATGACTACCTGCGGAAGCCAGAGGCATCAGAATTTATCAATTTCGGCTGCCAAGGGTGGACGTGGCTTGACTAAACGTGGCCAGTCGCATTGTGGGATCATGTCCCTACAGCAGGAAATAAAACATGGATGTCTGATGAAACGACACAAAACTACAGGTAATTCTGTTACAAAAATGAGGCCAATGTCTCTCATCCTGCACTTCACAGACGGCCTGTCTCGTATCGCTAATTCTAACTTAAAGACCATTCAGCCGCTGCTTAATTACAAACAATTCAGCTCTGCAGAAATACATCAGATTTTCAATTATGGAACCGAGACTTCCCAAAGATGTGATTTTACACCTAGAAAACAGAATGGAGAATTCAGCCAAACAAGAAGCATTCGGCGTATTTGCTCAACTCTATTAGATTGCTATTTTAATGGCAACATGATACTCAGTTGGTGAATTATCTCCAGAGAGGAAAATCATCTTTTACAAGTACAGTATATATCTGTGAGAATGCAGGAAAAGTGCATCCATGACTGGAGTACAATGCCGCTATATGAATGTGTAGCCGACTCATCTGGTATGATGTATGTATACAGTTCTTGCAGAAAATCCCGCACAGCGTCACCATAACCTTCTGGGGAGAATCACAAACATCGGTTACTTGTTAGGAGGTCGACTATCACCCCAAGATCAGAATGTCTATAGACTAAGGAGCAACACTTATCTCTGGTGGAAAAATACAACTGTATCTGATAGATACAATGTACGTAAATGTATCCCTTCCTGGACATAAATGTATCCCTCCCCATATATAAATGTATCCCTCCCCATATATAAATGTATCCCTCCCCATATATAAATGTATCCCTCCCCATATAAAAATGTATCCCTCCCCGTATATAAATGTATCCCTCCCCATATATAAATGTATCCCTCCCCATATATAAATGTATCCCTCCCCATATAAAAATGTATCCCTCCCCGTATATAAATGTATCCCTCCCCATATATAAATGTATCCCTCCCCATATATAAATGTATCCTTCCCCATATATAAATGTATCCCTCTCCATATATAAATGTATCCCTCCCCATATAAAAATGTATCCCTCCCCGTATATAAATGTATCCCTCCCCATATATAAATGTATCCCTCCCATATATAAATGTATCCCTCCCCGTATATCAATGTATCCCTCCCCATATATAAATGTATCCCTCACCATATATAAATGTATCCCTCCCCATATATAAATGTATCCCTCCCCGTATATAAATGTATCCTTCCCATATATAAATGTATCCCTCCCATATATAAATGTATCCCTCCACATATATAAATGTATCCCTCCCCATATATAAATGTATCCCTCCCCATATATAAATGTATCCTTCCCCATATATAAATGTATCCCTCCCCATATATAAATGTATCCTTCCCATATATAAATGTATCCCTCTCCATATATAAATGTATCCCTCCCCATATATAAATGTATCCCTCCCCATATATAAATGTATCCCTCTCCATATATAAATGTATCCCTCCCCATATATAAATGTATCCCTCCCCATATATAAATATATCCCTCCCATATATAAATGTATCCCTCCCCATATATAAATGTATCCCTCCCTGGACATAAATGTATCCCTCCCCATATATAAATGTATCCCTCCCTGGACATAAATGTATCCTTCCCAGATATAAATGTATCCCTCCCCATATATAAATGTATCCCTCCCCATATATAAATGTATCCTTCCCATATATAAATGTATCCCTCCATGTATATAAATGTATCCCTCCCTGGACATAAATGTATCCCTCCCCATATATAAATGTATCCCTCCCTGGACATAAATGTATCCCTCCCCATATATAAATGTATCCCTCTCCATATATAAATGTATCCCTCCCTGTATATAAATGTATCCCTCCCCATATATAAATGTATCCCTCCCCATATATAAATATATCCCTCCCATATATAAATGTATCCCTCCCCATATATAAATGTATCCCTCCCTGGACATAAATGTATCCCTCCCCATATATAAATGTATCCCTCCCAGTATATAAATGTATCCTTCCCAGATATAAATGTATCCCTCCCCATATATAAATGTATCCCTCCCCATATATAAATGTATCCTTCCCCATATATAAATGTATCCCTCCCCATATATAAATGTATCCCTCCCCATATATAAATGTATCCCTTCCCATATATAAATGTATCCTTCCCCATATATAAATGTATCCCTCCCCATATATAAATGTATCCCTCCACATATATAAATGTATCCCTCCCCATATATAAATGTATCCCTCCCCATATATAAATGTATCCCTCTTCATATATAAATGTAACCTTCCCCATATATAAATGTATCCCTCCCTGTATATAAATGTATCCCTCCCCATATATAAATGTATCCCTCCCATATAAATGTATCCCTCCCCATATATAAATGTATCCCTCCCTGTATATAAATGTATCCCTCCCCGTATATAAATGTCTCCCTCTCCATATATAAATGTATCCCTCCCTGTATATAAATGTATCCCTCCCCATATATAAATGTATCCCTCCCCATATAAATGCCCCATATATATGTATCCCTCCCTGTATATAAATGTATCCTTCCCCATATATAAATGTATCCCTCCCCATATATAAATGTATCCCTCCCTGGACATAAATGTATCCCTCCCCATATATAAATGTATCCCTCTCCATATATAAATGTATTCCTCCCTGTATATAAATGTATCCCTCCCCATATATAAATGTATCCCTCCCCATATATAAATGTATCCCTCCATGTATATAAATGTATCCCTCCCTGGACATAAATGTATCCCTCCCCATATATAAATGTATCCCTCCCTGGACATAAATGTATCCCTCCCCATATATAAATGTATCCCTCTCCATATATAAATGTATCCTCCCTGTATATAAATGTATCCCTCCCCATATATAAATGTATCCCTCCCCATATATAAATGTATCCCTCCCCATATATAAATGTATCCCTCCCCATATATAAATGTATCCCTCCCCATATATAAATGTATCCCTCCCCATATATAAATGTATCCCTCCCCATATATAATGTATCCTCCCCATATATAAATGTATCCCTTCCCCATATATAAATGTATCCCTCCACATATATAAATGTATCCCTCCCCATATATAAATGTATCCCTCCCCATATATAAATGTATCCTTCCCCATATATAAATGTATCCCTCCCCATATATAAATGTATCCCTCCACATATATAAATGTATCCCTCCCTGTATATAAATGTATCCCTCCCCATATATAAATGTATCCCTCCCCATATATAAATGTATCCCTTCCCATATATAAATGTATCCCTCCCCATATATAAATGTATCCCTCCCCATATATCAATGTATCCCTCCCCATATATAAATGTATCCTTCCCCATATATAAATGTATCCCTC
Organism: Rhinella marina; assembly: GCA_900303285.1. Taxonomy (NCBI): domain Eukaryota; kingdom Metazoa; phylum Chordata; class Amphibia; order Anura; family Bufonidae; genus Rhinella; species Rhinella marina. Next base: position 110,389 of record ONZH01010901.1, on the reverse strand, counting down.
CCCATATATAAATGTATCCCTCCACATATATAAATGTATCCCTCCCCATATATAAATGTATCCCTCCCCATATATAAATGTATCCCTCTTCATATATAAATGTAACCTTCCCCATATATAAATGTATCCCTCCCTGTATATAAATGTATCCCTCCCCATATATAAATGTATCCCTCCCATATAAATGTATCCCTCCCCATATATAAATGTATCCCTCCCTGTATATAAATGTATCCCTCCCCGTATATAAATGTCTCCCTCTCCATATATAAATGTATCCCTCCCTGTATATAAATGTATCCCTCCCCATATATAAATGTATCCCTCCCCATATATAAATGTATCCCTCCCCATATATATGTATCCCTCCCTGTATATAAATGTATCCTTCCCCATATATAAATGTATCCCTCCCCATATATAAATGTATCCCTCCCTGGACATAAATGTATCCCTCCCCATATATAAATGTATCCCTCTCCATATATAAATGTATTCCTCCCTGTATATAAATGTATCCCTCCCCATATATAAATGTATCCCTCCCCATATATAAATGTATCCCTCCCCATATATAAATGTATCCCTCCCCATATATAAATGTATCCTTCCCCATATATTAAATGTATCCCTCCCCATATATAAATGTATCCCTCACATATATAAATGTATCCCTCCCCATATATAAATGTATCCTTCCCCATATATAAATGTATCCCTCCCCATATATAAATGTATCCCTCCACATATATAAATGTATCCCTCCCTGTATATAAATGTATCCTTCCCTGTATATAAATGTATCCCTCCCTCTATATAAATGTATCCCTCCCCATATATAAATGTATCCCTCCACATATATAAATGTATCCCTCCCCATATATAAATGTATCCCTCCACATATATAAATGTATCCCTCCCCATATATAAATGTATCCCTCCCCATATATAAATGTATCCCTCCCCATATATAAATGTATCCCTCCCTGTACATAAATGTATCCTCCATGGTAACCAGAATACTGGCATATGGATACGTTCAGTTGTGCATTCTGATGAGACAGTTTACTTCACACATTTTAAGATACTAGTCAACATATGGATGATGATTTGCACTATATCCATCTTTCCTTCTGGAATTTAAAGTGAAGCTCCACCTCTATAAATATACCGTACTACAAAATAGCTGACTCATATCTATATATACACTTTACAGGTGAAGGCAGTTCATGTTCTAGAGGAAAAAACTGCAGGGAATTCAGGAGTTCTTCCTTCTGGCACGAGCTCATTGTAGGCTGACCATAGACATAAGATAGATGTCAGCCAAACAATCATACTGCCAGACCCCTGAGAACAAAAGGATCAGGCATGCTGAAATCTGACATGCCCAATCCTTCCTTCCCCTGACATCTGCATCAGAGGAGAGCCGTGACACCACCACATGCAACTGGTCGCCACGGCTCAAGCTAAGAGCGCGTTCACATCTGCGCTAGTTATTTCTGATGTTTTGTTCCATGAGAGGAGCAGAACATTGAAAACAACGGAAGTTGTTTAGCATAAACAGAAACCAATGGAGCCAAACAGATTCCTCTGATTATAATGGGGTCCATTGGGTTTCTGTTTGGGTGTCCCCTTTTTTTAACAGTTTTTAGTAGAAATAAAAGTCCTGCATGAAGGACTTTTTTCTCCAAGCGGAATCTGTAACAGAGGTCCTGAACAGAGCCTCCAACACAGATGTGAATAAGCTGAGGAGGTCCCATCCAGGAACTCATATCCTTGCAGCATGTACAGGTGAATCTCCGACCATGCAATATATGCAAGGGCGGTCTTGGCATTTCTGGGGCCCTAAGCGAAGTTATGTCCGGGCTCCCCCCCCAATGATGCTTCACGCCCCTGATGACACGCCCTCTGATGACACGCCCCCCCACACAATCAAAGACTGGGACTAGAGATGAGCGAGCATGGAATTTGCGTGCGCTTTTTCAGATCTGCATGCTAATTCATACGCATATTTTAGTATGTACACTAATGAGTACACATTTTATAAATTAGTACGCATTAGCGTACTAATTTAGAAAATGCGTACGCATTCGGACAAATGCAGTAAGTGACAGCTGGGCGGGCGGTCTTGGGCACCAGCACAAGAGCGGAGCGTTGGGGCCCCCTTGGACGTCGGGGGCCCTACACAAATGCATAGGATGCGTGGTGCCCAAGACCGCCCCTGAATATATGGTTGTGTTGAGTCTGCCGCCCGCTCTGCACACCGGCTCTCTCATGTGACCAACAGAATGGTGTCCCAAGTGATGTCAACATGGAACCCGATGGGACATCCCCCTATATATTTTCTGATGTTTTACTATGTACAGCAGCCAGTATTCTGAGGTCACTAGTGTAAACGGCATTGGGTCCACAAAAAAAAAAATGTAAACAGCACATTGGTATTTTGCGGATCTGCAGACCTAAAAACGGACATAGCTTAGAGAATCTAAACCCCTTTAATTTAACCAGTTCAAGAAGGGGCCAATCTGGACAATACAGAAATTTCAGGGAAATCACTCATACTGCAATTCCCTTATATACAAGTGTTAAAGAGCTGAAATATCTTGACAGGAAAGAGCAGGACAGCGTGCCGTAAAACATCCTGCTGTATAACTAATTTACCTCTATATAACGTCTGCCTCCTCACTACTCCATTCTCCGCTAGTAAAGAACAATAAATGATTAAGACGGTGGCGTTTGCTCTTTTAGAGAAGGGTATCAGAGCATTGCAGATCCTACTGTCAAATCCGTTCCCCCTGCGGAGTGAAATTCATCCTGAAACTAGGCCACTGTACAAGTGTCCATTAAGCTGCTTAATATAGGCAGAGAGTCTGGTAAGTACCCCAATGGGCTCGTAAGCCTTCCAACCGACTGACAAAGCACGCTGTTCATTTTCTTTTCATAAAAGGACTCATTAAGGCGTATCCTATGTGCTCCCGATGCCCAGGCTTTAATAGACTAACACTGTAAATAGGACAGAACTCAGCTTATTGCTCACATATTAGTTGAATCTACACAGAGACATATTTTAGGTTAAAGAGGTTATCCAATAGTAGAAATACCCCCCACACTCACCGGGCCCCTCCTACAGACGATACTTACCCGATCCCCGGCACCTGCGTCCCTCCGGATCCCTGCACGGCCGCCTCTGCATCTCCCGTCATGTGGATCAAAACATCCGTCGATGGAGGGGAGCAGCCAATAGCAGACTGCAACTGTGACCAGCCTCCCTAGCATTGCAGGAACACGGGTGCCAGAACCGGGTAAGTATAGGCTTTAAGAGGGGCCCGGGCGTTGTGTGGGGGTATTTGTATTATTGGAAAATCCCTTTAAGTATAATAGCAAAGAACAGGCTGCTGACCCCAGGAAGGAAGTGCTGCTATACAGACCAAGGCCATGGGCACCTCGGGCACTTGGTCCCAGAAGTCAGGCTGTCAGCAAACCGGTAAACCTACTAATGGAGTAACAGCATACACTGCAAAAATACAATACTCTATTCAATTATTACAAAAATACAAAACTATTAACAAGAAATACTCCAACATACAAAAAGGACAACATCCAAGGAGCACCTAATGAGAATACATATGTATCTGCCTTATTCCATATCCCTGCTTAATTACAAGAACATGCATGGTCCGATAATACTGCAGTCTACGTGTATATAGTACATCTAGTAATCAACCCACATGTAATAAAGTATAAAAAGCAGGGAGCAAGGGAGTTAAAGAGGACCTCTCACCTCATGTCTCTTTTAGTGACTACTTGCATTCCCCATGTAATAACAGTTCTGGAGCATTTATTCTATGATGTGCCATCCCTTTATTATTCCTGCTGGAAGTTATGAATGAATTACTAGCAGTTTGCAATGAAGGTCCAGATGGGTGATGTCAGTTGGAGGGAGGTTCCTGCGCAGTCTAACACTATCCAATCAGTGCTGCCAGTGGTAGACTCTGCAGAGACACCCCCCCAACTGGTAACACCCATCTGGACCTTTATTGTAAACTGCTGGTAATTCATTCTTAAATTCTAGCAGGAATAACAAAGAAACGTCACATGGAGTCATAAGAATAGATGCTCCAGAATTACTATTACATGGGGAATGTAAGTAGTTACAAAAACAGACATGTCCAGAGAGGATGGAGGTCATCATTAATGAGAAAATACAAAATGGCGATGGAAATAATACAAACCCATTGTGGTACAGAAATCAATGGCCTTTCATCATGCTCGCTGTCATCATGATACGGTCACGGGATTAAGGTGCGAGAACATGGTACTTATTGTGGGGAATAACAATATGGTGGCTTTTCTATAAGAACACGTTCTGAAGGGAATACTGAAATGCTCAGGTCAATTAAGAACACTTGTAAACAATGTGATTTTTCCAAGGAAAAGTTTTCATTTTTTATTTTACTAACCAAAGTTCTGTTCGTTAAAATAAGGAATGAATGCTGCCAAGTAACTTCTTGGCACATTCCTCATCTGGAGTGACTACGTGGGACGGACTGGCACTGGCATGTATACCGTCTCTGATGATGCCTCTGTTTTTTATATTGTTTGTTCTAGAAACATTGGCCAGTTTCTAATTAAAGAAATAGGGCTCTGTGCACATGCATGCAGTACAGAGCTATATACAGGGGGCTGTGCAGGCTCGTAGGATTCATATGATGCAGAAACCAAAGAAGACTCTGGGCATGAGCTCTAAACAAAAGCCATAAATCCTGCAGTTTTCACACTGGCCACTAGGCCTAATAACAGGCGCCACTTCTTGGTTATAGAAATCACTTTACTGCAGTTATCTGCTTATCTGTCATTCTAATCCTGCCTGTAATGATATCACCTCTGTGTATAGATAAGACAAGATCCACTATTCACAATAGGTGATTGTCAGAGCTTATCTATTTCTTCCTTGTACAATGAGCTCTGAACAGGTCACAGAACATGCCTAGAAAACTCTCCCTAGAAGTCAATGAGATCCCCTCCTGACCATTTTGTCTATGGCCCATGGGGCTGCCGTAAAGCAATTTTTTAAATGTTTTCTATCTATGTTTTCTCAGGCAAGATGGCCACCCCCATAATCATGTTCAGAAAAAAAGAATAAATCTGCAATCAGAAAAACAAAGACAGCTTATAAAAAAAGGATACATGTTGCTGTTTTTTTTTCTGGCAGATAAAATTTGTGGTGACACAGTCCCTTTAAGCTTCTCGATACTGCCTGGACAGTAGGTTCTTTATCTCCCTGTATCTTTCTATTTTTAAAATTTATAAAAATAGAATTGATAAAAAAAGTCATGTGTACTCCAATATGGTGTCATTAAAAACTACAAACTGCCCTACACCGCTCTGTAGACATAACCCTAAAAATGTTATGGGGGTCAGAATATGGCAATGCACAGAAAATGAATACAGTATTTTCAAAAGTTTTTATTTTTCTTTTCAGTATTAAATCACAAGAAAAACTATATCAATGTGGTATCACTGTGATCGTATTGCTCCAGAGAATGATGGTAACAGGTGACAAACAAAACCCATAAAATTATGGCTGAATTACATTTTTTTCCCAATATCATCCCAATTTTTTTCCAGCCTTCCACTACACTGTATGCAATAATAATTATGACCAATAAAAATGCAATTAGTATGGCAAAAGACAAGCCCTCATCTGGCTATGTGAATGGAAAAATAAAAATATTATGGCTCAGGGAAGGCACAGAGTAAAAAATGAAAACGCAAAAACTAAAAATTGCAAGGTCCTGAAATGGCGCTCAGCAGAGTGGCATCCACTATAAACATGCACAACGGACACCAGTAACACTTCATGGACTTCACTGACTTACAATAGGTCCATCTTGTTCTGCCAAAGTGTCTCTGACAGAGGCTCTTGACGGAGCCTTTGATGCCGATCTAAACAGAACCTAAGAAGAAGTTGCCAAACAGGACATAATGGACCAGGTATTTATACTACATGACTTGTAAGACCATGACTGTACAGCCGTGATACTGATGTCTACTTGAATAAGGGCATATTCAGCAATTTCTCTGACTGAAAACGACTTCTATTGCTTCGCCAGCATGTGCCATGGATTTCTATAAACTGTATTCAGGTGAATCAGACAGGAGCAGCAATTTCTGACCAAGTGAAAATTCCTTAAAACCAATGGGCTGATTTGGGCATGACACTGGAATGGTGATGAGTATTTATGCCTTCCATTAGGTTGTGTTAATAGGGGCATTTCCATCTCGAATTGTTCCCCCCTCTCGATCAGGACTATGAAAATAACCAAGCAGTCTATGCTATGCTGCTCACGGAGCCCACATTCAAGTGAATGGGAGTTACAGAAATACACTGCCGGGCGGGCCCCGCTTTTTCCGTAGCATGGGAGCTATGAATCAGCGTAGAATATCCCGCTTGGCTGTTTCTGTAGACTGGACACCAGGGGGTCAGAGGGCCCTGTCCACCATAGGTGGGACCTGCATTTATCAAGTGGACACACCATACATTTTTGAGATGGGAATACCTCTTTAATAATTGTGAATCACTTTCACATCAAAGAGTCTTTATTTATCAATGTCAAAAAGGGCCAATGAAGTCCACAGTGATTCAATGCACCTGTACAATAAATCACGGAGGAGGGGATGAATACTTTTGCAGCCCCCTGCACTAGCGGGCACAGTGATAAACCCTTATGGCCTGTACACTAAATCACTTTTTATACTAGCTGTGAACACAGACCGCTCTGAGCTACTGCGTAAATCCTTTTCTAATATCCTAATCCATGGGGGGGGGGGGGACGTAAACCGAGGGTCTGTCAGTTCAACATGATGTACTGCCCAGTCCAATCTGAAATAATGAAAATGAATGTCCTTAATCATTTCAATTTTCAACAGTAAAGGACCAAAAGGAGTTAATGCAGAAAACAAATTTCTTCATTTAGCTCCAACTGGCATAAAACCTGAGGTGCGGGCTGCCGTTCTTTGTTGTGTGCGGATGGTTCACCCGGTCATCGGCATTTCAATTGATAGGTCGGAGGGTGGTACACTGTGTGCCTCCGGGTCTGCCCAATTCGTCACAATGCCAGCACAACAGGAGCTGTACCTGCACACTTTATACCCCAGTTTATATGGCGGCTCAGCAGTACTTTCATCCCCTGAATGTAGTTTACATTTAATTTCTGGTATCAAACCAGATGAATTCGACAATTATATGCTTCCATGCAGGCAATGGGGAACCAGATAATGGGGGATCTGTGCAGATAGTGTCTGAGTGCAGCACTCATCTACAGCGCCATATCCCTTAATATTGTACACGTGATGTTGAGGGATATGGTGCAAGTTAATACCAGAAAGTAATATAAAGGGCATCTGTCAGCAGATTTGTACCTATGAGAACTGGCTGACCTGTTGCTTGTGCGCTTAGCAGCTGAAGGCATCTGCAGTAAGTCATTTTTCCATCACATTATACATTGGTGGTATCCAGGGGTTACAACCACCCTACAATCCAGTAGCAGTGACCGTGTTTTTACATTATAGTAAAAAAGCACAGGTCTACTTACACTCACACAGTCCCGGTCATCAGGGAGGCCAGAGCCTTTTTTATTTGATGTGCAAGCATGGCCACCACTGCTGGATTGCAGGATTACCCTGGATATGAGCAGTGGTTAATGTGATGGAAAAATGAATTAAGTCAGCAAAGTTGGCAATATGGATGATCACATTAGTAAGTGCATGATAAATGCCATTTGCTGAAGTGAGACAACACATTTAAGCTTATACTAAAACTTATAATAGAACTGTAAAAGGCTTTATCCATATCTGTAATCTGGAAGGTGGGAGACGTGCCTGAGATTTGTAGCTGGAAGTAATGTCCCAGATAATAAATGAGACCCCAGAGAGGAGACTTGGGGACTGGATAATTCGGGGAACTAACTAGCTGTTTCCCATGTGAGAAGAATTCAGCCTTACTACCATCTGTTTGATAGTATTCAGAGCGATATCATAACTGAATAACAAATCTACACAGACTGACATATATCTGCTTTAAATCACACATTTAGAAAGGTTTTATGATCTATTTCATAAGTCTCTTTACCCTCCAATAGAACAAAATAGGCACAAGGCCCTGTATTACCGTGAATTCTGAGATCCGAGAATAAATAGGCTTAACACAGCTTAGGTGTATAAAAGTTTTTCTAAAATATGATAAAATTATATATATATATATATATATATATATATATATATATGATAATATACAGGTAAAAGTTACAGCCAACTTGAACCAATGAGCGAGCTCCTGATCGACCAGTTCCCAACATGGCATCTACGGCCAACGCCCATGTAATACAAAGAGAGACGGTAGTAGCAAGACACATTTTACCTTGATGATATATTCCAAGGAATTAGAGGGAAAGGAACCACTAAACATCAATTGCAAAATGACCCTAGGTACTATTAGTTCACAGTTTATTTACAATTAGTCATATGACGACTAATCACCACTTCTTGATTTGCCTATTAATGTGTATTCACCACTATGGGACTGATGAAAGTATGAGCTGAGCTGGCACTTGGTTATTTTCAGAACTCCCATACCAGTGAACAGATGATGGCCACAAATGCACGGTGTGATCTCTTTCTCTTCTGAAGCCCCGTTCTGGAGACAGAAGAAGGTCCTAGAGGTGGGACCCTCAACTGTCTGACACTGATGGCATATCCTAACAATATACCATCACCACCTCTACAGTAATGGTTAGTTAAAGGCTCTGTGTACTTTCAGAAAAGTTTTCATTGGTGGGGGTCTGAGCGCTAAGATCCCCACAGATCTCTAGAACGAGGGGAGAGGATCGCTCCGGACAGGAAGTGAGACGGACTCAATAGAAATTCTAGGGGCCTGCCTTGTACAGTGGGGAGAAAAAGCATGCTAAGTATGCTCTCCCCTCATTTTAGAAATCAGTCGGGGTATAAAGACCTCAGACCTCCACTGATACCTACAACATATCAAAAGTTTTGAGAAAGCACAGTGACCCTCTTAAGGGTATATAAGCATCAGCTATGGAACATCTTGACTGATAAGACCGCAGGACGTCAGCTAGATGCATAAATAATGCTCCGGAGATCACAGTGCAGACACATGGAGTCAGCCCATTGCTTGGAGTCATTCTACGCTCAAATCATTGCAGTCAATTCTGCTGGAAACCTTTCTGTCCAGCCGATTGCTGCAGAAGTCCATCCCATCTTCCAACTGATTTGCTTGTGAAAATAAATTCAGTTACTGTATTTTACCAGAAATTACAATTATCTTTATTGTCTATTCTGGCAGGCATAAATAAGAGATATGGCCAATGAATAAACACGCCCTGGCCCGTCCTATCCTTTTAACATTTGCCAGCAGCATTTCATACAAAGAGATAAATGACTTAGCAGGTTTTCAAGAATAAAGCACAATTGCCATCTCTAATCTGAAGCCCTAGACTAAAAAAGTGACAGTACAGAAGTAGAAGAAATGAAATCATCAATGCAGTGAGGTGGGTTTGTCAAATACTCCATTGTGTCATCTGCAATCTTAAAGCACGACAGGTAAACCTTAAAGGGGTATGTATTCCCAGCATCAAAACCTCACCTATGTACAGGGTAGGTGATAAGCGTCTGATTGCTGGACGTTCCACCACCGATCATAAGAAGGGGGTTTTGCGTCCCCCATTTAAATGGAGCCACAGTTGTGAAGTGATCTTATGAACTGTGGACCTATGTATAGACATACATTAGAATGATAAGCTCATTGCATGAACAGTATGCAGTTAGCTTCTGAGATCCGTCTAAGGCCACTTTCACTTTCACTCTCTATTTCCGTTGTTCTGCTCCATATGCCAATCAGTAGAAAAGAGCCGACGGAGCAGTACCTATTGCTAACAGAGCCCAGCCACTCCCATTTTACTTGAATCCCACTCCTCTATATATGCATCTTTTTTCCACTGCCCTCTGTAACTGACTTCACCAATGCACTGCTTGAAATTTCCCATGGGCACACAGATACTATCTTTTCACTACTGCGCCATCTTTGCCCTTCTGTGGGCAGCAGCGTCATCAACTCTACTGCACGTGCACCACTAGGATGTGCAGCGCAGACAATCGGAAAGAAGAGATCACCCAAAAGAAGGGCATGATGAAGAACAAACGGTAGCTGTGCGCCTGCATAAGGTTTCAAGCAGTGGATTGATGACGTCAGGAGAAGAAGGGTTGGAGAAAAAGCTCAGGGGGGAGCAGGGGGCGATTCAAATGGAGGTGGCAGGCTCTATCGGCAATGAGTACTGGTCCTTAGGATCTTTTCTATTAATTGGCTTAGTCGTTTTTCGGGGGCAATAAATAGTAACAAAAGGATGTAAAGGTAGGTTTGGGATATGGTCAACTACAAGCACTGGGAACAGTCTAAAGCAGTGATGGCGAACCTTTTACAGACCAAGTGCCCAAACTGTAACCCAAAACCTACCGTATTTTTCGCTTTATAAGACGCACTTTTTTTCCCCCAAAAGTAGGGGGAAAATTGCAGTGCGTCTTATAAAACGAATACAAGTGAGCGCTTCCATTATGGAAGCGCTCACTTGTATGTTTTAGCTGCCGGGGGGCCGGGACCCCCCCCCCATCAGACCTCAGATCAGACCAGCGTGCACCATAGCAATAAAATAAAAAACTTCACTTACTTGTCCTGCCGCGGCTCCTCAGGCTTCCCGGCCCGGCGCTGCACTGTCCTGAACGCGTACAGCGTCAGGACGTAGTGCGCGCACTATGACCTGACGCTGCACGCAGTCAGGTGACAGTGCAGCGTCGGGCCGGAAAGCCTAAGGAGCGCCGGAGCGGAGCCGGGGCGCTGGACAGGTAAGTGAAGTTTTTTATTTTATTGTTATGGGGCACGCTGGGCTGATCTGAGGTCTGATGGGGGCACAGAGTGGTCTACTGGGGGCACTGTGAGCTGGTCTGAGGTCTGATGGGGCACAGATTGGTCTAATGGGGGCACTGTGAGCTGTTCTGCGGTCTGATGGGGCACAGAGTGGTCTAATGGGGGCACTGTGAGCTGGTCTGAGGTCTGATGGGGGCACAGATTGGTCTAATGGGGGCGCTGTGAGCTGGTCTGAGGTCTGATGGGGGCACAGAGTGGTCTAATGGAGCACTGAGCTGGTCTGAGGTCTGATGGGGGCACAGAGTGGTCTAATGGGGGCACTGTGAGCTGGTCTGAGGTCTGATGGGGGCACAGAGTGGTCTAATGGGGGCACTGTGGGCTGGTCTGAGGTCTGATGGGGGCACAGAGTGGTCTCATGGGGGCACTGTGGGCTGGTCTGAGGTCTGATGGGTTACGCTGGGCTGGTCTGAGGTCTGATGGGTTACGCTGGGCTGGTCTGAGGTCTGATGGGTTACGCTGGGCTGATCTGAGGTCTGATGGGGGAACGCTGGGCTGATCTGAGGTCTGATGGGGGAACGCTGGGCTGATCTGAGGTCTGATGGGGGAACGCTGGGCTGATCTGAGGTCTGATGGGGGAACGCTGGGCTGATCTTAGGTCTGATGGGGGAACGCTGGGCTGATCTGAGGTCTGATGGGGGCCTGATGTGATGTCCTGAAATTTATGGGGGGTCAGATATGTGGTCTGATGAAAAATATTTTTTTCTTATTTTCCTACTCTAAAATCTGGGGTGCGTCTTATCTTCGGGTGCGTCTTATAAAGCGAAAAATACGGTACTTATTTATTGCAAAGTGCCAACACGGCAATTTAACCTGAACACTACAGTCCAATATAGTATATCTTCCATGTACTTTATCATTTAGCTATAATAGCCTGTCTACATTCAGTGCACTGCCTGTGCTGTTCATAGTGCGCCCTGTGCCGATGAATGGCAGGAAAAGTCTAAGGCTTATTGGTACACCAGACTTTTTCCAGGGTGCGGATGACCACAGAGAGGCCTCTGAGTGCCGCCTCTGGCACCTGTGCCATAGATTTGCCACCACTGGTCTAAAGTGTTAATATGTAGAGACAGAATCCTTTTAAGAAATGATCCAAGAGACAAGAAAATGTATTTACGTGTAACCAGCTATACATGAGCGTGGATACTGGCTGCAAGTGAACATGATACACAGCGCCAACAAGGCTCTGGTTATAAAGTCATTTCGATTTTACCACTAAGCATTATTTATAAAAAGGTCCATCAGTGTCCATTTCTATGAAAGGGTGGCACTTCTGAGGACCTACAGACCTTACTTGTGAAGATAATCCTTATTTTTTATGCTTGGCATCACAACCTACCCATCTGACTTTCTCAAGCATTCACTGTGTTAAACCTGTTGACGCCTTTATAGTTTCCCTTTCGCTAACAACCTCTGATCTTTGGTTGCACAAAGTTCGACTATTTTTATGTCTTATAAATTGTTCTTCATGACCATGGCTAATACACAAGCATTCCCATGCTAGAAGATTGGTTGTATTCTGCTGCTACACATGAACCTGGATCTACTCAATTACTGTTCTTCAATGACGTCCTATTCACATCTGTGTCATACAGATTCTGTCAGGGGTTCCTGTTATTTTGATGGAAAGAATAGGGAATTCTGTAGGCTATTCTTGCTTTAAAAAAATACCTGAACCCTGACAGAAACCTGAAGGACCTCATTATAGGTCAATGGGGTCTGTCAGGATTTGCTGGGATCTGTTTGAAAACGGGTCTGGTATACAGTAGCTGTCATAGCCTTGTATTAATTTTCATTATGCATAAAATGAACGGACATGACGATTTGCCAAAAAAGGGACAATTTTGTGGACATTTGGAGGTAAAAGATGAGTAACCAGACCAGCAGAAACTACCTCTAGAAAGAGTGGCCCTTCGTAAGGATGAGACACAGCCATGTATTACATGGAAAGCCAATTGTAGCTAGAATCTGGATGTGTAGAAAACGATCCCCCGATACATGACAATTTCGGTTTCGGCTACATCTGTCTAGCACACCACCACGTAGAATGGGTTAAACTGCCAGGAAAGGTTATTAGCGGCTCAGTTGGTCTGGACACAGCTTCATTAAGCTCATTAACAGGATGTTCTGGAGGTGAGGCAGAGTTAAGAGACAGCCTGTAAGGTCATTCAGTGCCACTGACAGCTGCACCCAGGAAACTTTTCACCTACTTGTCAGGAGATAACAAGCAGAGAACTTATAATGATATCACCCTCGTGTGCAGGAGAGGTAGAGTATAACACATTTTCTAGACATTACACATGCATCCCTAAAATAAATCAACACGTCCATTGCTTAATTCACACTTACATCACTGCTAAACAGGAATGCACAGGGCATCGACTCTGCAAATACAGCAGGGGTGGTCTATATAAGTGATGTCCATAGAGAGGAGGTCCACTAGAGCTGGGCGATATGGCCAAAAAAAAAATCGCGATTTTTTTAAAATTTTGGACGGTCCCGATTTAAATCTCGATTTTCTTATGTTAGTAAAAATATAAAAAAATAAATAAAAAAAGCCTACTGTGGCCCCACCAGACCTCACATCAGCCCACTATACCCCCATCAGACCTCAGATCAGCACACTGTGCCCCCATTAGACCACCTCAGATCAGCCCACTGTGCCCTCATCAGACCTCAGACCAGCCCACTGTGCCCCCACCAGACCTCACATCAGCCTACTGTACCCCCATTAGACCACCTCAGATCAGCCTACTGTACCCCCATCAGACCTCAGATCAGCCCACTGTGCCCCCATCAGACCTCAGATCAGCCCATTATGCCTCATCAGACCCCACATCAGCCCATTGTGCCCCATCAGACCCCACATCAGCCCATTGTGCCCCATCAGACCCCACATCAGCCCAGTGTGCCCCCATCAGGCCTCAGATCAGCCCATTGTGCCCCATCAGACCCCCACATCAGCCCATTGTGCCCCATCAGACCCCACATCAGCCCATTGTGCCCCATCAGACCCCACATCAGCCCATTGTGCCCCATCAGACCCCACATCAGCCCACTGAGCCCCCATCAGACCTCAGATTAGCCCAAAGTGCCCCCTCCAGACCTCAGAGCAGCCCAAAGTGCCCCCTCCAGACCTCAGATGAGCCCAAAGTGCCCCCTTCAGACCTCCGATCAGCCACCATCATAATAATAAAAAAAAATATCTCACCTGTCCTGCGCCGCGGCTCCACTCCACGTCCGGCGCCCCTTTTCTTCTCCCGACGCTGCACTGTCACCTGACTGCCTGCAGCGTCAGGTCAGAGTGCGCGCACTAGGTCCTGACGCTGTACGCGGTCAGGACAGTGCAGCGCAGCCCCGGAAAAGAAGAGGAGCGCCGGACACCGGAGCGGAGCCGCGGCGCAGGACAGGTGAGAGATTTTTTTATTTTATATGTCGGGCACCATTTTAGGAAAATCGAATTCACGATTTTCCTAAAAAATAAAATCGTGAATTCGCCCAGCCCTAAGGTCCACTGTCCAGAAGCAAAGAGTCTAGGCCTACCGCATGAGTGACACTGATTGAGCCGCCGCCATTAGGCTTCCTCCACACTAATTTTTTTCAATAGTTTTACATGCAATTTTGTAGAGGTTTTTGATTCCTTTTTGTTGCATTTCAGAGGCAACAATAGATGCACATGGCACATAAAAGGCCAAAAAATGCAAAAAACAAAAACAAAACAAAAAAAATGCATTAAAAATTCATGTGGGTTATGTCTTTTATAAATCCACATACACTTACAGCAAAGATTTGGAGACGGCGTTTTTGATTGAAAAACAGCTAAAAAAAATAAAGAAATAAAAAAAACTATGCGTGAAACCATTCTTACAGTGGCCATAATATGGGTCCTCACACAGAATTTATAGTTTTATTGTAAAGCAAATGAATTTCACCTCAGTGGTGCTTATGGGGGAAATTAATATTATGCATCTACTTCTCAGCAGATATCATTGTGGGCATATAGACCATTGTCAGGGGCTGTCAGAATAGATATCCCCCCCCTATCTGCCCCCAGGCCAATATCAATTGCTGTAGGTGCACATACTACAATCCTCCTTGTATTATGGGTAGGACCACACGGCGCTGGCATGTCACCGATGCAATATGGCCGATCAGCGGGCTCTAATTAAACTAATGAAGACCGCACTGTTCAACGAGCACCTTCAACACCGTGTGGCCATTAAAAATACAGACCCACTGAACAGTGTAGTCTTTATTAGGCCCATTAGGCCACGCAGTACTCGAACGCAGCACGGCCGCGTCAACGACTGCGTCATGTGGTCGCATCCTTAATTTGCACTGGATAATACAAATGTCTGACCAGACCTGTTACTTCAAATATGAGCTTATTATATGCATTTCCTAAAACAATACAAAGAATATATCAAAAAGGTCATAAGATGCAAATGATGAAAAGGTCACAGCCAATATATAACAGCGCGCCCCGTGCTAAACTAAATTATCCCTACTATTCCCAGAACATCCTTCCCACATCATTGTGCTATTCCCGGGAGCTGCCTTCCTGTACATTGATAATGTAAGATCAGATCCAATTAGATCACATCTGATACAGGGAACAGCTGGCTCAATGTTATCCATTAGATATAGCGGTAATGTGACATTGTGCCTGTCTCCAGGCGGCACTCTCTTAGTCCAATGGCAAATGATCGCTAATGGTGCGTATCACCCGCTAGTTGTAGGTAAAGAGAGAATACATTCATCTATTTCTACTGTACAGGGTACCTGTCACACTGAAAATGCACCAGGAGGAGCTGAGCAGATGGAAATATTTCTAGGAAAATATAATGTTTCCTTTATTCAGTCCAGTTGGCGGTCCTACCCGGTGACTGTCAGCATTTCACTGTAGGATTAAGCATACGCAGATAGCTGTCAATCATGAATGGGACCACTCCCTTAACCCTTAAGCCAGGACAAAAATCCCGGTGCTCTGATCGGGCGGGTTCAGGAGCTGCGCTCGCCCGACCAGCTATAGGGGTCTGGCAGTGGCCGATAGCCGGACCCCCGCTGTATGCACCGGCATCGGTGAAAACACTGATGCTGGTGCATTAACCCTCGCACTGCCGCGGTCAGCGCTGACCATGGCACGTGCGGGGATCCTTAGGGGTTGCGATCCCCATCGGGTCCCCGCGCTGCTGTGACGGGGACCCGATGGCAGGGAAGGCAGCCCGATGCCTTACTTAGCCATCAGGCTGCCTTCTACGGAAGCCTGTGAGATCCAGCCCCCTGGATCTCACAGGCAGGAAGCTGTAAGTGTATTACACCATGTAATACACTTACAGCCAATGCATTACAATACAGAAGTATTGTAATGCATTGTGCAGGGGATCACACCCCCAAAAGTTGAAGTCCCAGACTGGGACAAAAAATAAAGTGAAAGAAGAAGTTAAAAAAAATAAAGTTTGCACATCCTAACTAGCCCTCCTTTCTCTTCTACCAGGACCTTTGTCACATATTAAGCGTGGTCTGCTGCGACACTGTCTCACTGCTGCACGCACTGTAATTCCTAGGCATTGGCGTTCTCAAACTCCTCCTTCTATTAAGGAATGGTTCGCAGAAATGGATCTGCTGGAAAGAATGGAGGTCTTAACGGCTGAACACACGGATAGAGCAGTCAGAGTGGATCGTTTGTGGGATCTTTGGATTCGTTTTAAGAACAGCTCTAGCTTTTCTACATGGTTTAGTGTTACTGGCTAGCTTATCCTGAACTCTACTTTATCTCATTTCATATCTTGAGAGCTCCCATCAGCCCCCCCCCCCTCCTCTTCCGTTCCACTCCCCCCATTCTTTTTTATTTTTTTTTATTATTTAACATGTGTATTTATTTTATTATTTGTTCTCACCATAGGGTATGCGTTAGGCATGCTATTCTTTGGATTTTATGTCATTCCAAATTACCTTGGATGTGCACTTCTGAAGTTATTCGCCATTATACTTGTATCCAGTTTTTTAAGCTGACTATTGTATGTTAATTCATTACCACTCCGTTGGCCTGCTGTCACGAACGTTCCTAAATCAGGTTGCAGGCGTTCGGCTAGGCTTTCAAAAGTGACATAATTTGACATGTTTTCCTCTTGGTTTGGTTGCTGTTTACCACACCCCTTCCCCTCAGCTGTTGTGGGTGTGGTGATTATCTTTCCCCTATTTATCCCTTTCTCTCCCAGTATTCCTTGTGGTTTATACTTTCTGATGACTTTGTTGTGTGTCGTGTGGATCTCGGCTGAGATCCGGTTGCTGCAATATCTGCATTAAGATAAGTGTCATTTTCCCTTTTGTGTTTATCATACTTTTCCCTGTTGTGGTTTTGCCTTCTGGAGTCTCCTGTTCGTCCATCCTTTTGGAGGAATGGGTTAACTCCTTCCCCTGTCACTAGTGGCAGGGTTCTCTAGGGTCAGGTGTTATTAGGTTCCTGTGTATGAACTCTCTTACAACTAAGGCCTGTTCATACTGGTAGTCAGTCAGGGCCTAGTTTCAGGGTTTTCTACAGGAGGTGACCGTTTCCCTTGTTTGGTCCTTTTCCCTTCCCTCTTACGCTTGGTGTGGCTATACCCTCCACACCAGAGCGTGACACCTGCGAGCCTATATGAGTCCTGTTCATGATGTGCCAGTTATTTTATTTGTACTCTTTTGTTGAAAATACAAACTTAATAAAAACAGATTGTTAAAAAAATAAAGTTTTACAAAAAAATTAAAGTTTCAAGTAAAAAAAAGCGTCCTTTTCCCAAAATAAAGTTAAAAAAATTTAAAAAAATAGGGAAAAAAAGAAAAGTAGGCATAATAGATATCGCTGTGTCCGTATCAACCGCCTCTATAAAAATAGCACATGACCATCAATATCACAAAAAGTGTAATAGCAGGCGATCAAAAAGGCATATTTACCTCAAAATGATACGAATCAAACCGTCATCTCATCCTGCAAAAAATGAGACCCTACCTAAGACAATCGCCAGAAAAATAAAAAAAAATAGGACAGTTAGAAAATGGCTACACAAAAACAAGATTTAATTCTGTTCAAAAATTAATTTACTGTGTAAAACTTAACAAAAATAAAAATAATAGACATATTGGGTATTGCCGCGTCCGTAACAACCTGTTCTATAAAAATATCAAATGATTTGCCTCTTCGGGTGAATGCTGTAAAAAAAAAAAAAATTTTTTAAAAACTATGTGAAAACAGCTATTTTTTTCACCTTGACTCACAAAAAGTGTAATACCAAACGATCAAAAAGTCTTATATAACCCAAAATGGTACCAATGAAAACGTCACCTCATCCCGCAAAAAATAAGACCCCACATAAGACAATAACTCAAAAAAATAAAAATCAATGGCTCCCGCAAACCAATCCATCAAAATCTGTGCTGCAAAATCCATATGGCGCTCCTTCTGTTCTGAGTCCTGCCATGTGCCCCCACAGCAGTTTACCAGCACATATGGGGTGTTGCCGTATTTAGGAGAAAATGGGTAAGAAATGTTGGGGTGCTTCTCTCCTGTTACCCCTTGTGAAAATGAAAAATTTGGGGCTAAAGCAACATTTCCAAATTCAGTAAAACGCTTAGGGGTCAAAGTGGTCAGTACCCCCCTTAATATATTCTTTAAGGGGTGTAGTTTCCAAAATGGGGTCACTTTTTGAGGGTTTCCACTCTAGGGGTACGTCAGGGTCTCTTAAAATACAAAATGGCAAAATGGTACCTAAAAACCATTCTAGCAAAATCTGCCTCCAAAATCCATATGGCGCTCCTTTCCTTCTGACCACTGCCACAAACCCATAGAGATGTTTACCACCACATATGGGGTATTTCTGTAAACTGCAGAATCAGAGTAATGTATATTGAGGTTTACTTTGCTGTTAACCCTTGCTGTGTTGCAAAAAAAAAAAAATTATTAACATGAATAATCTACCAAAAAAGTGAAATTTTGACATTTCACCTCAATTTTCAGTTTTTTTTTTATAATTTGAGGGGTGTAGTTTCTAAAATGGGGTCGTTTATGGGTGGTTTCCATTAGGTAAGACTCACAAAATCACTTTATAACGGAATTGTGCTCAAAAAATGGTTTGGGAAATTTTGTTGACAATTTAAAAAATTGCTTCTAAACTTCTAAGGCCTCTAACTTCCTAAAAAAATAAAATGACATTAACAAAATGATGCCAACATAAAGTAGACATATGGGGAATGTTAAGTAATAAATATTTTATGAGGTATCACTTTCTGTTTTAAAAGCAGAGAAATTGAAATTTTGAAAATTTGGGATTTTTTCATAAATAAAGGTGAAATATATTGACTCAGATTTATGACTGTCATGAAGTACAATGTGTCACGCGAAAACAATCTCAGAATGGCCTGAATAAGTAAAAGCGTTCTAAAGTTATTACCACATAAAGTAACACATGTCAGATTTGCAAAAATCGGCCTGGGATTTAAGGTGAAAAGTGTCTCGGTACTGAAAGGGTTAAATTAGAACTCCCGCAAATGTTTTTATTCTCTGACCTGTTAGAAAGGTACATGATGTAATGTGTAGTGAATGCAATCTTCTCATCAGTGACTGTATCTGAGAGCTATCCCCTCTCTTCTTATTGTAGCTGGGTCATGTGACCAACTCCCTGACCTCCAACTGACCCAGGACAGGAAGCCAGTTACTTCTCTATTCATTCCTATGAGACTCAGAGTGAGGCTCCCATAGGAATGCATAGAGAAATACACTTCCTGTCCACACATAAGATGCTGTGTCAGTTGGTGAGTTTGATTGCTGGTCACATGACACAGATGAGAAACATCAGGGAGATATAACTCACAAATACAGCCACTGGTAAGAAAATTACATTCACTACAGATTACATCATGTACCTTTCTAGAAGGACAGAGAATAACAATTTTTGCGGGAGTTCTCCTTTAATTCCAAAGATCAGAGCCAAGATTTAATGGATTGATCACAAGAAAGGGGGTCCTGTAACCCAGTATAAACTGGACAGCAAGTTGTAAATGTCCACCACTCCATCCATTCTCTATAGCAGGGATGCTCAACCTGCCGCCCTCCAGCAGTTGCAAAACTACAACTCCCAGTATGCTGTCAAGGCTTATGGGAATTGTTGTTTTGCAACAGCTGGAGGTCTTCAGGTTGAGCATCCCTGCTCTATAGGAATGCCAGACATAGCCAAGAGCTGCACTTAGCTACCTCCGGCAGTCCCATAGGGATGAACTAGTACAACTCCATAATAAAACAGTATTCGGCAAGCTTCTAAGCTCCCCCTAGTGGTGGCTGCGGGATGTTAGCATGTTATTGTAAAAGGGGTTTTCAGGGATCAGCATATTAATGTCCTTTCCTCAGAAGAGATCAGTGGAGGTCCGACTTTCTGCACCCACCAAACAGCTGACTGAAGAGGTTGTGGTGCTCTCTGCAGCATCATCATTGTTCACCTCCAACTGTGTAGTAGCGACAGGGCAGGATACTGCAGCTTGGTCCCATTCAAGAGAATAGGGTGAAGCTGCAATAGGTGCAGGTAGAGGAACAGGAGGGGGGTGGAGGTACACAATGAAGAGGCTGCAGCACTGACCCTGCAAAGAGCTGATCAGACCTAACAGTATATCAGACCTAAAAATAACATATTGTTAAAGGGGTTCTCCGAGTTATATATATTGATGACCTATCAATAGGATAAGGTCATCAATATATATAACTCGGAAAACCCCTTTAAATTGTGAAGAATTATAAAAACTATATATCCTATATACCGGTACATGTCTATCTATCTATCTATCTATCTATCTATCTATTATTCTATTATCTATTTATCATTCTATTATCTATCTATTATCTATCTATTATTCTATTATCTATCTATCTATCTATCTATCTATCTATCTATCTATCTATCTATCTATCTCCTATCTATCTATTATCTATCTTTCTATTATCTATCTATCTCCTATCTATCTATCTATCTATCTATCTATCTATCTATCTATCTATCTATCTATCTTTATCTATCTATGTATCATGCTGTCAAAGTAACAACCTACATAAAAAGACAGCAGACTGCACATTGCTACAAAGGGATTTATTACAGACAATGCTGAGAAATAAATTGAAAGCAGTATATTTTTGTGACTGATTGAATCTCAAGATGTCACAGGCTTCAAAACCCCTGGTGTTTGATCTTTTAACCTACCCACCTAGACATGGTGTGCAGCACATTTGCCTGTTGTATCTGTGCTCTCCTGGGAAACAGACAGAGGCCGGGGCTGAATCCTATTAGCTGGAGATGACAACATGATGTATAACACAACACTCTAACTCTAAAGCACGCTCCATAATGAATTAGACATGCCCCCTATGGGACCCGCTTAGCCAGAATGGAGGAGAAGCAGCAAACGCGTACAAGGAGGAGGGCTTGTTGTAACAAAAGAATTCGGAAAAAAAATGTGATAGAAATGTTATGGTTTCACCCACCGTCTAGTGTCCATTCTAGACAAGAATTACATTATGTTTCCACATCAGCACAATTCTGTATTGTATCCACTTGGAAAACTTACACCTTAGAGAACATCTACACACAAGTAATCCAATTTACCTCTGCTCATGGCTGCACAGGATTTTGCTTGTTGGTGCAGCAGCTTGTGCTCCAGAGCCGCTCTTCCTACTGTATCTGGGGACATTCACCACACTAGCACAAGCCATTTAGGAAGCTACTGGGAACCCAGTCCGGGCAGAAGTATATAGACACCTCCCTGTTGTCTTATCCACATCTATAGGTCTTTGGGTATTTGGGACAGTCATGTCAAGGTATAAACCAGTTTTATTAAGCACTTGTGTCTAAAGTGAAGGGTTGCACAGAGTATGGCTTAATAATTGACAATCTCTGCTTGGACCTCATGCACACAACTGTATTTTTCTTCACTGTGCTATCCGTTTTCAGAAGCGAGAAGAAAAATGTATTTTCTTCATAACTTCCCAAAATACTGTGAATTTGATAAATCTCCTCCATAGTAACAGCATTTGTACTTGATGGTGAGAAGTTGTTATGTAGCGCCCTGCAGAGCTCTTCACAAAAAATAATAGATAAAATAGTAATAAATAAAATGTATAAAATAAGAACCTCCTGACAATGACTAATGAGGAGTAATATTATGTTATCATTCACCAATCCGTGCGCTTATTCTGTTAACAATTTTCTGTGGTTCTGTGTTTTCCTTACAATTTGGCGGTGACATCTGTTCTTCCTGAGTTCTGTAACCTCGGTGATTTTATTCCAACTGTTCTTTAACCTGCCGCTGACCTTGAGCAGGTGTGCGGGATCCTGAAAAACGGAGGGGTCAACTGAGCAGGCGCAAGTGGTAAGGAGTCTGCGGCGCTGGTGTGCGCCTCCCCCCGACAGACAAGCATCTGGTTCTAGCCGTCTGCACTCCTCCATAATATAATAACAAGGAAATGGAAGCAGAGAAAGGTCTCCTAAGGTTGTCAAAAAAGACTCCCCCTCTGATTCTTTGTTCTCCTTTGTCTTTCATTCTGCATTGGAAAGCTGACGGTATAAGGGAGCCACATCATTAAACTGCTGGGAGCGGTACAACATGGTGACATCTGTGCTGACATTTACATATTTACCCCCCTCCCCCCATTATCCTCCTTCTAAGGTGACAGAAGCACAATGAAAATGCACCATCAGCACCAGGCACCGTACAGCCGTACACGTAATTGTTTAGTCTGGTTGCTTATATAGCAACAACATATTCTACAGTGCTGTACACAGACCATTAAAGGGGTATTCCAGTTGTTTCAAGTTATCCCCTATCTACAGGATAGGGGGCAACTATTAGATCAGTGGGGGTCCTTCTGGCTATCTCCAGAACTCCCATAGAAATTAAAGGGGTTTTCCAGGATGTTACTACTGATGACCTATCCTCAGGACAGGTCATCGTATCTGATCGGTGGGGGTCCGACACTCAGGACCCACGCCGATCAGCTGTTTGAGAAGGCACCAGGGCTCCCGCAGCAGCCTTCTCTTAGATTTTGCTAGGCCAGTGATGCTACATTCATCGGTCACTTGGCCTAGGAGCAGCTCAGCCCCATTTAAGTGAATGGGGCTGAGCAGGACACCAAGTACAGCCGCTATACAATGTATGAGGCTGTGCTTGGTGAGCTGCGAGAAGCCCTCCGTGCTCACAAGAGCGCCGGTACCTTCTCAAACAGCTGATCCGCGGGGGTTCCGGGTGTCAGACCCCCACCGATCAGATACTGATGACCTATCCAGAGAATAGGTCATCAGTAGTAAAAGCCCCTTTAATGGAGCAGCCGTGTGCATGTGCAACCGGCCATTGTGGTCATTTCAGAGGGGACCCCCATTCTCATGATTGGTGGAAGGTCCCTGTGGATAGGGGATAACGTGAAACAACCAGAATACCCCTTTACTAAGGATGTGCAAACTTGTGTTTCAAATTTGGCGTACAAGGTTCGGGTTATCTAAGAATTCTGTTAAAGATTCCGCTACCACGGACCATAAGTTATGGTAGTAAAATCCATAACGGAATTCTTATATAACCCGAACCTTGTACGTCCATCTTGAAACACAAGTTCGCTCATCCTTACCTTTTAGCATTCACATCAGCCCCTGCCTCCAACGGGCTCTCCATCTAAACTCTCCTATTTCAAACACACACAAACCATGGACAATTTTATAAGAAGTCAATTCATTTATCTAATTCAGCAGTTTCCCTGTGTGACAAACCTTAGACCCCAAATTAAACCCACACAATCACAGGAAGGACCTACAAACTTGTAGATACCATACTTGTTGGGATTTGAACCCAGAACCCTTGTAAGAGCGCTACACATTGAGTCACCATGCTATAAAATATGCTTACTTACCGCACATCCCCTGCTGGCTGCTATGTGAACAGCAGCCTATAGACATGTTACAAGAGGGCAGAGTACAGTTGGTCATACACACTAGATCAGGGATGCTCAACCTGCGGCCAACCAGCTGCTGCAAAACTCCCAGCATGCCCTAATAGTTGTAGGCTGTCCAGGAATGCTGGGAATTGTAGTTTGGCAACAGCTGGAGGGCAGCAGGTTGGGCATCTCTACTCTAGATTAATGTTGGCTGACCCAACTTATTTTGGCGGGACAAGCTGACCATCGAATTTGTATGATGAAATCCCACCGCCCGTTCCTTCTCGCCATCAACACCTGCTGCAAGGATCAAGCAGATGGACTTCAACATGACCTATCATTTTGTAAGCGGGGCTTTTTATATTCAGTCATATGCTCAGGAAAATATGTGTTCGAAATAATGGACTTCGAGATGCTCTGAGATGGCATTATAAAACATGGCTGCTATCTTTCAGATACAGCACCACACCTGCCTCCAGGTTGTGTGTGGTATTGCAGGTCTGGTCCACTTAAAGGGGTAGGCTGGTGGCATAATTTTGCTAAGCTGCAATACCACACACACAATGTTTTTCTAATCCTCGACAACCCCATTAAAATCTATCATTCAGTATATTTATTTCATGGAGTCGGTTACTAAATAGAAATAAAAAAAACATGATTATTAAAAAAGAAACCAACTTTTTGTCTACAAATCTGGATCAGGCAAGCAGGGATTTTTTATGAGAGGTCTGGTTCTGTAATAAATCATTACAGTGCTGCTCTAATTAATCGTCCACCATCTAATGGAAATAATGCATTATAGAGCGCCGCACGTTAATAGGCTCTAGCTGCACCTTTTACAGAAATGGTTTTTAAAGGGCATACAGTATGCATCTAGGAAAGTTAGCTCAATTAAACTAACAGAGTTTGTTTGTTTGTTTTTTAATCACAAAGGAAAAAACAATATTCCTAACATTGAAAATGCCTGACATTAATGCAGAGCCTGTGATGTGCTCAGGATATAGCCGACACAAAGGGTAATCTGATAACTGCATCTGCAGAGATGCTGTATAATGAGGGGCTCATAAAAATACCTCATTAAAAGTAGTTTATTCTATAAAGGTTTTGTATTTTATTTTTTTCAAAACCGGCAAATTACAAATATATATATATATATACATGAAGCACGATAAACCCTACATACAAAAAGGCACTGACCATGGAAAAGTGCAGTAAACCGCACACCCATTCACAAAAAAGGGGGAACTACACTACACGAGTACTTTATTTCCATCTCTAACAAACTGCAGTAAATAAATCATCCATAATGGTGTTAACATTGTACACAGCTCCTATACATAAAAATCATGGGAGTTGGCGGATAAAAGCCCGTAGGGACTATTTGTCTCGGCTGGCTACTCCTTCCTTATAACTCACTAGCATCTTGCATATTCTTTATTGAACATATTGGAGATTTACTAATCAAAATGTGCCAGAACTTTGGCTAAGGGATCATGCACAGGGATGTTGCCATTTTGCAACCTCCTGATCCACAAAATAGGAATAGACACCGGCCATGTGCTTCCCACACTTTACACTGGCCTGTTGTAGAAATGCCTATTCTTGTCTGCAAAACGGACAAGAATAGGACATGTTCTATAAACTGCAGAACTGGTGAACGGATGCTGACAGCACATGGATAACATCCGCGCGCTGTCCATATTTTGTTTTAGACCCATAGAAATTAAAGGGTCTGTGTGATTCGCGAAAAATGCGGATCAGGCGCTGCCCCAATATACGTCTCTTCAAGTGAATCTGTCACCTTGATTAAGCAGTATTAACTGCAGTACTACGGGGTAGATGAGCGCTGCTGAAACTGACTACTTCAAATCTACACCCCCCCGCCCAGCTGTGCCATTGAAAAGCTCCACTGTAATACACTGACAGGACTTATGAGCCGCACGCATATAATGTAGAAGACTTCCTGAGCAGCAGCTCGTGAGTCCTCTCAGTGTATTCAGTGGAGCTCTGTGACAGAACAGCGGGGGAATAGGGGGTAGTAGTAATATATAAGGTAGTGACAGCAGGACTACTCATGGACTACTGCAGTTAAGGCTTCATTCACACATCCGTATTTTTATTTTCCAGATTTTCGGTCCGTTTTTTTGCGGATCCGTGTTTCCACAAAAACCTTCCGTTTTTACCAATTGTACATCCGCATCCGTTCCGTTTTTTCGCAAAAAAAAGGAAGGAGGAATATATGTTGCTAGGGTATTTCTTTCTATTTCCTGGAAACGGATCCGCAATTGCGGATGATATGCGGATGACATATTGATGCATTCCGCATATCATCCACATTTTTTACGGACCCATTGACTATAATGGGACTACGGACCGCATATGCGGACAAAAGTAGGACAAGCTCTATCTTATTTGCGGATCCGCATAACGGAACAACGGATGCGGACAGTATACTGAGTGCTGTCCACATTTTTTCAGGGCCTATTGAAATGAATGGATCCGCATCCGATCTGCATGATTTGCGGATCAGATGCGGATCGGATCAGGAAAGAAAAACAGGACGTGTGAATGGACCCTTATAGTGCTTAATCAATGCTACAGACTGCCTTTAATTTGTGCAAAAAAAAAAAAAAAAACAACTGGGCAAACATGCTTGTACATGCCTCTGGGAATAATTACTCTTTATCACAGCCATGCTACCTCTGCTGTGTCCATGTTTCAGTCCCTGAAGTATTTACATTGGTCCTGCATGGGTATGGTCCAAGGCGGCACATCACCACTGAAGCCAGTCATTGGGTGCGGCAGAGCATGTGCCCATGCCGTGTCAGCTGTAAACACTCCAGGGACCAAGCCATGGACACGGTGGACGCAGCACGGAGGACCAGAGCAGTGGAGAACGGTAAGTATGAGTTTTCTAAAGTGATTTAGACTCTTTCCCTACATGTCCGACACAGGCCACGGCCAAAAGGGAAAGGGAAGGCTTAAGCTGCACCAGTGTATGCCAAAAGAAGCACCACAAGTTTGTTGCAAGATTCTAGTAGGGAGCGGAGACCGAGGTATATATAATCACTGTGAGGGGCCCGGCACATGAAGGGGGGTCATGTAGTCTCGGATAACCCCTTTAATATTATACTGAATTTGATTTTTTTTGGACTAGTATTCACACAATCTGCAGACTACCAGTCACATTTTTTATTCCTTTAGCATGAGGAAAAGTTTGTTCTCCTATTAGCCAAATGACTGGAGACAATTTATTGGCTTTCTTCTGTGAGTTTATTAAAAGGTGGAAGCTTGACCTTCAGACCAATTAATGACCTTGAGAAAACATTGAACTGGCGTGTAAACATCCTAATAATTTACACATTTAGCATTCCCATTCCTATACATGGATTCAAATGAAAGCGATTGAGCCTCACAATTTGAGGCACAATACATGCGATGCTGCTCTTTTAAATTTAAAATTACGATAGGCTAAGCAATTTCCAAACTTCATTCAGAAGATAAATCTGCATTAAGTGCTCCTGTCATGTAGATGAATGGGGTTCATTAATGTGACATCAACACAGGCTGAAGTCGTGAGGGCTCAGTAACATTATCTATCTGTTATCTATCTATCAGTCTATCTATTATCTATTAGAAAGAACAGAACAATTATTAGGGATAATAATAATAAGGCTAAATAAGATGTATGTGAACAATGTGAATATGAGGACACCCTCTGGTCATAATTATCAAAGTTAATTGTGTTGATCGATGGCGATTAAGGCAGAAGACGCCACCGGCTCCGTAAATAATCCAAATAAAAACCCATTGTGACCAATCACGATTTCCCCATTTTGACTATTTTTTTTAAATCTATAATAGAAACAAGTTATGGAATCTGGTGCAAAAAACCCTGGCGGTTACCGCATTATGCTACGCTATAATTCCGTGATACTAAGTATATGTCATTTATACGGTATAAGGATTGCCTGAGTGGACAGATATGATGCAATATTACTGGTTAATTTTAAAAACGTTTGGGATTTTTGATCTATGGCTAATTCTAAGGACACATCAATATATGATCGTGTTTGTCCAACCCCGGGACCCCTGAGATCGTCACCACTGAAGGTCCCCATTCCCCATACACATTATTGTATTGTCGGGCAAATCCACCAAGAACAGCTGACAGTTTAATGTATATGGGCAGATCCTGACTCTCCCCCCGGGAGATAGGCTACTGCCAAATGTGTCTGGCACCACCAGTTTGATAAATCCCCCCTGTATACTCTATGCATCAGGATAGGAGATAAGAATTTGATCGGTGGGGCGCTGACCATGTGGGTCATGAGGGTGACATTCAAGATTTCAATATTAATTTGGGTGAAGTAGGACCTCCATTTTTGTGATTAGTAAGGGTCGGACCCTGTCCTGTGGGGGATGTAGGGGATAAGCTCTTACCTTGGTACACACCCTTTCAAGCTTTGGTCACCAGTATCTGACCAGTGGGACTCCCGGGACCCCAGACGATAAGCTCCCAGTAGCGCCGCAGCCTTCTCTTACCTTTCCCTAGGTCATTGACAACAAGTTCATCAGTCACGTGGCCTAGACGCAGCTAGGTGATCTGCGATAAGACAGTGGCGCTCACAGGAGCGCCGGTACCTTCTCAAACAGCTGATCTTTAGGGGTCCCGGTTGTCGGACCCCCACCGATCAGATACTGATGACCTGTCCAGAGTAAAACTACTGTTTGGAAAAAAATAGGAGGTAATACAAACCACTATCAAAGGAAAAGTCATGACATAAGGTTTTCTCATGTATTACTCTGCACCCATGCAATATTACAACAGAAAGGAATAGCACACAGATTTCAATTCACACACCATAAGAGGACTCATGAGACTGCAAATTAAGTCAAACCAGCTGAGCTCGTCCCCATGGCCTCCAAAAAAATTGCTGCTTTCATTGACTACATTCAGGATTCGTCCGTAATGAACAAATCTTGGAGTAAACAACCCTGGCGCCAACCAAATCTGGTGTAATACACAAAGGTCCAACATCTCCCAGAATCCCACTATTACATTATATCTGCCCAACGGCTCCGTACCTAATAACAGGCTACCGGTAATAACCCCTAATCCAATAGAAACAAAGGCCGGAGAGAGATTTTTCCATCTCATCTGAATTGTACAAACACAGACGCTCATTAGTATTTCATTACAACATAAACAAAATAAAAAACTAAAGCTGGATAGAAAATCTGAAAACTGAGCATTAGTTCCAAAATATAATGTGACACACATCTGAATAGTTCACCCACTATGTGTAATTTACATAGAATTCAAAATAGTTTTTTTCTTTTCTTCTTTTTTTTTAAATTGTTAACGTTATTAGTCAACCCTATTTTGGGACTTGTGGAAAAACATGGCCGTTGTCTTCCAGAAACTGTGCCACTCTCATCCATAGGTTTTGTGTGGCACTGTAGCTCGCTTAAGCTAAGCTACAATGTCAACTCCTTAACTGCTATTATCTGGCTGCAGCCATCGCTCCTCAGATTCTGGTAAAGTCCGGGCTGACTGGACAGCGTCACGGCTCTGGTCTACTCCCTGATGCAGATTATGCCAACCTCCTCAGTAGCATATCAGAAGCCCAGAATACAGAATAAGGGGGGTTGGGGCCTAGAGAAAAGAGAGAACAGCACCAGGAACTGTGGAGCAGCAGCAGCTTATGACCATTGTTTCTGGAGGACATGAGAAGTCCTCTTTACAATGTCCACCTCTATACTTTGACTTGTTTGCAGTTAGGTACAAACAAGCACATGCTGCAATGGTTCAATCCAGATTCATAGCTAAACAGAAAAATCCTTCATCTAAAGCAGATTTAGGGCAAGATTTCACATATGACTGTTCCTTCCAGACTATCGCCTGCTTGTCAGTGGAGAAGACTGTTGCATTTACATGCAGGGATCTCCTCCATAGTATGGGGAGGAGTGATCACTAATGCCATTGGTTGTCCCCATACGGAATCATTATCTGACAGCACAATCTGCCGCCGGCAAGCAATGGTTTTTTAACCTGCTTAAAAACTGAAGGAGCAGGAGGAGCAGGTCTGCCTCTGTGCACAGAACATCACTGTGAAGACTGTGTTGGTTGAAGTGACAAGCCACACCCCCCTGCACTGCCATCTGCTGGCCACACCCTGCACTGCCATATGCTGGCCACATTCTGCACTGCCCAATCAGCAGCTGCAGTGTGTTTTCTTCCCAGGACACTGAAGAGACAAATGCTGTGCACAGGATCCTCTCTCCTCACCCTGCAAACAGAGCTGACAAAGACGGGAGGAGTCCTCTCCTCTGTACTCGTCTGCTGTCTGTGAGGAAGCGTCTGCAGAGCATTGCACAAGGACAGGTAGGGGGAAGATCCTGTGCATATTAGCTGGGACTTTTAGTCCCACACATACAACATGAGCATCCCAACAGTCAGACTGTAGGAAGGACAGCAATTTTATTAACTCCCTTTGCATAACAGGGGGAAAGGAAAGGCAGTCTTTGTTGACACCCAATCTCAGAGATTGTTATTACACGCCCCTACAGCTCTGCAACTGAGGGCCAGAACAGCTAGGGAAATGAGTCAATTTGTTTTTATTTTATTTTTTTCCCTAAACCTTGCTTAGCTTATGTATATATTGCTGACCATCAGATTCGCAGTGCTTAATTTTTTTTACATAACTCGGACAACCCCTTTAAATACATTTAAAGGGAACCTGTCATCTCCGAAACACCCCCTGAACTAGAGTAAGCAGTGTATAGTGTAAGTGATGCTGAATCCGAATATGTAAGTTTTATCTTCATACTCACTTCCATTCTGATGCTGTGCTCCCACAAACCTGCAGTAAAATGCACTCACTGGACTCCAGTTCTCACTCACATAATGGAGAAGACTCAAAGAAGAGTCCAGTGAGTGCATTTTACTGCTGGTTTGTGGGAGCACAGCGTCGGAATGGAAGTGAGTATGAAGATAAAGCTTACATATTTGGATTCAGCACCAGTTACACTATACACCGCTTACTCTAGTTCAAGGGGTGTTTCGGAGCTGACAGGTTCCCTTTAAGTTAAAAAGACAAAGGTATTATAGCAGTGATACCTTTACTGGCTAACAAAAAAAAATCTGTCAGCAAGCTTTCAGAGCACAGAGGTTACGTCATCTTTGTTTCAGCCTGAAGAAGGAGCCTCTGTGCTCTGAGAACTTGCAAACAGATTTTTTAGATTAGCTAATAAAGGTATCACTGCTATAACACTTTTGTCTTTTTAATACGAAAGTATTTAACATTGCATGGTTTCTGTTTAAATATAGATATTCACATGGAAAAGTAAAAATAACATCACCAAAAATTCTTTAAAAATATGTTAAGCATAAAAACCTTATTTAAACAATGTGTCATTTTCTGATGATACATTCCCTTTAAGTCAAAAATAAATCATGAGATTTAATTGTAAGCCCAATGTCAAGTGTAACCATAAAGGCCCGGAAACCAAATCAATCATGTAACATTTTGGCTGTGAAAGACTAGGCACGCTTGTCTTTAAGGGCTGGGTGAGCATATTTCTCCCCATCTGCCTTGCAGGAATTTTAGGAGTATCAAATTGGTTTTCCAGCTCTTGTTCTCAGACAACAGACCTCGCATCTGTCGCCTCTCCCAACTGCCAGTTGTGACTAAACGTCTTCCTTCAACATCCTAGCAAAGCGCAGGACCCTCTCACAGCAGACATGGCTCGCGGGGGGTTATTAACATTTTTGTTGTGTCCAGACGGATGCAGCTTAGCCTTTATCGTCCTGTCTGGCGTGGAGGACTCGCAGTCATCTATGACCAGTCGCTGATTCCATCAGCTAATCTTAGAAAATACAATCAGTCTGGTCAACGTTAACCTTTTGCCAGCTCTGCTAGTACGAACGCAAAATCATCAACATGAAAACTACAATGTACTGCGGCATTAAAGAAAATATATACAAAGTATAGAAATGCTAATCCCACACCACATGTAGTATGCACATTCACTTTGATGTACAGTAGATACACAAATACCTTCTATACTTTGACCCTTTCAGCAATTTTCCATTCTTCCATTTTTCACTACCTGCCTTCCCGGAGCCATAACTTTTTTATTTTTGTATTCACATAGCTGTATGAGGGCTTGTTTTTTGTGGGACAAGTTGTACTTTCTAATGGCACCATTTAATGTTGCATACCATGTAGAAATAATTCCAAATGGGGTGGAATTGGGAAAAATGCAATTCCACCATAGTTTTATAGGTTTAGTTTTTACTGTGTTCCCTGTGGAGCAAAAACGACCTGTTCCCTTCATTCTCTGGGTCAGCGCAGTTACCATGATACCACATTTCTATAGTTTTTCTGGTTTTAATACAAAAAAAAAAACCTTTTTCTTTTCATTGCCATATTCTGACCCCCCACATTTTATTGTTATGTCGATAGAGAGCTCCAATTTTTGCATGACTAATTTTGGAGTGTGTACGACTTTTTGATCACTTCTTAATTCATTTTTTAGGGAGGTGAAATAACAAAAAAAATTGCAAATCCGCCATCTTAATTTTTTTCCGTTAGAACGTTCACTGTATGGGATAAATACATTTACACTGCAATAGTTAGAGCATTTTTAGACACTGCAATACTTATGATGTTTAGGCATGTATTGTTTATTTATTTTTATGTTTATAAAATGGAGAAAGGCTTTGATTTGAATTTTTATATTTTAATTTTTTTAATATTTTTTACAACATTTTTTTAGCCCCATATCCTGTCCTCATTGTCTGAGATAAGAATACCCCTTGAAGATAAAAACCCCTTGACACTAGGGGGTCATTTATGACCAGATATAGGCCACGTTTGTGGCCTATATCTAGCGCAGATCCTGTCGCAAGTCATGTTGCAGCAGAATCTGTGACTTCTTCCCCACTCACGCCAGGCCTAAAAAAGTGGTTGTGGTGTGGGTCGGGATGGGCAGGCAAATGTAAGACAGTAAGGAAGTTGTCTTACATTTAGAATCAGCGGTGGATATGCCAAAGTTATGTAGAGGTTGGCGCCTCTATATAACTTCGGAGATCCACCGCCAGCTACAGGGCTTATTAAGACCAGAGTCTAAAATGCTGGTCTTAATAAATGTGCCCCTAGGTCTTTTTCTGGTGAAACGTTCCCTTTAAGAGTGTTGTTTGGCACTAAGTCTTCTCGCCATTGCTCTGCCTTTAGCTCTTTGTGAATTATGCCCTGAGCCCAATACCTGGCAACAAACTGGTTTCTGGTAATACAAAGAGTTAAAAACCCATTTAAAAGGCTGCAGCTGACAGGTAATTTGTCACTAGCAGCCAGTCCATCTGAGATGACTCGGAAGTGCGGATCAAAGCTGTACTGGCAGTGGCACAAAGAATGAGGGAAAACCCTTGGCAGCAGTCACACCGTGTCATTTCCAAGTCTGCTTTATTAATAATCATTATAAAATAATAATTTATTACCATTACCGCCATCCATTTTATTGTATTTTTCATTTTTTTAACTCCTGAAAATGCATTTGGATAGCAGTGCCAGCTGTCAGAACGCAGAATCTGCGTAAATGCTATTCGCAGCACGTAGAGTTCTTGCACTGTCAACAAAATTTTCTTCTGGGAATCAAATAAAAGCATGATTTCTTTGTTTTCTAGTTGAATATTCAATCCCATTAGCAGCTTCACTCAAGCTTTCTTAATACCTTCAGTCAGCCAAAGGCAGAGCAGCCCACTGAAGATTACAGCAGAAATAGAAAGAACACACAACTTCAATAGCACACAAAATGGCTGAATAGGCAAATGCATTAGCCTTAAATTCAATAAAATCCGTCTTCTGTCTCAGGCAATTACAGATAGCAGATTAATAAAAGCAAATTGCTATAATTTTAGATTAACCACTGCAAGTAAACATCCATTGGGTTTATAGAGGTGGAGTAAAAGGCATTGACTGTCTTCTCTACCATGGCGCACTCAGTAGAGCCCTGCAGAAGGTCTATTCATCAGTGTGATTAGGGCGGCTTTATTAAATTTATAGAGCAAAATCAGTTTGGAGAAACCATGAAAAACCACTCACTTTATAAACCTTATATGCAGCCTTCGTTCCATCAAAGTCAATTTGACATCTATGCTCAACCGTCAATCAGGTAAAGGTTTTCTACCCTGTTATGACCCCTTTTTCATGGTATGTTTCCAAAATTTAAGTCTGTATTAGACTGGCCAATTGTCGGCCAGTTTATCGTTAACGAGCGTTCAAAGAAACTCTAGTTAGTGATGATCTGGCAGCGAAATACTGCCGCCGCTGTCAAATCACGCTCAACTAGACAGCAAGGGGACGTGCAATGGCATAATGATCGCTCCTCCCCAGGCTGTGGAGGAGATCGCTACATGTAACAGCAGCAGTCTCCTCCGCTGGCGCTTCCTTCCAGACAATCGCCTGCAGAATCGGGCTGTGTAATACGGCGCTAACTCACCACATCTACTTGCACGCGCAGAGGCAGTGGCTTCTCTCTTGATTCTGAAGAATTTGCGCTCAAGCGCTATGGCGTCACCACGCGATCATGCTGGTAGTGCGCGGCGACACAATCACTCGAGAGCAGGTCCTTCAGCAGGTCCTCTGCACGTGTAAGTGGAGGAGGTGAGTATTTTTTCTTTTTCAGCTACACACAAACAACTGAGGACCACTATGAGGGACATTATTACAGTTGGGGGCCACCATGTGGGACATTATTACTGCTGTGGGCCACTAGTGGGGACATTATATATAATGCAGGGGTTGAATGGCGACGAAAAAGGGATGCAAAACGGCCATTAAAAACAGAGAGACGGACAGAAAATTGATTAACAAATGGTTGGAAAATGGCCAAGAAAAACTGACAGCATGTCCAATTTTTTTGTGTGAATGTAGCCTAACAGACGATATGGATGGTGGTAAACTGAGCATGTGTGACCAACTCAGTGAAGTGGACAGAAAAATAAAGAAAAGAAAAACAGCAGGTGACGCTACACAGGTACATTTTTTCCAACCCCTATAATGAACCCCCAATGGCAGGGCACTTCATATAGATTATACTTACCCCGCTCCTCGGCACATGCGTCATTCCTGATCTGAACTCCGGCGATGGGGGAAGCAGCCAATAGCAGGCCGCGGTGGAGACGAGCGGGGCTCAGGAGCAACACGGGTGCTAAAGAGCAGGGTAAGTATAATCTATATGAAGTGCCTGGACATTGGGGGTCCATTATAGGGGTTGGAAAACCCCTTTAAATTTAATTACATGCAATTACAAAAGTATTCAAATTTGCAGTTTGAAAATATTGATTATTTTTCGTGACAACCACTTTAAAAGAAATGTTTCCAGTGGAGCAGTATGCATATATGAAAGATGTATGCAATTGCATAAAACAAAGCTTTATCTACTGCTACATCAGCCTTCTTATACAATGTATAATACTACAAAATGATGGCATTCGGGCCCCGTGCAGTCCGTTCATTGTTAAGCACTGGACTCAGAGAAGGAGACAGATCACCTCTCACTGAACCCACAGATAAGACCATAAACATCAGAGACTGGGGGATATTGTTCCAGCCTTTGATGTCTGGTATCACTAATACAGATGCTAAGGCTATCATGTGGAACCAAGGTATCAACCTAAGGGTATTTTCTTCTAGAAATGTCTCACCAAGGCTCGTTTACTCTAAAAGATTTTGGCCACTAAATATAGAATCTGAGTAACTGTTCTCTGGAATGCCCCGTCTTTTTCATCTGTCTCCCAGCACTATTTATTACAGACACAGATGGTCAATATCTGCAATAACAGGGTTTTTTTTATTCTTTGTCACATTATCATCGTTATTGTTCTCTATGGTGTGGAGTGTAGAATCAGCCGATGCCATGGACTGGAGCTGTAAGCAGTTGATGAGTACAAGATGTCACTATTTTTTCTTGCTACAATGGAGGGGAACGTATCACTACTGAGATCTAGGGCTAAATCATTACAAAGTTCTGAGTGTGTTGTATAACGTCCTGCGTCTGTAATGAGGGTTATCTCACAGCTTTTGTGGGGTGACTACATGCAGATACACCCGTGTAGTGTGAGCAGTGCTGATGCAGCACACGGATCAGGGGCATGGATCTATTATTCTTTCAGGTCTCTTTTAAATATTACAGGAACCAGCAGAGAGATTATGTCTATATACAGAGCACGGGGCAGAATACACTACAACTCTGTCATCGTAACGTGTCCTGATCTGGAATAGACAACGGGAACCTCCAAGATTTCCACATCACAAGACTTTGGAGTCTGGAAGTAGGTTTATATTTGAAATTTCAATTAGACCCACAGTGACTGTAGTGCATCCGGTGAGTGCTGTGGCCTCTTCCTAGGCCAGGGACGTCATGCTCATCAGTCACATTGCCTAGGCGCAACTTAGTCCCAATTCAAGTCAATGGGTCTGAGCTTCAATACAAAGCATAGCTGCTGTACAATAAATGGTGCTCAGCTTGGTATGCTGTCAGGAGTCCACAGCACCAAACAGAGCACCGTGGCCTCTTCAAACAGCTGATCAGTGGGGTGTTGAGAGCCAGATTAGGAAGACCCCTTTTAATCTCACTACAACCAAACAGCAAGTCAACAAAAGAAACTGAGAAAAGACACCACAGCACAGTTTTTCTTCAGTTTGGGAGAGGAAAAAAAAAGATGCAAATAATTAGAATATATGTAAGGTGTCCACAGGCCCAGCCTTAGGGACGTGTGACCTGTTGGGATTGCACAGGACACATCACTCCCCAGCGGTGAGGAGGCCAACAGCACATGCAGTTGTTGCAGACTGTCAGGTGGGAGGTGAACAGCTGCTGGAGTCCCTGAAAGCCTACCCTGTGTGGCTGAGCAATGCACAGAACCTTCTCAACTCCTTCTCAATATCCCTCCTCTCTCCTACACAGGATGCCTCTCCTCCATATCCAGAGCCAGCACCAAGCCAGCCAAGTCCTCCGCTCCTTCCCTATCTAGAAGTGAGGGGAGGACTGCAGTGTGGGGCACAGCTAAAGGCACATATGGGCTAAACACAACTGTATGTACAGTATTAGCAGCAAACAGGAGGCTGCAGGACCTTTAGTGACGTCACAGTCATGTGATCAAGGTTCTTCAGCCAAGTGCTGCACAGGAGGAGGGCTGAACTGGTGTGTGAATAGGGTATGTAAAGTCTATATAGTATGTGTGTATAGGGTAGGTGTAGTCTATATAGTGTGTGTATAGGGTAGGTGTAGCCTATGTAGTGTGTGTATAGGATAGGTGTAGTCTATATAGTGTGTATAGGGTAAGTGTAGTCTATACAGTGTTTGTATAGGGTAAGTGTAGTCTATATAATGTGTGTATAGGGTAGGTGTAGTCTATATAGTGTGTGTATAGGGTAGGTGTAGTCTATATAGTGTGTATAGGGTAGGTGTAGTCTATATAGTGTGTGTATAGGGTAGGTGTAGTCTATATAGTGTGTGTATAGGGTAGGTGTAGTCTATATAGTGTGTGTATAGGGTAGGTGTAGTCTATATAGTGTGTGTATAGGGTAGGTGTAGTCTATATAGTGTGTGTATAGGGTAGGTGTAGTCTATATAGTGTGTGTATAGGGTAGGTGTAGTCTATATAGTGTGTGTATAGGGTAGGTGTAGTCTATATAGTGTGTATAGGGTAGGTGTAGTCTATATAGTGTGTGTATAGGATAGGTGTAGTCTATATAGTGTGTATAGGGTAAGTGTAGTCTATATAGTGTGTGTATAGGGTAGGTGTAGTCTATATAGTGTGTGTATAGGGTAGGTGTAGTCTATATAGCGTGTGTAAAGGATAAGTGTAGCCTATGTAGTGTGTGTATAGGATAAGTGTAGCCTATGTAGTGTGTGTATAGGATAGGTGTAGTCTATATAGTGTGTGTATAGGATAGGTGTAGTCTATATAGTGTGTGTATAGGATAGGTGTAGTCTATATAGTGTGTATAGGGTAAGTGTAGTCTATATAGTGTGTGTATAGGGTAGGTGTAGTCTATATAGTGTGTGTATAGGGTAGGTGTAGTCTATATAGCGTGTGTAAAGGATAAGTGTAGCCTATGTAGTGTGTGTATAGGATAAGTGTAGCCTATGTAGTGTGTGTATAGGATAAGTGTAGCCTATGTAGTGTGTGTATAGGATAAGTGTAGCCTATGTAGTGTGTGTATAGGATAGGTGTAGTCTATATAGTGTGTATAGGGTAGGTATAGTCTATATAGTGTGTGTATAGGGTAAGTGTAGTCTATATAGTGTGTATAGGGTAAGTGTAGTCTATATAGTGTGTGTATAGGGTAAGTGTAGTCTATATAGTGTGTATAGGGTAAGTGTAGTCTATATAGTGTGTGTATAGGGTAGGTATAGTCTATATAGTGTGTGTATAGGGTAAGTGTAGTCTATATAGTGTGTATAGGGTAAGTGTAGTCTATATAGTGTGTGTATAGGGTAGGTGTAGTCTATATAGTGTGTGTATAGGGTAAGTGTAGTCTATATAGTGAATTTTTTTCTCTTATGATGGTAAAGGAAGGAGGGGGGCACCAAAAGAAAACTCCACACAAGGTGCCATTTATCCTAAAGCCAGCCCTGTCTACTGCCCCCTCACAGACTTGAAATAGGTCCACAGTTAGATAGTTCTTTCATAACTCTTTGTCACAGATGCTGTTGGATCTAATAGATATTGTCCAGATGCTGACTTATTTTAACAACAGAGTAAAACTGCTTCCCCACTAGTCTGTCGTTCCTAGTCCTGTCTCGACACACAGGAAATGCATGCACAGCCAATCACTGCCTTTCAGTCTGGTCGCGGCTGCCTCAGTAGGCATTTCCTGCATGTTGACACAAGAGCAGGAAGGAGAGACCAGCAGGTGACCCAGTATTGGGAGCAAGGGGGAATGGTAAGGTTAGTATCCCCTATTTTAATGTTTTACACAATCTGAGCTGGTTATAAAATGTCTTCAGCAGATAGACAACCTCTTTAGTATATCTGGGTTGTTGCTTAGCAACAGACGTCAAATCCAGCCGGTGATAACACTGGACCTTCATGCTCCTGTGCAGTTTCAGTCTTGTTGTTCACTATGTAAGACGTAGCGATGTTCATGACCAGCAATACTGGATACAGGAATCTAGTCGTCCCTAGTGATTGGAAATGCATTTTAGGGTTGTTTTTACTCTGGAGGTTCTTTGTGTGCCTACCAGATTGCTTTCCTAACTTCCAGCAACTGATATAGAAAGTGCTTAATGCAGCTTCTGCTCTACATATCTGGCAAGTATCCCAGAAGAGATAAGCAATGTAGAATAATTGCCCTACAATTAATTGTCATGGTCTATTCGATATAAATACTTTCTTCTTTGCTGAAGCTTCTAAAATTCTATTGTTTGGAAAACAAAAAGTATATTGGAGAAAAAAACACTCTTCTTTGTTATAGCTCCTCACGGGAGCAATTTAAGCCATTGGTTAAAAATCAATGAGAGAGCCGCAGTGCCAATCTGAGCACGTCACGCTTCACAAGAGGAACTGGAATAGGAGTCAGGCTTCTGGTAAAAAAAAACAACTGAAAATTGGGGTAAAAAAGGCAGAAATTTCTATGACTGAAAGTCTGTCCAAAACAAATGGATGGGATTGATTCTGCAGCATGAAGCTCTTTGTGGTCCCATTGTCCACTGCACATTCCTAATTTACAGGACATGGCTGGGTGTAAAGTACTTTCCATGGCTCCACATCCCACTGTCTGGAGGAATTAGGAGTGGCAAAAAGCATGGTAGTGGGGGCCATTGGATACAGAGGTTGAAGGCTAGTGGGACTTCAAATAGACCCAACGTGCCGGCTACATATAGAAGACATCACTAACTTCACTCACACATCATCATCATTCTGGAGTCATTAATTGGTAACTGGCAAACCTGGCAGCGACCTGTCACCTCCACCTTACTTTTGCAGGAGTTTTAATACTTATGCACTAATGTGCTACACATATGATTGTCTTCTCACATTCTGTGCACCTTTTACACCTGTGCTGCCCAAGGCTAACACCACATAAATCAGCGACACTCGTGATATCACAAACCCACTCAGTATTAGAAATGTAAAAGCTCAAAGCTAGTGAAGAATTGTACATTTCCAGTAGACTATTTAGAGATGAAATTGGATGTCGCCATAAGGCCCCTTTACAAGGTCATAAGAATGATCATTCCTGATTGCTGAATAGTGTGAAAACAGCAGCAATCAGCCCAAAAATTAGCAAAGTTGTTATATCATCCATTGGCGCTTGTTTAAAAAGCACCCATATTTTCATTTCAAGTCCATGCTGCTAGACCCCGGATGAGAAGTTTGGGTGCTGCCTAGTGGGTGATATGGAGCAGACATAGACTGTATTATTAGGGCATCCTAAAAATGTTGTACAAGCCCCTAGTATTTAGCAATATTATATACAGCAACCAATTATGAAGTCAGTACACCCACAGAGAGGTCTTTTAAATCTGTCAAATTTAACACATAAAAAATGAAAGATGGCGCTCTACTCTACTTTTTGGGGAAATGTATAAATGTGCTCATGAGTAATTAAATCAAATAGACCTAAAAGTGGCCAAACAAATTGAACATTCCTAACAAACTCCCCATACACGTGCACGCTTACTCTGGCCGATCGTGCATGTGCTCAGGGAAGCATGAAGGGAGTAGGCCGCTGCCACATTTCTCACACCAGCTTATCTCCCAGGAGAACAAAGGTCCTGAATGTTGAAGTTCAACTTGCTTGACCCTTCTTTTCCCAACATCTGCCATACCTCCATGCACCGTACATGGCTGGCTGGTCTTGCCAAAACCACCTCATGAGTATGCACAACGTAAAGGGAATCTGACAGCAGTTTTTTACTGCATATACTGGTGACAGAGAACCTAAGCAATGGGCTAAGTCAGTTTCTTGAACTGAACCTATAGTGTTGCTAAAATCTGTATTCAGAGGTTCCAGACCAAATGGACCACAAGTGTCTTCTGACTACTGAGCGAGTGCCAGGGAGTCCTCATATTCACGAGTCACCGCTCTTCCTGCCCCCACTGATTCACAGCAGGGGATGGGGAGAGTTGAGTGATCTGTGCTAAGCCCTTTAAGATCCAAGCTTTTGGCCCTCACTCTTCCATTTCCAAGTCTGTTTAGCAAGGCCAAAAATGTGTTAGCTTTTTATGAAGATAGTGGGTTTAATGGTTGCCATACAATTCTGGCACTGCTTATTGTTGGACTGTTCCTCCAGACATAAGAAGAGGCAGATCCACCAACTAAATACTCTAGAACATGGCCAGCTTTAATGTGGACTGCTGAAGGCTACTAGAAGCCTTTCTCTATTGCATGCATTACATAATGACATTTGGTGATGACCCATGATCAAGAGCAGACTGATAAAGTTATTCTTAGCAGGAATCTATTTCAAGGGCTGAACTCTAGAACCAGCAGTAGCGCTGCCTCAATCAACACACAAACCAGATCCTTGTGTTCACTACAAAAATGTGGTGGATAAGATAAAGCCTTACTTTCAGATAAGAAGACATTTGGTCTTCCACTTGCTACTGCTGGCGCGATGCCCAATTATATAATAAATAACAGATGGGCTTTAGGCACAAAGACATTTCCAGATACGTTTCAAGTACTAGAGCTGGAAAAAACCTGCAAAAATAACTCATCTTGGTCGGGATAATTATTTATATTTGCAGATGTCAATATGCTGCAATCACCTGCCGAGTACACACATGCATTTTATGCTGAAAGTGTCTATAGGAGGACGCTAATTAGCAGCATCTATCTGGAGACACAGCAGGTCATATTTGTGCAAAAGCGCTTCTTCCACTTTCCGCGCTGCTCTAATTAACGTGGAAAGCCATGAGCTGCGTTACTGGCACTTCCCAGGCTTTCATGTGGCAGGTGCCGGATATAAAATGATGATGCAAAATTGAGTTGGATGCAAAAACACAAAAGTGTCAGCGTACAAATTGCCTGCCTACAGTAGTATATTAATGAGTATGTATTTTAAAACTCAGATGATAATGTTTTCAAAAAAAAAAAAAAAAACTGTTAAGTGTTTTCCTACTTTCATCTAAGGGATCTGTCTTTTGTAATAAATATGAAAAAAAACAAGATCATCATGTGAATGGCCCCTAAATCTGGAGACATTTAAGAACCAAATGGAGAAACGTAAACCTGCTTACTTCTTCCCTCACACTGGCTCTTTAGATCCTTTTGTGGATCACTGGATTTCTAAGGTGGATAATATTTATCATTTTGAAGAATGTTTCCATCGGGAATTTTGCACTAGAGGGGACTGATGGTCTGGCAGTCATTGAGAGATTATAGGGCAGGGATGGCCAACCGGAAGCTCTCCAGCTGTTGTAAAACTACAACTCAAAGCATGCCAAGATTGCCTACAGCTATCAGCCTACAGCAGGGCATGGTGGGAGATGTAGTTTTACAATAGCTGGAGAGATGCCGGTTGGCCATCCCTGTTATAGGGGCTTTCCCTGATTAGTGGCCCAAG
Organism: Rhinella marina; assembly: GCA_900303285.1. Lineage (NCBI taxonomy): Eukaryota > Metazoa > Chordata > Amphibia > Anura > Bufonidae > Rhinella > Rhinella marina. The sequence goes on along the minus strand of ONZH01010901.1, from coordinate 67,868 downwards.
TTTGTTTCCATTGGAGTTGGATCCCCCTATCACGAGACCTCTACAGTTTGGATAAGGCTTTTTCTTTCCTTTAAAAACATAAGGGGTCATTTACTAACCAGAAATACGCCTATATTAGGCATAATTCTGGCACAGATTGATTCTAAAATGGCCTAAATGTAAGAACACATGGAACGCCTCTACATAACTTCGGCAGATCCACCGCCAGCTATAGGGGATATTAAAGGGGTATTCCCATCTCACAAATGTAGTTTGTTAAGTTAGATATAGCCATACCAATATTATTACTAATTAAATGTATTTATATAAAATGCACCGTTTAGAAGATTTTCCTATTTGTATATCCATTGTCCCACACACATCAGTCAGGCCATTTCCCCTAGTTACGACCACCGTGGCCATGTAGTAGTGGTGGCCGGCTTTCTCTTGTTCATACCCGCTCTGAGGTAACTGCTGTATTGTGAACGCACATTGTATGAGCATGAGGAGACACATCTTAGGATTGTAGTATTTTTGTCTGTGTTTCCAAAACGCAAAGAAACAGTACTGTTCCAAGATCAATTCATCTCTATGGAGCAGGATCCGTTTATAAAGTCTGCGTTTTGGACGGATCCTGACCATTGTGTTTTGGACTGGTAGCGTCCAAAACGCTGATGTGAAAGTACCCTAAGATGTGTCTGCGCATGCTCATGTAATGTGCGTTCACAATACAGCAGTTACCTCAGAGCGGGTTTGAAAAACAGCAAGCTGATCACCAGTACTACAAGGCCGTAACTAGGGGCAACGGCCTGACTGATGTGTGTAGGACAATGGATATACAAATAGGAAAATCTTCTAAACGGTACATTTTATATAAATACATTCTATTAGTAATAATATTGGTATGGCTATATCTAACTATACAAACTACATTTGTGAGATGGGAATAGCCCTTTAAGAACGGCATCTAAAACACTGGTCTTAATAACTGACCCCCATAGTGTTATTCAACATGTAGTGATTCCTGTGTATATTCTTCATGCTTCTGCTGAGAGTCACATTGCTGATATCTGCTCATTCTACTCATGTAGTTATTTCTTCTCAGAAAATGCAAAATATAAATTAAAAAAAATATATATCTTATAGTGTAAGACATCGAGGAGTTTTTTTTTTTACTGAAATGCACGCATTTTTTGCTAATAATTATTTTTGCAGTTGGGTTTTATTATAGATTTTGCTCTTAAAAATCGTTTTCTGCAGCCTGCATATATTCCCTTACATTGCAGGCTGCTCAGTCCCACTCAATCCCTCAGATGAGCTAGCTGATGGCGCAGTCTGTAGCCCCTCTCTGTTCTCCTAAACACAAATCATCTTTATAACCAAATAAAATAAACTTACAGTCAGAGCCGACGCTCGCTAGAGCTGAAGACTTGAATAATCTGAGATGGATTGTTTGCTATCTAGTTGTTAAATGACTTTTCCAGAGCTTGAAGGCTATGTACACCTTTGGGGCAATTTTCTTTATTATTATTACATTCTACGTAACTTGGGCTAAATTTCATTTTTACAGATGGTCTGTATTAAAAATTAACAGTTTATCTACTGGAGCCTTCGGTTTCACTGCATCTGCAGATTGTTTCTTTTCCTCCTGACTGAATTCTCCATCTGTATCCATTATCTCTAGTTCCCTTACCGCACATTAACACTCACTTAACATTAATTCCTATCAAACCGATGAGAATTTAGTTTAAATGAGTGTTTATAAGCTGTTAGGAGTTTAGAGATAAGGGCTACTGATCGAGCCGTCAGAGCAGCTCTCTGACGGAACTCAGTGGGAACGAGTCTGCAAATCCAGAAAACGGAATACTGTACAAGATAAACCGTAAGAAATTTTTAAACTGATTTTTAACAAAGACTAATTGGAATTTTTTTTTTAGCCCTGTGCCCATGTGAACAAGGCAGCACAACAGCCCCAAAACCACCTAACTGTTTTGCCTGAGTCCAGCTCCGGCAGTGTGAAAAGTAGCTAACTGGAGGGGGGAGGGCTTCTTTAGATGGTGATATCTCCTCAATGGTAGCAGCTAGAAACATGCATCTGGTCTTGTATGAAAGCTGACAGTCCAGCTAAAGTCCAAGCAACAGAGGAGAAATCACTGTTAGAAATCAAGTCGAGAATAATTGCAAGTAAAACCTGTTTTTACTTTCATTTTCAGCTGCATTTACAGCATCCCAATTTCTATCAGTGATATCTTTCCTGATCTTGTCCTGAACATACTGCTGTCATTCTGGTATTGTCTGAAAGCTTTGAATGTCTGTCTTTCAAACAAGACCAGTTGCATGTATTTAGCTGCTACCATTAAGGAGGTAGCAGCATGTAAAGTAGCCCTCCCCCTCCAGTTACCTACTTTTCCCACTGCTGGAGCTAGACTCGGGCAAAACAGTTAGGGGGTTAAAGGGGTTGCAAAATGTGGCAGCAAATGTAATAAAAAAAAAATAAATAAAATCTCTCAGCATTCTGGCGTTGCCTCCATGATCCAAGCCAATCTTTGTGTACTTTGCTGCAGCAATGTCTTGATGTATATCCAGTAGACTGCTGCAGTCAATTGGCCTCAGCAATCCAGTGACTTACATGCAAGCACCACCAATGAGGCCAGATTGCCTGGATCAGTCATGTGGAAAAACGGCATGTCATCTATGCAGGAAAGTAAACATGTAGGTGGTGCTGGAGATTTAACAGGTGACTTGGTAACTCTTTTTTACCCCATTTACTTCCGCCAGCCAAATTTTAAAATTGGGGACAACTCCTTTAATTCTACTGATTGGTGAGAGACCCAGGTTCAAATCTCACTTATGGCCTAGCCTAAGGATGGCTTGAGTCTCACAAATGGATATTTGGTCCCCAATACAAACGCATCTAATTATATGAGAATTTTGAGTGAAAATAATTTATATCTTAGGCTACTTTCACACCTGCGTTTGCAGGATCCGTTTGTGAGATCCGTCCAGGCTCTCACAAACGGATCCGTCATGATAATACAACCGTCTGCATCCGTTCTGAACGGATCAGTTTGTATTATCTTTTACATAGCAAAGATGGATCCGTCTTGAACTCCACTGAAAGTCAATGGAGGACGGATCCGTTTTCTATTGTGTCAGACAAAACAGATCCATCCCCACTGACTTACATTGTGAGTCATGACGGATCCGTTTGCATCAGTTTCTTCATGCGGACCCCAAAACGCAGCAAGCAGCGTTTTAGTGTCCGCCTCCAAAACGGAATGGAGACTGAACTGAAGCAAAACTGATGCATTCTGAACGGATCCTTTTCCATTCAGAATGCATTAGGACAAAACTGATCACTTCAGGACCGTTTGTGAGAGCCTGTGACGGATCCTGTAAACGCAAGTGTGAAAGTAGCCTTAACTGGCAGCAAAGACGTTAATGAAGAACTTTTGAAAAAGCTCAGCTGCAACGAAAATAACCAACTTTGTATTGTTGAAAATTGATAATCAGGGCTAATTAGCTTGAAGAGTGGGTGAAACTGACCATTTCCTTTGTGGGATGGATTTTTGCCAAATAATCTTTTATTATTTAGTGCCTTTTCAGCAAGAGGCTGACAGGGAGAAAAATGTTCAGATCTTGGTTTAAATCCAACAGGCTTCAAGTAATAGTTTTGCAAAGAGGTAGCTAAGAGGGTCAAGTTTGTTGGCTGGCAGAGAGAAAATTGAACTAAAATCATTATAAGAGTATGAGGGTAAAGAGGACCTGTCACTACAAAACGCAATGCAACATGTAGGCAGCAAGTTATAGAGCTGGAGGAGCACGAGATGCTGATTGATATATATTTCTGTGGGAAAAGAGGCAGTAAAACTTGTATTTATACATCTAAATCTACTCTTTATGTCTCACAGGGGAGGTGTTATCAGTGATTGATAGCATTCTCTGTGTAAGTGTGTATACAGAGATAGCTGTCAGTCACTGGTAGTTGTATACGGGGAGGTGTTATCAGAGATTGATAGTATTCTCTGTGTAAGTGTGTATACAGAGATAGCTGTCAGTCACTGATAGTTGTACACGGGGAGGTGTTATCTGTGATTGGTAGCATTCTCTGTGTAAGTGTGTATACAGAGATAGCTGTCAGTCAGTGATAGCTGTACACAGGGGAGGTGTTATCAGTGATTGATAGTATTTTCTGTGTAAGTGTGTATACAGAGATAGCTGTCAGTCAGTGATAGCTGTACACAGGGGAGGTGTTATCAGTGATTGATAGTATTGTCTGTGTAAGTGTGTATACAGAGATAGCTGTCAGTCACTGATAGTTGTACACAGGGGAGGTGTTATCAGAGATTGATAGCATTATCTGTGTAAGTGTGTATATAGAGATAGCTGTCAGTCACTGATAGTTGTATACAGGGGAGGTGTTATCAGTGATTGATAGTATTCTATGTGTAAGTGTGTATACAGAGATAGCTGTCAGTCAGTGATAGCTGTACACAGGGGAGGTGTTATCAGTGATTGATAGCATTGTCTGTGTAAGTGTGTATACAGAGATAGCTGTCACTGATAGATGTACCTCACAAGATGTTACTTTCTGAAAGACTGGAGCTACCTTTTAAATTGATTTCAAAGATGTTCTGAACACATACCAGCGGAACAGAGCTCCCGGGCATTCATAAAAACTTGTCTGCCCAAAGTCAGTACTTTGCTGCTGTCCTTTGTGCCAAGCAGACAGTGTAAGTGTCAGATCACTAACTGCAGGGTACTGGTGACATTTCACAGACACTGGCACACTCCAAGCCGTACAACACGGCAGGGGCACACCATCTCCTGTTTTGTTTTTTTTGTTTATTTACAAGTGCAGCACCAGCACCTATATTGCATTACATGCAAATTCTGTGCACAATCAGATCGCAGGCCGCCAGCCTCACTTAACACATTGCGGCGGTAATAATAACAGCACAGTAGAGCTGGCAGCAGCCTGCGTTGTGTATTGCACATACTCTGCTATGCTGTCACAATGTCTTGAGAGAGGCTGGTGCTGGCGGCCCACTGCATAGTAAAGACAATCGGCCCACTGGGTATCTTCCCAAGGGGGGTTACAATTCCAATCTGCCCCTGTAATGAAGCTTTATCCCATTTACTTGAATGTGCCATTGCCTCTTCCAATAGTTGATTAGTGGAAATGCCAAGAGTCACACCTCACCAATCTGATATTGAGAGCCGAAACCTGATGACAGGCCAACCCAGCAAATCAATTTAAGCTGGCCATACACTAGAAATTGCTGACAGCTATTCCTCCTTCTCGCCCCTCCATACATGTACATGTGCGGCTGAGTGTGAATTTGTTCTAAAAAGTAAGTTGAGGCAGAACAGCTCTGACAATTGGCTCATCATATTTCACAATGAAGCACTGGGCATGTTGAAATTCAAATGCTCGCCCATTCTTTCTGCCATGTGTGATGTGTCAGGACACCCCCAAACACATTAAATAGTCGGCTGGTCCCACCTACATCAGTAGTGGAGTGGAAATCAAACACTAGGTTCTCCTGCCTTGGGTGAAACATTCAGGCCTCACAATTAGTGATGAGTGAATAGAGGTCAAACGGATTGACTTAGATCCGAATTTCAGGAAAAATTTGAAGTCGAATTTCCTTGTGCTTCATGGTAACAAATCAATTTTCCCTGAAATGGCAGTAAAAACAAAAAAATACATACTCACCTCATCCATTTGCAGTGTGAAGAAACTGTCGCCACCATCTTGATACTCTTCGAAATTTTGAGCGGGATGACGTATGACATCTTCAACCTTGTGCGCTGACTTCCTCAGAGATGACATCACGGCACCTGGCCAGTGTGATGACATCATCATGTGACATTTCACACGGTGTCTTCAATCAAGATAGCCACAAGCAAATGGGTAAGGTGAATATTTTTTTATTTTTACCCTAGTGTAACCCTGAAAGGCCTAAATGTTAGCCTCAGATGCCAAGAGGCAACTGAGCGGTTCAATGGCAGTGGTTCGGCACAATCGCCGTTCCTCATCATTGCTCTCAAATTTTTCATAACGGCTTATCTCTACTCACAATGTTCTCCGGCCTCATTATGCTAAAATGGGGCCCCTCATTCTTGTACGTATGTCCCAGCTGGATAGATAGGAATTATATTTTTCCATATTTGATTCTTTTGCCCAGTTTTCATATACAGAGGCCCCTCAAGTTACAATATTAATTGGTTCCAGGACGACCATTGTATATTGAGACCATTGGAAGTTGAGTGATCGATTCCAAAGCCCCAAAATGTCATCCAAGATAGGAGGAAATAAAGATTTAAGAAAAATAACCATTAAGAAGATAAATCATTAATATTAAGAAGATAACTAAGACATACAAAGCAAATGATTACACATAACAGTCAGGAATAGCTTCTAACTAGCAACTAATCCAGCTATTTTACCAGAGAAGTGGCCTTGATTGGTTGGGTCTGAGTCTGAGACATTGTATGTTGAGTCTAGTTTCAACTTACGATGGGTCAGAAAAGACCATTGTATGTTGAAAATATTGTATCCTGAGGTCATTGTATCTTGAGGGATCACTGTATAGTAATCATCATGAAATTATAAAGATATTTTCAACTCCAAGAATTCATTTTACCAAGTTGTCATGCCCCAGGTTATATCATTAGTCCTTCTGCATCACCTAGACTACATTGAACTAGAGCTAACAGTACACGTCTATCAATGGCAATCTAATATGTAAGAGGGACACACAGGAGACCTATGAAGGTCAATGGAATATCACACCACCACAATGTTTCCCTGTGGAGTAGAAGTTCCAGACAATCAAAGAATTTAGACATGAAAAATGTCAATATAAATAAGGCAAAAACAAAAACTCTGCAGTAAAAAATATCCAGTTGCAGCACACGTGCCTGATATTTTCCCAGTCCTACATTATGCATCTCCTGACGCCTGGGAGTGAGGTGCGGACTTCCCAGTGGCGTGATCTTTCGTCATCTTCTGCTCCACTGAGAGATGGTTCTGTATATGACTCTACTATTTCACTTCACCCTGCATCTCACTCTTGATATATATTGCACAGTAAACTCTATATGGCTTTCTTATTCTTCTCTTATTCTTCAAGCAGATAGTGGGGTTTTGTCATAGAAGATCAGATAACGTTAAAAGCTGGGCTGATCAATCGGGAGACGTCACAGTACAGCTGATGTCAGGCTTTAGAGCGTCCACGTCCAGGAACTCGCCTGCAGTGATCATATAGAAACCCCGCACTGGTCAGGAAGCAATGGCCTTTACTTTCCCTTGAATGGACACTGCACTAATTCTCTTGCTTTCAGCTTTTTCCACTTGAATAGAATTGTACAAAAAGAAACCCTTTCATATGAACGATTGCAATCCCTCCCTGTTCCTTTCTTTTTTTCTCAGGCGTACTATAGGTCCCCTCAGAGCACACACAATGCAAAACAGGAAAACTACTTTCACACACTAATTAATATGCAATGGCAGATTCCTTTACACTTGTCATTTTAAAGCAAAATTTGAAAGGCCCTCAAACAGCAGAGCAGGGAACTTGATAACGTTTCCAAATGTTTACTTTCTAGCCGGGCTAGGCCATGAATCTAATTCATTTGATTAAGTCGCCCTTTTCGTGCCATCTGATATTGTTTTTTAAGAAATCGAATAATCATAAAATACAAAAATAATAAACTTTTTTTCTACTGGAGTGCTGAATCAGCACATCCTGTATACTCTCTTCAGTCCCTGCTGCCGCACCATTAATCCTTGCGCAGGCAGCAGGGACTAAGCAGACCCCGCACAGATGACCACAGGAGACTGGCACAGACTGTCACCATGCTTCTACTGTAACGGCCAGCAGAAATAACTCAGCCACTTACAGGGGTTGTCCGGGTTTATTACTGAACTCGGACATACCCCATTTTCACCCAGGCAGTGGCACTGTGTGTCTGTATTACATGTCCAGGAAAAGCACTTTTATTCTGCAGGAAAACAGCTCCCAAGTGCCCGGCTCTGCTGCTGCAAGTGCCCAAAGCAAACCAGACTGAAGAGGGGAGGGCTGCTTTAGCTGCTCATATCTTGGGATTGGTAGCAGATAGAAAATGGTTCTGACCTTCTTTGAAAGCTGACATCCCAAGCTTTCAAATTATACCAAAATCACAGCTTTATATCCAATGTATCAGAAGATATAGCTGTTAGAAATTGAGTCGGGAGAAAAAGCTGTTTTTACTTTCACTTTCAGCCGGACACTTGGGAGCTGATTTCCTGCAGAATAAAAGTGCTTTTCCTGGACATGTAATACAGACACACAGTGCACACAGGTATGTCTGGGATGTGACATGTAATACAGACACACAGTGCACACAGGTATGTCTGGGATGTGACATGTAATACACACAGTGCACACAGGTATGCCTGGGATGTGACATGTAATACAGACACACAGTGCACACAGGTATGTCTGGGATGTGACATGTAATACGCACACACAGTGCACACAGGTATGTCTGGGATGTGACATGTAATACACACACAGTGCACACAGGAATGTCTGGGATGTGACATGTAATACACACACAGTGCACACAGGTATGTCTGGGATGTGACATATAATACAGACACACAGTGCACACAGGTATATCTGGGATGTGACATGTAATACACACACACAGTGCACACAGATATGTCTGGGATGTGACATGTAATACACACACACAGTGCACACAGATATGTCTGGGATGTGACATGTAATACAGACACACAGTGCACACAGGTATGTCAGGGATGTGACATGTAATACAGACACACAGTGCACACGGGTATGTCTGGGATGTGACATGTAATACAGACACACAGTGCACACAGGTATGTCTGGGATGTGACATGTAATACAGACACACAGTGCACACACGTATGTCTGGGATGTGACATATAATACAGACACACAGTGCACACAGGTATGTCTGGGATGTGACATATAATACACACACAGAGCACACAGGTATGTCTGGGATGTGACATATAATACACACACAGAGCACACAGGTATGTCTGGGATGTGACATGTAATACACACACAGTGCACACAGGTATGTCTGGGATGTGACATGTAATACAGACACACAGTGCACACAGGTATGTCTGGGATGTGACATGTAATACAGACACAGTGCACACAGGTATGTCTGGGATGTGACATGTAATACAGACACACAGTGCACACAGGTATGTCTGGGATGTGACATGTAATACAGACACACAGTGCACACAGGTATGTCTGGGATGTGACATGTAATACAGACACACAGTGCACACAGGTATGTCTGGGATGTGACATGTAATACACACACAGTGCACACAGGTATGTCTGGGATGTGACATATAATACAGACACACAGTGCACACAGGTATGTCTGGGATGTGACATATAATACAGACACACAGTGCACACAGGTATGTCTGGGATGTGACATATAATACAGACACATAGTACACACAGGTATGTCTGGGATGTGTTTCCAATCTTCTGTGGGGCAGTGCTGTTAGTTATATAGGTGAAAATGAGGTGACAGATTCCCTTTAATGATATTTTAATCTTAACCTATGTGTTTTATATCTTCCACATTTTCAAAGAATTTGATAGAACTTCATAAACCTCCAAGACTGCTGTAGTATATTACTCATCTCATTCTTTTTTTAAAATATAAGAAAAAATTATATCTCCCCATTTCTCCCAAATCTGTTCAGCTCAGCACATCCACAGTATACTTTCTAGGAAATGAATTTAGCAATTTCCAATTACAAATTTCCAGTCAGAGTAACCACAAAAGTCTTAGGAAACGTACAATAGTACAACATGCTAAGTGAGCAGAGCAGACGGGAGCCCCCCGTTTATATAGGAAATAGTCTGGTTGCCATTATCAGTGACTACAGATATTCAGAAGGAATCTATGGCACACCAGTTTTTTTCACTTTAAATGCTTTTTATTCACATGTAGGAATTCATATAGTTCATGATTTTTAGTCCGGAGAAATTAATAAGTAATATGTATACACCAAGTACTTTGCCGACGTTTCGGTCAACTCGACCTTTGTCAAGGAATCTTGGTATAACCTGTAGTATGTGTGCTCCGGGATCGGACGCCACTATTGTGTGCAGATCTCATCTTTCTATACATTCTGACTACAGATATTGTGAATGTTATATGTACAGACAGTGTAGGGCAAGTATACAGCAGCAGGGGGTGAAGTATATCACTACTTCTAAATCATAGAAATGGGTTTCAGGTAGAATTTGGTGATGAGTATTAAAAGGAGATAGCACTTTAATAGGGCACTTACTATATGACATGATCCTCAGCAAGCTTTGTTATAGCTTACTTGGGAACGGTCAGCTATTTTGGTCTTGGGGCTTCACACATCACCGTACATAGTACAGCAGCTGTGACTGGTATTGCACCTCGTTCATTTGAATGGGACTGAGCTCCACCTAAGCCATGTGACGTATGTACGATGACGTCACTGGCCTTACAAGACGCCTAAGCACTCACTAGGAGTCCAGGGAGTCAGGCACCAGCCGATCTGATATTGATGACCTATCCTGAGGATACGATATTATTATCAAATTTCTGGAATGCCCAAAAGTCAGAAAATGAAATCTGAGCAGGCATATATTTGCACCGAAACGTGTGCAATTTTCTCCTTTAGTATTAATAACTCTGTCTGTAAGTTTTAGGTCAGCAATTTGCTGCTTTTTTTAACCAAAACATGATGCAATGCAAAGCTCTCAATAAATCCTCCCCCAAATGTCTAGATCAAGCACAACATATCTGCCAAATCCCACTCCAGTCCATTGTCAGTCCAGAGAACTATAGACCAATTGGCGCTGTCAATATCCAGCAGATATCTGCTAATGATCTGCTTTATTGTGATGAGATCATTAAAGGCTTTTTTCTCCACAAAAGGCACAAGACAAATTATCTAATCATTATCTGTCACTCATTCGGGTTCAGCAGAGGCTTCATCTAATGCTTCTGCGGTTCATGTATAATGCACTGTTTTATCAGACAGACCATAGTGTCCGCTTCAGCAACCTGGAGACTCCTTCTACACTCCTAGGAGACATCAAACAGATCAAATCCACTCGAAATGTAAAATCAGTTACTGTGATGGGGATCTTCTATGTAAAGTGCTATCCTGGTGTTAATTAATTTCCCATAAGTATATAAGAGCACACAGTCATATTTCTGCCCAAGTTACGAAAATGTAAAATGTTGCAGCTGAACATTATCTAAACTCAGCTCAAATAGAAAAATAAGTGATTTATAAATTTTCATTCTACAAATGTCGTCACATTAATATATAGCTGCTTTCCGCAGTGTAAATTATGTAATTTAATAAAGCGCTCGTTGCTCTCTTCATGTTGAGATGATTGTGGATCTGCATGGGCTAAAATAATAGATATTTTCTGACGTAGGCAGGAACTCAGGGAGGAGATGGCAAAGAGGTTCATCCGACCCTAGGAGCAGAGGGTTACTACAACAAATTCTGCTCTTTTTAATATCATATAATGTATATATAACAGATAGAAAATGCTTAAAAAGATGAATGGATACAAGGCACGTCCTGGTCTTGGGTGTCCCAAATGCCAACGTAATCATCAGTTGGGCCTGTAGAGGTGCATGAGCGGTTACTGTCTATTCTTAGGTGAACGTCTTGAGGTTGTGCTAGTTAGTGTTCTGTGAAAAACCTACCTCAGAGAAGCAACGGTGCCTAGAAAAACTAGACGTAGGATGATGATCATGATGGTGGTGTTTGCAGGCTGCAGCCTGTTCATTTTCTGTTTCACCTCCCAGCCTGTTCTATAGGGTGTGTGTGCTCCCTCTTGGCCTCTTAAAGGGCCGGTGCACACTCATCCATGTGTTTCCCCAGCCAAAAGTTTGGCTGAACCCCCCCCCCCTTCCCCAGTAGGAGGGTGCCTGAGCTATAGGTTTTCAGTAAACCAGTGAAGGTGATATATCCTCTCCTATGTACCAAACTCATGCCTGATAACCGACTCTCTCCATACCACCTGCCCTGACCTTTGCCTGTTCCTTGTACTGCTTCTTGGCCTGACCCAACCTCGGATCTGTCTTCTGGTTCCACTACTACTTCAGCCTGTATTTAAACTACGTTGCCTGACTCCTCGGTGCTGCGCACCAGTGTATATGCCCCCATGGGTCAGCCTCCAACCAGGATTACCTCAGGAGGTAGCAGCTGTTTGGCTCTTCCGCAGTGAAGTCCAGATCTCTGTGTTAAAGGGTGAATACGGGGACTGCCAGGATAATGTCCTTAGGCTAGTTTCACACTAGCCTGCCAGAGATGTCTGGATGCAGCAACGCCGGACGCAACCTGATACCCACTAGTTGCCGGCAGTTAATGGGGCCGGCGGGTCTTCAGGCAGCTTCCGGCAATGCCGGATCCAGACATCTTCAGCAAGCTGCTCCCTGCCAGAACAGCCTCCTGGAGATGTCTAATGTTAGTGCGAAACTAGCCTTATAGTTGGCCCACATTCAAACTGGTTGGTTTGTACAGCGGGTTCACATTGACCGCTCTGGCACATCACTTACTTTAATAGGTCCATTTAAGTGGCTAAAATGATAATAACGTGCAGATTTCTACCTTCCACTAGTTGTGAAAAGTCTGATTACTGTCTGTTGTAATTTGGTAATAACAATTTTATAGAGGGAAAAGAGCTTTTTTACACAAAGTTTCACACAAGGAGCACTGACCCTCATCTACATAACAAATAAACAAGGACCTTTTGACATTTTTCCTCATTATACTTGCATCACAAAAGAGCACTGCTCTGGATAGAGGTCTTTTGTAATGCTGCCCAAGGGGGGTGGTAAGCTACATCTTCCAACATATTACTACTGCTTAAAGTCAGAGATCTGGAGCATGTCACCAACGTCTGACTGTTCTACAGTAGATGATTACTTCAAATTTCATGTATAATTACTGTTTTTATTAAAGGGGTTGTCCAATGAAAAATAATCTACATTATTTCAAACCATCCCCTGGATCTGAATACTTTCGTGATTGCATGTAATCAGGGGCGGATTGGCCATAGACCTTACAGGGAGATTGCCGGTGGGCCGATGCCCAAGGTGCAGGCTGGGCCCTCCTCACTGCTGGCCTATGGAAGTTTTTAGGGATGTATTTTGTGCTCCTGGCGGCAACTTTATTCTTCACTTCTGTCTTTTAATTTAGTTCTGTTCTATCTACCAGATACAGTGTTGTCCTTAATTGTCCTTTCTCACTTATGATATAGAGAAAGTTAATACAAGGCACTTACTAATGTATTGTGATTGTCCATATTGCCTCCTTTGCTGGCTTGATTCATTTTTCCATCACATTATACACTGCTTGTACCCCGGGGTGAAGACCACCCTGCAATCCAGCAATGGTGGCCGTGTGTTCACACTATAGGAAAAGGCTCCTGCATCTTTGGTGGAAGGGACCATCGCAGCACGCAAAAGCAGTCATGCACAGCAGCTCCCGCCCTGGCCACCACGTATGTGCACTGCAGTGTTGGCAGTAATACAAGCAATATACAATGCGATGGAAAAATGAATCAAGCCAGCAAGGGAGGCAAAACTATAGATCTTCTCAGCTCCTCCTGCTCTATATCCTACGGTCTGCAGATTGCGGTGAGAAGTACTCTTTAAGCTGGTAGTGCTGCAGTCCCTGAGCAAGGTCCCCAACTATTTGTCGAGGTGTTTACAAGCATGTTATATAGGAGAAGCATGGCGCCTCATAGTCTGCACATTTGTGCTGAAAGAAGTAGCACCTGTGTCTAAATGTGCGCCTTCTGTCACTTTAATTTTATTATCCCCTTTGGACTCTCCAAATGACAGGTGACCTATTAGGTGCCATACAGCAAGGTTCTCCTTACTGAAGACAGAAACCGAGGATGCTCAGCTGGGGCTCACAGGGGATTTACACATTATAAGAAGGAAAAGGAGAAATAGCCCGCTCTATTAATCTAGGTAGGTGTACTGCTGGAAATAGGGTCCAACAACTTGTAAATGTTTAATTGTCATGAGAGGTAGACATTTACACATTGAGCCACAATGCAGTGGCAGTAAGGCACAGTCAGTACAACACAGGTGAAGTAAGCGCTGCTCCATAAAGTCAGGAGTCCTATGAATAGTTACTGATCGATACTACACATCACCGCACTGGTGCCCTCATCAGGTATCTTTTCTTGTTCCAACATTGTCTTCCTCTGGAGCAAAAAATAAGAGCTAACAGAAATTCTCTTTTCTGTCTCATCAATGGTTTGCTGTAATCAGTGGCTAAGGGTAGGTTTACTTCTCCGCTAAAGGCCAGACACTGAGGTCCACCACTTGTCTCTCCCCAGAATGCACACCATTACCAACAACCCTCTGGTGTCTATTCATCAGCCATCGGCGAAGCCACTGAACTATCCAGGGAATAAAGGGGTTGTCTGGGTTTAGAGCTGAACCCGGTTGTATCCATATCTTCACCCCTCCGGCCCCCCTGATATGAGCATTTCATGATCCGATGCTCTCCCTTTCCCTTTGCTGCCCTGCAATATATTTTTTGTTTACATTCTCACACGGATAGGCAAAGGCTTCCATGTAGCAGTGCACCCAGTGACGTCACCGGCTCTGATGGGCGGGCTTTAGCGCTGCACTACCAGTTTTACAGGCTATGGCAGCGTTAAAGCCCGCCCATTATTGCCAATGACGTCATCGGGCTCACTGCAGTGAACCCCAACACAACCCGATCTGCACTCATTAGCCATGAATGAGTGAAGCATCACAGCTTTTTAGGCTCTGATGCTCCCCCGTGCAATGCGCTGAATCGTGCAGGGCAAGGGTTTCCGCCTAGCAGTGAGCACTAATGGGAGGTCTTAGTCAATTTACTGCTGCTATAAAAGGCTATGGATTTTCAACCCACATTTCCATGCCAGCAGGTCTGCATGAAATATACTCTGTGTTAACATGCTTTTGAACTGCCCAGAATTGTGCATAAAATATAAATAATTCAGTATCTTTAGCAAGTGTACGCCCTAAACTATAAAAGACAATAAATCCTATTTGTGCTGTTAGCTATTCTTTGCCTGCTGAAAAGGCACCATGCCAGGCTCACCACATACTGTTCTAGTCAACTTTCAGCCACAGACCTACTTATTAAATAGCTCTAAATATTTTTACATAGAGATCATTATAACATAAAGGGAAAAGTGACTTATGAAATGTTGACGTATCTGGCACAATAAAAAAAGACAACCACACAAGCTATTAATGAGGACAATAAATACACACTGCGGTACAGAAGGAACAAGAAAACTTTGTGGCTTAGAAATTACAGCAAGTGACGGCACTCTGGTCTGTGTCCAGCATCACAAGTGCGGATATCAATGACATATAGCACCAACATAGACTGAAGCACTTTACATTGGATGTCACACTACACTCCAGCCAGGGCCGTCATGAGGAGGTTCTGCCCTCATTAACTTACACCAATTATTGTTTTTCCACCGGTATCACCTGGGAATTCACTCTTCTCAACTTATGCAGTAATGCATATGAGGTAATATCTATTTCTGTCTGCACCTGTTAGAACTAGAGGTATATAAATCATGAGCAAGTATGATATACATATAGTATCTGAACAATGGGGATCCGCACAGATCAGCTGTTTGAGAAGGCAGCCACACTTGCAGTAGTGCAGCGGCCTTCTCACAGCTTCTCCTAGGCCAGTGATGACAGGTTCATCGGTCACGTGGCCTAGACGCAGCTCAGACCCATTCAAGTGAATCGGACTGAGCGCGATATCAAGCACAGACGCACATGCCTTTTCAAACAGCTGGTCGGCGGGGTCCCAGGAGTCGGATCCCCACCTATTGGATATTGATGACATATCTAGAGGATAACTTATTACAAAGTGCACGCCTCGTCATAAATGAAGCGCATACTCCTTTAGCCTGTGTGGCTGCTTGAAATCTACACCAACTTCTATCATTTAAGCCAGAAAACTTCACCACGCCCTATTGAGAAAATAGCATGGGCGGCTGCAGCTACATTTAGCCAACTGCACAATTTTTTTTACACCAGTCTCTGGCGTAGGGGAAAATAATAAATGACTCCAAAATGTACATTCCGGCTGACGATCTTTTTAAAAACTGGCAGAACCACAGATATGTGGCTGGGGCGACTATACAGTACGTACACATCACGTAAAACAAAGCATTCTACGCTAACAGATCTGATCACACATTAATTCCAGAGCTCTCGGTCTTTAATGGGTCCGCAATCCCAGAGATGCGGAACGGAGGCACGGATTGGAACCCCCACAGAAGTACTACAGAGGGCTTCCGTGGTGTTTCTGCCTCCACACCGCAAAAAAGTAGTGCATGCACCGTGGGATGTGGATCCGAATGCGGCAGCCCCACGGTCAGTGCCCGTGCATTGCAGACCGCAAATTGCGGTCCACAGCACGGGCAATGAAGGCACACATTCATGAGCCTTTAAGCAACTGGCAACTGTTTTATAGAGGTTTTATTTTTCTGAATCAATGCTTAAAAAAAAACATTAAGAAATTTATCTTTCCATTTGTGCCATGAAATTATAAAACTAAAGGCAAAAAGTATTACATTTTGGCACAAAAATTTAATAATTTTTGTATCTTTATCCTGAAAGTGGCATAAATAATAAAATAAAACACCGGTCTTAAGCTGGAGATGAGCAGACAACTGTTGGGAAGAAGGAGCTCCTTCCTGACAATTGCCTGCTCGTTAGTGGAGGAATGAGGTACATTTACAGTGATCTCCTCCACAGTATGAGGACGAGGGATCACTACTGCTATCGCTCATCCTCATACAGCTGCGTTGAGATGATAATAATTTAGCTGCACGCGTGAACGACTGTTACACCCGATGAACAAGCGCTTCACTCGATCATTGGGTGATGTGCGGCACCTTTATAGGGGTCACTTATGAGAAACAAACATTCCTAGGAACTGTCATTCCTGATAACCGGCCGACCATCGGGCCATGAAGATCAGCCTTTAGTAAAATCCACCCATATGTTTAACGGGTTTGTCCACCTTTTATTATGTGATGGCCTATCATCAGTATAGACAATCACCACCCAACACCCTGCCCCCCCGCCGATCGCCTGTCCAGCAACAGCTCTGGTGCTGGAAGCAGACGGCTCAGTCTATGTGGCAGAGGAATCACTGCTTGTCACTGCAACGCTGCTCTCCTACTGCACTGTGGGGGCAGTTCCTGCAGTTGATTCCATTCATCATGATGGGACTTGCAGAAATCCATGTCAGCCCCTTTCAGATGAATGGAACTTATTTTCAGTCACAGTAATCTGTGAAAGTAAAAGACTTACAAGGAAATGCTTATTTGGACTATGTAAAGGAAACAGTAAAATATACAAACCTTCATCATACACTGACTTGTTTTCCTTAAAGTGATCCCCAAGCGAAATGGTTTGCTGTGTCTGGAGCTCATTTTTAACTCTCTACAGACAGAATGCAGCAGGTGCCGTGTTTCATCCCCCTCCCCCCCCCCCAACATCAATTACTTCAGTGTCTCCCAAACCTTTTATTTTTATTGTGCAGAATTTTTTTTTCACTCAGTCTGTATTCTCCAAGAATACAAAATATTGGGCTATGTTTTATGCTAGTCAAAATTATTAGAATCAGATCCTCAGTGATAGTCTACGTGGTAGACACCTTTTTGTTAACCAGTATAGACCCCTTTCTGCACAGATGCCTTTCCCAAAAAACGCTGGGGGATTGAGGGGAAAGAAAAAAGCCATCTGCTTGCCCTATAAATCAGCTCTGAAAAGCCCTTAACGATTGTAATAAACACAAGGGTAAATGAAGGCATTGTTGTGCAAGGGCAACTACTTGTAGGGAGGGAGCAAAAGGTCAAAGCGGTTGCAGAACACAATGCCCCCAAAATCATTATGCACGGCCCCCTTTTCTTCACTCTCCTTTATCCTAATCCTGCCCTGCCTAAACAGCGGCCCAGATATGTTACAATGACCCCAGGAGACGCCCAGATGATGTAGGTGGACGAGCAGCCACTGAATTTGTCTCCGTTTGTGTAATGTACAAAGGAGAAGATTGCCAATAATGGCGTACAATACAGCAGCCTGCCATACGCACAAACAAGCAGCACGTCTGACGGCTATAGGGAGCTCCGCCAGGTATACAGAGGTGCAGCAGGCTGTTATGTGGTAAGAGGGCTGCACATTTTCTACAAGTGACAGATGTAAAAATAAATTTGTTTCAAAACACATCAAAAAATTGCAGCACATTTCTATAAAATCACACGCCGTTTTCACTGCAACGTTTCAATACACCTTAATGTGTACTGAAAATACTGGTATAATCACATTAGTGAATTTGCCCCAAGAACTGGACTAGGGCATTCTCTCTCTAAGGGCTCACGCATACAGCGGCTCCGCAATACATGGGCACCGGCCGTGTGCACCCCGCATCACAGACCCATTCACTTAAATGTGTCCGACACTCCCAGAGATGCAGAACGGAGGCACGGATCAGAACCCCCACGGACGTACTATAGACTGCTTCCGTGGTGTTTCTGCCCGTGCCTCCGCACCACCAAAACGTAATGCATCTCTGCGCACTTCTCTGCGGTGCGGACCGTGGGATGCAGATCATGAAACCCGTTCAAGTGAATGGGTCCGCGATCCAAATGCGGTGGCCCCACGGTCAGTGCCCGTGCATTGCGGACCACAGCAAGGGCACTGCCAGCACAGGAGCCCTTAGGCCACGTTCACATATGTGCTGTGAACTGCCGGAGTTCACTGTATCTGACATATATGCCGGAAAGCAGGTGGATCCCATTACAGTGATTGGGAATCTGGCGGTCCGGCTATGGTGCTGGCTATGCCACATACAGTGAACTTCAGCAGTCTATTTCACAGCGCATATGTGAACGCGGCCTCAATAATGTCAGTGTTACTGCCATGTGGGGAGCCAGATGAAACTGTGCGCAGCACACAAATGCACCCTCTCAGCCTACAAATCCAATAAGGCATCTAACAAATACTCTTTCTTCAAGGGATCCGGCCGACAGACTCTCCTTAGAGTAATAAGTTGGACAGGCGGGTGTGGACCACCTTTAACTTGCAGGAGATAAACTGCACATGGTTGTGACTAGAATGTATGAGCTCCTAGGAGAATCTTCGATGACTAGAAGCCGCCCTGCCCCCACAGCATCCTCAGGACCTATGTCCACTCCAACAACCCTCACCCGGCCTAACCCATAGAAAACACACATATAGAACCATAAAAAATCTCAGCCAAGCCGCTCCAACTGGCTAAAATAAAAAATATTATACTCGTGTACCAGCATGCCCAAGTCGCAGAGGCGAGTATAACATAATTTTTTATTGATCAATTGTGGGTCGTCTGAGATTTGTAAGCCCAAAAAAGCAGCACTTTCCTCATCACAACTTTTCACCACAATCTGAGCGTTACATGACCTTCTCACGTGACCTTGTGACGTTTCGAACCGATAGGTATACGCGATGGTAAAAGCTTATGGACGCCCTGGAAAACTTTTACTCCACTATTGCTGAGTTAAAAAGTCGCAAACTATGGAGCAAGTCACATTTGCACCATAAATTAAGACTTTTCCAGCTTTTTTTTACACTAGGGACTGGACTTTATACACCTGTGGCAATAGTGCCCAAAAGACACATACATCTATAGAGCCAAACAGATAGAAAACACGTTAACATACTAGCAGTCCCAAATTTTTTGCCATACAAAGTGCCAGAGATGTGACTAGTTTATTAAGAGACTTCTGCCTCCATTATTTTCACCACTTAAAGTTGTCCCACAAATAATATTCTACAGATTTCAAACCAGCACCTGGATCTGAATACTTTTGCAATTGCACATAAGTTTAGTATAACCACTGAGCTATTCAATAAAATACATCTGTATAGCGTCACCTGCTGTTTGTTCTTTTTCTTATTTCTTTGTCCTGCTCACTGAGATGGCCGCACGTGCTCAGTTTCATCCTTCAGCTGCCCCCTTAGCTGTGATAGGGAGAGCATGGACACGCCCCCTTAGCTGTGATAGGGAGAGCATGGACACGCCTCCTGAGCTGTGATAGGGAGAGCATGGACACACCTCCTGAGCTGTGATAGGTACACCATGGACACGCCCCCTGAGCTGCAGCAGAAAAGACACTACCCTTGAGCTTGATATAAATTTAGCAGAGCAATGAATGTGGAGATCTCTGGATCCATGTGAGGTACAGGGATGGTTCTAACTTTGTTGGAAAGAGATTTCCATGTACTACATGACAATCAGTCTTGGGACAACCCCTTTAGTCAATGGCGAGATGGATTTTTAAAGCATGAAAAGACTTTCAAGAGATTTTGGAGTGTGTCTGTGGGAATTTGTGCCTATTGGTTCAGAAGAGCAATTGTGAGGTCAGACACTTACGTTGGATGAGAGGGCCTGGCTCACAAGATCCATTCTAGCTCATCCCAAAGGTGTTCGATGAGGTTGATGTCCGGTCTCTTTGCGGCCAGTCAAGTTCTTCCACACCAAACAAAATTGTTCCCACAAAGTTGGAAACATACAATTGTCCAACATGTCTTGGTATGCTGAAGCATTAGGATTTCCCTTAACTGGAAGTAAGAGGTCTTGGCCAACCCCTGAAAAACATCCCCATGGAATTATCCATCCTCCACCAAACTGTTCAATGCAGTCAGGCAGGTAACGTTCTACTATCATTCCCCAAACCAAGACTCGCCCATCAGACTGCCAGAGAAGTGTGATCCATCACTCCACAGAACTTGTGGAGTGATGGATCAGAGACCATCACTCCAGAGACCAGCGGTGGTGTGCTTTACACCACTCCATCTGACACTTGGCATTGTGCTTGGTGATATAAAGATTGCATGAAGCTGCTTAGACATGAAGCTTCTGATGCCCAGTTTTTGTACCTGTGGCAGGGCTAGGGGCTGGATTTTATACATCTGTGGTAAAGGTAGGGACTGGATTTTATACACCTGTGGCAAGGCTGGGGACTGGATGTTATATTCCTGTGGTAAAGCTAGGGACTGGATTTTCTACACCTGTGGCAGGGCTAGGGACTGGATTTTATATACTTGTGGTAGGACTAGGGACTGGATTTTATACATCTGTGCTAAAGGTAGGGACTGGATTTTATACACCTGTGGCAATGCTGGGGGCTGGATGTTATATTCCTGTGGTAAAGCTAGGGACTGGATGTTATATTCCTGTGGTAACACTAGGGACTGGATGTTATATTCCTGTGGTAAAGCTAGGGACTGGATGTTATATTCCTGTGGTAAAGCTAGGGACTGGATTTTCTACACCTGTGGCAGGGCTAGGGACTGGATTTTATACACCTGTGGCACGGCTAGGGACTGGATTTTATACACCTGTGGCACGGCTAGGGACTGGATTTTATACACCTGTGGCACGGCTAGGGACTGGATTTTATACACCTGTGGCAGGGATACATCAGTGGTAAAGCTAGAGATTGGATTTTAAACACCTCTGGTAAAGCTAGGGGCTGAATTTTATACACCTGTGGTAGGGCTATGGACTGGATTTAATACACCTGTGGTAGGGCTATGAACTGGATTTTATACACTTGAGGCAGAGCTAGGGGCTAGATTTTATACACTTGTGGCAGAGCTAGGGGCTGGATTTTATACACCAAATAAAACACTTGAATTCAATGCTTAAGACATGTGCCCAAAAGACACATACATCTGTATAGCATAAAGGACAGAAAAAAACGTTAACAAATCAGCAGTTCCACATACTACAGTTATGGCCAAAAGTTTTGAGAATGACACAAATATTATATTTTCACATGATCTGCTGCCCTCTGGTTTTTATGTGTGTTTGTCAGATGTTTTTATCACATACAGAAATATAATTGCAATCATATTATGAGTAACAAAAGCTTATATTGACAGTTAGAATGAGTTAATGCAGCAAGTCAATATTTGCAGTGTTGACCCTTCTTCTTCAGGACCTCTGCAATTCTCCCTGGCATGCTCTCAATCAACTTCTGGACCAAATCCTGACTGATAGCTGTCCATTCTTGCACAATCAATGCTTGCATTTTGTCAGAATTTGTAGGTTTTTGTTTGTAAACCCGTCTCTTGATGATTGACCACAAGTTCTCAATGGGATTAAGATCTGGGGAGTTTCCAGGCCATGGGCCCAAAATCTCTATGTTTTGTTCCCTGAGCCATTTAGTTATCACCTTTGCTTTATGGCAAGGTGCTCCATCATGCTGGAAAAGGCATTGTTGATCGCCAAACTGCTCTTGGACGGTTGGGAGAAGTTGCTCTCGGAGGACATTCTGGTACCATTCTTTATTCATGGCTCTGTTTTTAGGCAAGACTGTGAGAGAGCCGATTCCCTTGGCTAAGAAGCAACCCCACACATGAATGGTTTCAGGATGCTTTACAGTTGGCATGAGACAAGACTGGTGGTAGCGCTCACCTCGTCTTCTCCGAATAAGCTGTTTTCCAGATGTCCCAAACAATCGAAAAGGGGATTCATCAGAGAAAATGACTTTACCCCAGTCCTCAGCAGTCCACTCCCTGTACCTTTTGCAGAATATCAGTCTGTCCCTGATGTTTTTTCTGGAGAGAAGTGGCTTCTTTGCTGCCCTCCTTGAGACCAGGCCTTGCTCCAAGAGTCTCCGCCTCACAGTGCGTGCAGATGCACTCACACCTGCCTGCTGCCATTCCTGAGCAAGCTCTGCACTGCTGGTAGCCCGATCCCGCAGCTGAAACACTTTTAAAGGGTTTCTGTCACCAGATCTGGGCATATTAAACAGGATGACATTTGCAATGTGCAAATGTCACCTGATGCCCAATCTGGTATTGTTTTTTACATCGGTGCCCCCGTTTTTGTGAAAAAAGCATTTTTATATTATGCAAATTAGGCTTACTAGGTGCAAGGGGCGGTTACCCTGCACCTAGTAAGCGCCGTTTCCCTACCTCCTGGCACGCCTCCATAGTCTTGATTGACAGGGCCAGGCAGCTTGTTCGCTCTTCTGCTGGCCCTGTCCTCGCTACAAATCCCGCGCCTGCGCCGTGTGGAAGAAAATCGGCACAGGCGCAGTGAGTGGCGCTGGCCGCCGGGCTCCCGGCTACCTCACTGCGTCTGCGCCGATGATGCCGGGTGTACTCCTGACGTCATTGGCGCAGGCGCAGTGAGGTAGCCGGGAGCCCGGCGGCCAGCGGCACCCACTGTGCCTGCGCCGATTTTCTTCCACACGGCGCAGGCGCGGGATTTGTAGCGAGGACAGGGCCGGCAGAAGAGCGAACAAGCTGCCTGGCCCTGTCAATCAAGACTATGGAGGCGTGCCAGGAGGTAGGGAAACGGCGCTTACTAGGTGCAGGGTAACCGCCCCTTGCACCTAGTAAGCCTAATTTGCATAATATAAAAATGCTTTTTTCACAAAAACGGGGGCACCGATGTAAAAAACAATACCAGATTGGGCATCAGGTGACATTTGCACATTGCAAATGTCATCCTGTTTAATATGCCCAGATCTGGTGACAGAAACCCTTTAAGAGACGGTCCTGGCGCTTGCTGGTCTTTCTTGGGCGCCCTGGAGCCTTTTTGGCAACAATGGAACCTCTCTCCTTGAAGTTCTTGATGATGCGATAGATTGTTGACTAAGGTGCAATCTTTCTAGCTGAGATACTCTTCCCTGTTAGGCCATTTTTGTGCAGTGCAATGATGACTGCACGTGTTTCTTTAGAGATAACCATGGTTAACAGAAGAGAAACAATGATGCCAAGCACCAGCCTCCTTTTAAAGTGTCCAGTGGTGTCATTCTTACTTAATCATGACAGATTGATCTCCAGCCCTGTCCTCATCAACACCCACACCTGTGTTAATGGAGCAATCACTGAAACGATGTTAGCTGGTCCTTTTAAGGCTGGGCTGCAATGATGTTGAAATGTGTTTTGGGGGATAAAGTTCATTTTCTAGGCAAATATTGACTTTGCAAGTAATTGCTGTTAAGCTGATCACTCTTTATAACATTCTGGAGCATATGCAAATTGCCATTATAAAAACTGAAGCAGTAGACTTTGTAAAAATTAAGATTTGTATCATTCTCAAAACTTTTGGCCATGACTGTACATCTGTACAGCATAAAGGACAGAAAAAAACGTTAACAAATCAGCAGTTCCACATACTACATACACTAAATTTGCACCTCCTGCCCTGTTACATGCCATTTGACACATTTCACCACCTGGCATGTCATTTAGCGCTCACACCACGTTCTATACTACCCATGGACTGTAGAGAACTACCTGAGGTGAGCTCAGCCTTCTCGCACACACCCTTCACAGTACATAAGGTGTGGCGGAGGACCGCGCCGTCATCGCTGAGGAGACTGACAGAACGTTGTTCTGAAGAAGCGTTTTCCCGCCCATAGAGGTCACCGCTGATTGGCTGGGGAGCTGTAGATAGCAAGCGCATGCGCACTGCCTCCAACCTGAGGGCGCGCACCGAGCTAGTACCAGCAGTAGCATCATCACCACAATAATGCGGAGCTTCGCGCAATGACAGCGTCCTCTCCACACCGCAGAACGGGCTCTCTCCTTCACCCCCTGCCCAATGGCCGGGGACCTGAGCTGTCATTGGGAGCAATACGTACATTACACATTAATCACTGCTTAGTCTGTACCGTGCCAGGCTCAAACACAACGATGTAGAATCACCTCAAACGAACAGCATAACGCTAAGATAGCTGCCCGTATCTATATCCTAGAGAGGCCACTACCTGTACGGGTGTCTCCGCCAGCTGCCCTCTAGTCACACAGGGGTTAAATAAAAACGTGCCTGCCGCATCAAAAAGACGTGAGAACAATGGCGCTAGGACCCGTGCGACATATTTACCCTCATGGACCAGCAGCTCCAGCAAAGGGGCGTGGCCAAAACCTAACGACACCAGATGTATCATGCCGGCACGTCTGTGTGCGCGGAGAAGATGGCGTACATGTAGAAGAAGGCTAGCCCCGCCGTGCAGGCGCCACCTCCGCTCCAACCTGCGACAAATTCATAAACTGCCGCCCAACACTTATAAACAATTGTTACTGCGCCGCAAATCTATTATCTACCCGTCCATCTAAATATCTATTATCTATCTCTGCTATCTGTCTATTATCTGCCCTGATGTATCTATCACCTACTATGTAATATCTAAATATGTATAATTATGTATCTATCCATCTATCACCTAATACCTACCTATTATCTTCTATTATCTATCATCTAAATATCGGTCTATGTATCTATACTCTCATCTTTCTATGCATCTGTATCTATGTATCTTCTCTCTCTCCCCATCGCTCCTCTCTCTCGCTCATCTTTCTATCCATCCATCTGTTTATCTTCTCTCTCTCTCTATCTCTCTCTATTCTTTCTATCCCTATCTCTGTCTCTCCCCTCTCTCTCTTTCATCTTTCTATCCATCCATCCATTAGATGCCACCTGCCCTCCCCCATCTTACCCAGGGCTCGGCCTGTGTGTGCCCTCTCCTTACCACAGCACTGCTCTGTTACAATGTGTTTGGGAGGACACTCCATCCCAGAAAATGGTTCCTCGCCCCTACAAGTGCCAACTCTCATGTGGGCATCACCCAAGCACCCATTTGCAATCCCATTCATGCTGTTTATTGAACCCCTCTCCCTTTGCCCAGCCATGCCTATAGAGAACTGTGCCCCTCATAATGCCTGCTGTATGCACACCCCCTCCCCTGGCAGGGACGAGCCTGGCATAATGTGGCACACACACATCTAATGGAGGCTTCAACCACCATCAAATGTGCTGCCTGCAAAACCCATGCCTGTGGAGGAAGAAGGGAGGCAGTCCTCCCCTGTCCAAACCTTTTCTTCTCAGAGCTGGGTACCATGACCACAAAGTTCACATTCCCGGAGCATGCAGTCACCAAAAAAAGCCAGGAATGAAGTTGTGCCAGCCACAGAAGACATGCCCTGTTACTATTTCTTGCCCAGCTATGGCTAAGCCTTCATTAGGAAGCCACATCACAAGAGAAGCTGCTCTGGAAAATCCAGAAGACACAATAGGAGGGGACCCTGCAAAGTTCCCTTCATCTACAAGACTGGGGTGTAATGCAGGAAACCATGCCACCCCCTGCTCTTCTGTGCCCTACATGCTTGGCATGCACAGGGCATCAGTGGGGAGGATGGATGTGCCCTGCCATGTATGTGCAGAAGCAACCCACCCCTCTGCCTGCAGTATACACAGCCTAGATGGGCATTCATCAGCTTCTTACATGGATCCATGATGTGAATGACACCCTAGAAGCTGGGGTGAAACAAAAGGGGCTCCTCAGCCCGATCCCCCCCTCGTGCAGCCTATCCCCGAGACAGAATAACACAAGGCAATAGGATAGATCCCTGTAATGCAATGCTACAAACAGAAGGGCATCAACACAAAGAGCACAAGCATCTTCTCGCTGAATGAGAAAATCCTTTCAATGCAAAAGGAAGGAAAAAACAAACAAAACAAACAAATCAATGCAAAATAACAAAATGTGATCAAATACCTGCAGCTCCAAGGAAAAATAAAGTCCAGATGAGATCCTTAGTTCGCAGCATTGTAAATCTGCAGACGGAGGAATTTCTCCTGCTGCTCCTATTCGTTACAATGGGTCCAAAGATGAACATAGGCGTTTAAGATCCCCCCCACCTTCCTGGATGCAAAGGCTGTAATAATGCAATGGTACAAAAAAAAAGATGGGGTCTTGATGCTTTTTTTGTTGCAGATTTGGAGGATTTTGCAAGGATTTTTTTTTTCTGTAGTGGATTGCCAGCTGCTCTGTAAGCTGTGTGCAGGCACTGATCAGAGAATGAGTGACAGTCTGAGCCTCAGCACAACCCCCAGCAAGCAGACCTGATCAATGCGCCCAGCCAGAAACTCCAAGTTGGTGTCTGGATGCAAGAGAAAGAGAGCAGCACCAGTATCCCTCCGCAGCCTCTGTACAAATACACTGAGCATCCGCCAGCCCAGGGAGAGAGGGGCAGAGATAAGAGAGCAGCTGCCTGCAAAAGATGGGCTGGATTTACTTGCTAGTTTACTGCCTTTTCTGGAGGGGTCACAAATGTTACTGGAGGGTCTGCAGAAAACGACTTCATTAGTTTAACTGTATGAAGTGTGTGTCATTTTATTGAACTGCCAGGTTTATGGAGGCAAAGTGGGGTGGGGGGTGATTTTACATAATCTAGGACTGTCTGCTGCCGTTTTTGGTGGCTGTGGATTGAAGTGGGGTTCAGGCTGTTTTTTGGTGGTGTATGGACTGAAGTGGGGTTCAGGGTGTTTTTGGTGACTGTGGATTAAAGTGGGGTTCAGGCTGTTTTTGGTGACTGTGGATTGAAGTGGGGTTCAGGCTGTTTTTTGGTGGTGTATGGACAGAAGTGGGGTTCAGGCTGTTTTTTGGTGGTGTATGGACAGAAGTGGGGTTCAGGCTGTTTTTGGTTGTGTGTGGACTGAAGTGGGGTTCAGGCTGTTTTTGGTGACTGTGGATTGAAGTGGGTTCAGGCTGTTTTTGGTGGTGTATGGACTGAAGTGAGGATCAGGCTGTTTTTGGTGGTGTATGGACTGAAGTGAGGATCAGGCTGTTTTTGGTGACTGTGGATTGAAGGGTTCAGGCTGTTTTTTGTGTCTGTGGATTGAAGTGGGGTTCAGGCTGTTTTTTGATGTCTGTGGATTGAAGTGGGGTTCAGGCTGTTTTTTTGGTGGCTGTGGATTGAAGTGGGGTTCAGGCTGTTTTTGGTGACTGTGGATTGAAGTGGGGTTCAGGCTGTTTTTTGGTGGTGTATGGACAGAAGTGAGGTTCAGGCTGTTTTGGTGACTGTGGATTGAAGTGGGGTTCAGGCTGTTTTTGGTGGCTGTGGATTGAAGTGGGGTTCAGGCTGTTTTGGTGACTGTGGATTGAAGTGGGGTTCAGGCTGTTTTTGGTTGTGTGTGGACTGAAGTGAGGTTCAGGCTGTTTTTGGTGGTGTGTGGACTGAAGTGAGGTTCAGGCTGTTTTTGGTGGTGTGTGGACTGAAGTGAGGTTCAGGCTGTTTTTGGTGGTGTGTGGACTGAAGTGAGGTTCAGGCTGTTTTTGGTGGCTGTGGATTGAAGTGAGGTTCATTTTTTGGACCCGACCAATATATGGAGTTTACCTATTAGCAGTCATCTAGCATTTATCTCTTACCCCAGTAGGTAACTTAAGGCTCATGCACTTGACCATGGTTTTTGTTGGATGCAGAGTCATTCACTTCAATGGGGGCCACAAAAGATGCGGACAGCGTATGTCTGTTGTGCCCCCCCAAAAAAATAAAAATAGAACATGTCCAATTCTAGTTCATTTTGAGGACAAGGATAGGACAGTTCTACAGAGGACAGGGCGTTCGGTTTTTCAAAATGTGGAACGCACACGGCCGGTATCCATGTTTTGCGGACCATAAAAACGTCAACGGTCGTGTGCATGACTCCTTACTCTTATAGATGCTGCTGGGAAACCATTCCTGGCAGCTTTTCACCTGTTATTACCCACGTTGGTTTTCAAAAGGTTAGATTAAAGGGGTTATCCAAGACTAAAAAATGTCCCCCATATGCCCCTCACACTGAATATACTTACCTGGCTCCCTGCTCCCTGCACTGCTTCTGGTCCCCGCATTGCCACTGCTGCCTCTCCCCGTGCGCGGATAAAAGCATCTGGTGTCAGAGAAGGCTCAGCCAATGGCAGGTGGGGACGGGGACGAGCCTCCCTAGCGTCACCTGTGATGCTAGGGAGGCTCGTCCCCGTCCCCACCTGCCATTGGCTGCTCCCCCGATGTTTTCATTTGCGCATGGGGAGAAGCAGAAGTGGTGGTACGGGGACCAAGATCGGCGCAGGGAGCAGAAAGCCAGGTAAGTATATTCAGTGTGAGGGGCCCGGGTATATGGGGGAAATTTTTATTCTCGGTTAACCCCTTTAAGGGCTCATGGACACGACTGTATGTATTTTGCGGTTCACAAAACACAGATACTCAAAAAATACAGATGACGTCCGTGTGCATTCCGCATTTTGTGGAACGGAACAGCTGGCCTCTAATAGAACAGTCCGTAATGTGGATAATAATAGGACATGTTCTATTTCTTTGCGGAATGGAAATATGAAAATGGAATGCACATGGAGTAACTTCTTTTTTTTTTTTTTTGCGGACCCATTGGAATGAATGGTTCCACATACAGTCCGCAAAAAAAACAAAAAACGGAACAGACACAGAAAGAAAATACGTTTGTGCATGAGTCCTAAGTAAGGATATTTTTATACAGATTTCTAGTGGGTTTTTTTTTTTTTTTTTTTTTTGCACCAGCATTTTTCACAGTAATAACGCCGGCTCCAGATGTTAGCTGAAGGTGAAATCTGAAATGCAGGCCACACCAGCATTTTTTTTTGCTCCTGTGGTTTTTGTTAAAGGAGTTCCCTTATCAAATATGTCGCTATAAACTTGACTTTCATGGTCTTGGTCCTATCTTCCTAGGGGCCCTTATTCTTTAGAAAATTGATATTTTGCAATATGCAAATGAGCCCCTAGGAGCAGCGAGAGCAATGCCATTGCACCTTGTTGCTCCCAGAGGCTCCAACTACTGCCCTCCATGCCGTTCCCCTACCACTGGCTGACAAGGGTCAGGCAGTGAAAACGTACTCCCGAATGACGAAAGCTCGTTCAGCACACCTGCTGTACAGGGATGGAGGCGCTGAATAAGCTTCAGGGTCAGGCGTGAGTACATCTTCACTGGGGGTGCGGCATGAAGAGCAGTGAGCGGAGCCGCTGGGGGCAATGAGCTGCAATGGCACCGCCCTTGTTGCTCCTAGGGGCTAATTTGCATATTATAAAACATCAATTGTCTCAAGAATGCGGGCACCTAGGAAGATGGGAGCAAGAGCGTAATGTTACACTTTCAGGAGCACGTGTCTCAGGTGAGACTGTTGTATTGCAACATTTCTGATGATAGTACCCCTTTAATTAGGTGGCTTTTTTTTATTTTTCTGGCTTCTTTTGGAAAAAAGCAACATGCTGCGCATTTTCCAGGCATTTTCACATGACTTTCTGTGTAGGGAAAAAAAGCTCATGAAGAAATCTCCAGTAGAAAGACACAGTGGGTGGGGGTCATATACTAACGTTCTACTCCAGACAAAATTTGCTACCTGTTAGCTTTTTTCCCCACAGAAAACTGACAAAGATTACAGCAGAAATCTAATCCGGCGCCTGGTGAACAAACAGCAAAAGTTGGGACAAATTTATTATGAGGGTTGCGCCTGTTAATAAATAGGTTGGATCTTCCACCAGCAGGGATTTTACTAAGACCTGTTTCACATCTACGTTTGACAGATCGGGCAGGCTGTTACGGCCGGGGACAGCCTGCTAGATCTGTCACTACGGGGCTCTGCCAAAAACACCAGTCTTTAGTGAATGACTGACACTGTGAGCAAAAAAAACCAATAAAAATGCTACAAAACCACAACAAAAACAGTGACTGCCAAAAAATGTTTGCACTTATTTACTACAAAAAAAGAGAGTATATAAGGGAGTTGTCTGTTTTAGGCTACTTTCACACCAGCGTTTTTGCTGGATCCGTCATGGATCAGCAAAAACGGATCCGTCATGATAATACAACCGTCTGCATCCGTTTTGAACAGATTCGTTTGCATTATCTTTTACATAGCCAAGACGGATCCGTCATGAGCTCCATTGAAAGTCAATGGGGGACGGATCCGTTTTCTATTGTGTCAGACAAAACGGATTCGTCATGAATGATCCGTTTGGATCAGTTTCTTCATGTGGACACCAAAATGCAGCAAGCAGCGTTTTAGTATCCGCCTCCAAAACGGAATGGAGACAAAACTGATGCAAAACTGATGCATTCTGAACGGATCCTTTTCCATTCAGAATGCATGAGGACAAAACTGATCATTTTTGGACCGTTTATGAGAGCCTGTGACGGATCTCACAAACGGATCCTTACAACGCAAGTGTGAAAATAGCCTTAAGCCGCTTTCAGACGAGCTAATGTCACGCTCCGGACTTGCAGCACAGCACCCGTCCTGACCTCCCAGCACTGACGGGGTCACATAGCATTATATTGATTTTTGACGTTATGTAACCCTTAAACTTCTAGAATGTATTGGATAACACTGACAGTATTATGTCAGTGTTATTTAGTACATTCCAGACCAGTGCTGCACTGCGAGTCGCTCGTCTGAAAGCGGCCTTATGGGCTGATTCACAGGACCGCACTGAGTCCTGGAAACACGATCTGTGTGTTGCCTGCATCTTCAGGACGGACCGTGGCTTCTCTGACCCGAACTGACTGCATCATAGTGTTTTATGGTCAGTACCTATCACATCAGCATGTGGGCAAAGTACAATAGACCTGAGAAAAGATAGGAACTGACTATCACAAAACACTGTGATGCAGTCAGTTCGGGTCAAGGGAGCCTAGTTCGGTACGGGAGATGTAGTAGACATGGACCTTGCTTCCCCGACTGAGCATGGTCATGGGAATCAGCCCTAAGGGTCGTTACACACATGAAGTTTGTCTGGCATTTTTTACCACTAAAAACACCAGATAACATGTATTTTTTACAACCTGCTTTTTTTTTTTTTTTTTTTGCTTCATTGTTGTGGCGTTTTGTTTCTGGTATTTTTGTAAACTATGGGGGAGATTTATCAAAACTGGATTATTTGCCCATAGCAACCAGTCAGATTCCACCATTTATAAAGAAGCTCTAAAAAAATGAAAGGTGGATTATGATTATGTGCTATGGGCATCTAAGCCAGTATTACTCAGGATTTGATAAATCTCCCCCAGTTTTACCACTAACATTTTCGTCACAGTATGTTTCTCGTATAGGGAAAGAGATGTGAAAACACCTAAAAAACAGCTTGCTAACACTTAAGAGCTACAGCTTGCTTCATTTTTAAAAAGATGCCAGAAAGACAAAAAAAAATTCCATCTAATTGTAAAAAGAAAATGCTTTTGTGTCCTGGCTTTTTTAGATCAAAAACATCAGGTGCAAAAAATGGCACAAAAAGTTCAGAAAAACAACAGCAAAAACCTATGTGTTAAACCAGCCTTAAAAGGGTTGTCCATCCTTTTTAAAGCGATAGTTAACACTAGCTGATAGGTGGTCCGTTGACGGAAGTTGGCGACAGAACTACATTCGTCAACATTGTAGTGGACAGCGATTGTCACTGCAGTGCTACTCCCATTGAAGTATATGGCAGTGGTGCAGTAGCGACAAGCTCTGCCTGCTACAGTGTGGACGGTGCAGTGTAGTACCGCTGCCGACTTCAGTCAACAGAGCTGACTTCAGTCCACAGAACAGCTGATTATCAGGTGTGTGGGGTGCTGGAACCCCCGCCTATCAACTAGTGATGGCCTGTCCTATGTCTCTCTGGTGCCGGATCTACACAGTTTCATCCAGTAATAGTGGACGCTGCTGGTTACTGTAGCACTGCTCTCACTAAAGTGAACGGGATCAGTTCTGCAGTTACCAGCTCCCTCCACTCCACTGTGCAATGGATGGAACTATGTAGTTCTGCTGCCAGAGTGACTGAAAACTGATAAGCAGGGATGCTGGGTGTTGGACCACTGCCAATCAGATATTCATGGACTATTCTCAGGGTGTCTGTAGTCAGTGCGGGTTCTGCATACAGAGAACCGCTACTGACCAGGCCATACCAATACTTGTCGGGCTAGACCTTTATTTGCTATTCTTTCAAATGGCATGTATAGGTAAAGCTCAGCAATTAGTGGTAATGCAGACTGCACGACCAGGGGGCACTGTGTGTGGGCAACCTAAAAGTGTAAAATTCAAGTAATATGAGTATATTAGGGAATAGCGTATTGTAAGGATCCAAATTACGACATTAAGTGAATTTATGAAGCTCTTGTCTCAGAATAATGGCAGCAAATAGTGGAAAATATTTATGCAAGCCCCATTTTGCACAAATTTTTTTACCATGCTGGCCAGGGTAGCCATGGCCTAAGCAACCCAACAGATTTAACACTTGTGAAAGACTATGTGGCTCTCCTCTTTACAGTACACTCAGTTCTAATAATATGTGTATTTAATTTAATAATCCACAGAAAAATGTACAAATCACAGTTGTGAACATTGTTTGGTCTAACACCAGGACCTTCTTCAGACACTGAAAAATAATAATTTAGGGTATCCAGCAGCTCACCTGGCCTGCTTGATCGTCAAGTGTCTACTCCATCGAGAATGTTTGAGACTGGATCGGGTGATG
The DNA here is from genome assembly GCA_900303285.1 of Rhinella marina. Taxonomy (NCBI): domain Eukaryota; kingdom Metazoa; phylum Chordata; class Amphibia; order Anura; family Bufonidae; genus Rhinella; species Rhinella marina. The sequence goes on along the minus strand of ONZH01010901.1, from coordinate 34,460 downwards.
GATCTCCCATGCACAGCAGCCAAAATCCACATTGAAAGAGCTTGGAAAGACATATTATAGAAGGATGGTCACCAACGTACCTGCTGTATTTCCGCCCCACCCACCATCACTTGTCCTTTAGGCCATGCTCCTAGTGACACGAGCGCTTCTGTAGTAACAGAGTGCTTGTTGTGTTCCTCCCACAGTGTGTACATGCTGGGGGAGAATTAGTGAATATTGGTGTTAGGTGGTATCTGTGGTTAGGCAGGCTGATTGACTTAATTATGTTCTGGTCCAAAGGGGAGCCAAGTCCCTGGACCTATCAGGTTCTGATTCAGGGATTCAGTACTCTATTTAAATCCTCTATGGCAGTTCACCCTTGCCAGTTATAGGTTTATCTCCCTTGCTGTGCTCCCGATTATGTCTGTGCATATTTTGATTGCTTGTTAAATTGACTTCAGCTTGCCTTTTGACCTCCCTTTTTCTTGAGATTCTGTACCATGATACCTGTCTAGTTCTGACTTTGGTTTGGCTATTTTGACTACCCTCCATCCTACCATTTAGTACTGTATTGTCCTCCTGGCTTTTGACCTTAGTCTTTGTGACCCTTCTCTGAGTCATTGTGCTCCGTGTTTGTGTCTTGCACTTTAGAAGTACAGGGAACGTCGTCCAGTTGCGGACTTGCCGCTTAGGGCTTGCACTGCAAGTAGGTAGGTAAAGCAGGTTGGGTTCAGTTAAGTTAGGGCTTACTGTGTGTGTGTTTCCCTGCCTACTGTGCTGACAAGGATATCCAGCATCTATATGACGGTTATCATGCGAGAGTGGCAACAACTTTCACAGCAAAGTGATATGCCAATATTAATGTGACCCTGCCTCAACATATACCTGGCTGCAGAACCCAAAATAAAGGGTGCACCATCTTGATTGTGTGATGAACACCACTAACAGTTTTGTACTTTGGAGATCTCAGGTTAATTACATTTTGGGCACTTGATTTTAGGTCCATTAGCACACATTTACAAATTTTGTCTGCCCCTTAGTAAATGCAAGCTGCCGGATAAGGTGCAAACCACCCTATAAATGGCAAAAATAAATTTGGCGCAAATGCCTTCTCCACTGAAAAAAAACAGGCAAAATCACCCCCGTTTTTCATGCAGTACACTTCTCCTGAATTTATACCACATATTTTAGTTTATGCAAAATATTTTTCCATGTACCACAAACCTTTTTCCCAATGCACCAAAATGATGTCTTTGAACTAAAACTCTATCCCAATGCATCAAAATTCTGTCCACCAAAAATTAGACCAATTCTAAATTAGTCTAATCTGGGGCAAGTTTATGTGCCAGAATTATGGATTTCTGCTAAAAGGTATAGGAAAGATGGCCATGTCTACATTCCTTGTTTAAAACCTGAAAATGTTATCCTGTTAGTAAAGTTTGGTTCTGTTGGACCAGAATTTAGGTGCATTGGTCTGCTGTGAAAGGCTTTAGAGTCCTGTAATTGTCAGAAACCCTTCAAGTAGTCCTTTTTATCTTTACGATCATACTGTAAAATATTTTGAAATCAATATTTTTTAACCCGTATGTGTTGTTAAAGTAAAGGGGTTGGCCATTGTATATGACAGCATGCAGCACCTAATTATTAAACCATCAGCACAATATCCAGTGGTTTAATATGCCTGAGTTATGTTTACTAGCATGTCCTCTTGCCGGCTGCTAATGGAGGGTCATGTGACTAGTCCAGTACTGCAGTGGCCTTCCTTCACTTACTCTCGGATGGACAGTGCATGCACCAGTTGTTCCTGTTTGTCCCCAGGGTAAGTGAATGGAGGCCACTGGTGGATGGGACTGGTCACATGACCATCCATCAGTGGCATTTTTCATGTGGCTGCTTGAAGGAAAAACGTGAGGTTCTTCCAAAAACAATGTAAATGAACGGCCACTTGAATGATCGTAAGTATTGAGCGATCATTGGGACATATATTATTGCAATAATTTCCCCCCTGTTTAAAGGTCCCTAAACGAGCGGCAATTGACAGGCTGTATACTTGATCATCCATCTCATGTTCACATCACTGTTATGCATTCCGTTACTGCTTTCTGTTATAACAAAATAATGTCGACAGGACTTTGTTTTCCGTCCAGCATAATGGAAACCAGACCGATCCGTTATGATTGCCCATAGACTTCTATTATGACGGATCAAAACTTGAATGCCTCTTAAAGGCTTCCGTTTGGATTTCCGTCTTATGGATTCCGTTAGCATGGTTAGAACGGAAAGCAATAACGGAATGCATAACAGTGATGTGAACAAACCCTTACCAGGCATGAATCTGCCCTGGTAAAAGAATGCTTAGGATAAGCCATGAATATTACATTGGTGGGGGTTTGGCTCCTGGGACCCCCAATCAGCCTTTTGAACAGGCTGTGGTATATTGCTGTACGCCAGTTGTGGCCAGCGACATAAACGTTGAATAGGCTGCAATGCTCACACAGCACCACAGTCACTTCACACAGCTGATCAGCAGGGGTACAGAAAACCAGACCCCCACCCATCTTATATTGATAGCCTATCTAATTTTACAAAGCTGGAAGTGCTTTAAAGGGCTGTGCAGTGTTATGATATTGATCAGCTATCGTCAGGAGAGGTCATCAATATCAGATTGGCAGTGGTCAGCCATGTGCACATAGCCTAAAAGTACAGCACAGCTAGCAAATCTTTTCATGTCGTACAGTACCAGCAAAGTAGATTAAATGTTTAAGAGTATACACACACAATCAGGTTTCTGCATGCAGTTTTGGAAGCCAAAATCAGGAGTGAATTAAAGGGAGTCTTTCACCTATATAACTAACAGCAGTGCCCCACAGAAGATTGCAGACACATCCCAGACATACCTGTGTGTACTATGTGTCTATAATACATGCCCAGGAAAAGCACTTTTATTCTGCAGGAAAACAGCAGAAAAAAGTCATATATAACCCAAAATAGTATGACAACTTATGATTGCTCTCAAAATGAGCCCTGACACAACTCTGTAGATTTAAATATGGAAAAGTTATGGGTGTCAGAATATGGCGAAGGAAAGAAAAACTTATTTCTTTCCAAAGTTTTTTTTTTTTAGTATTAAAACACAAGAAAATTCTTCATGGAATTTCTTCCAGCTTCCCACTACATTGTATGCAATATTAAATTATGTTATCAGAAAGTGCAACTTGTCCAAGTAAAAACAAGCCCTCATATGTTTACAGTATAAGGACGGAAAAATAAGAAAGTTATTATTCGGGGAAGGAAGAGAGTGAAAAAAAGTAGAAAATAGGAAAGGGTTGAAGGGCCAGGAAAGGGTTGAAGACTCAAGATGCTTTCATTGTTAAAAAATAACAGAGGTAATACTCACTGACACCCAAACGCTGCTGTTCTGACAGTGCCCAAATCTACTGCGTTCCACTTCCTGATCCTTTCCTGAAACGGCAGGAAATGGCTGTGAATGCCACTGGCTGAGGAGGGGCATCTTTACAGCCAGTGGGTGGCTGAGCAGCACTCACAGCCATTTCCTGCCATATCAGGAGAGGAGCAGGAAGTGGAACACAGCGGGGACCCCAGGAACTGATCGGTTAGGTGAGCATGACCTCAGTTATATTTTCTTAAAGGCTTTTTAATATTGATTACCTATCTTCAGGATAGGTAATCAATATCAGATCTGCTGGAGTCTGACAACCGGCACCCACCGATCAGATGTACAAGGAGACGGTGCACTCAGTGCGCATGTGTCGTCTCCCTTCTCTCTTCCTGCTCGTTTCTGCTTTGCCATAGACAGCAGCAGTGAACAGGAAGAGAGAAGATAGACGGCACGTGCGTACTGCATGCTTTGTCTCCCCGAAACCTGACACCCCCACCGATCTGATATTGATGACCTATCCTGAGGATAGGTCATCAATTTAAAAAAGCCCGGACAATACCTTTAAGCATTTCCAGCCTATGGGAAATATTTTCTAACCCACTGGAATACCCCTTTGTACTTTCAACACTTTTGGTAAATTAAACACGATGGTTGGAGGCAAGCGCAGATTGATGTTGGCCTTTCAGAGGTGAAAATGTGATCTGCACACGTTAACTGTTCATTATTAACACACTTTAAAAACTCAGAAGAAATGACTTAATGGTTTAAATTAAGAAATTTCCTTTAACCACAGGAACAAAAAAACAGGACAGCCTGCTAGGGAGCTATTAACTTAAGTTGTGTGGTAATAAAAGAGCCATCAATTGGGGTTAGGAACCGGCACCTGTTGTGGGGGCCCCATCATGTTTTATGAGGACTGGATTTATAGCCACACATGACCTGTGACTTGCTTAAAGGGCAGATACTTAAACAGATTGAATCCATTCATTACATACATGAAGAGAACAAACCTGCATGTGAGGCAGGGAGGTAACATATTGTAGCTATCCTTTATTAAACAGCCAAGCATTTCTCCCTGAAACCAAAATATTACCATTGGGTGAAAATCATTGAATTGTCCTCTTCTTGTTAAACACTGTATTTATTATGTCCTACTTACCTATGGATAACAGAAGGATTCCATGTCTACTTTATTGGGGCAACCATTACACTTGGTCACAAGCACCAAGGCCGTTCATTGTTTTGGCAGTGGGTTTGGAACAGATTTGACCTTCGGTTTCTCCTATGGGCGTTATTCTGGCAGTCCCCTCGTTTTTACCATTCAACCCCCTGGAGAGTGGAGCGGCAGTGGACATGTGACACCGCCATATTATCTACATGCTCTATTAGGGCATGTGGATGTACTAGATGGGGGTACCCCACTCAGAATCCTCCTATATGAGCCAGGATTATATGCAGCTGTAGAAGGGTACAGCCAGGTGCAGCTTCCCTTGGCAATAAAGGCTGATACCACATGTTATGAAGTTGAACCTACAATAGTACAATCAATTGGCCCAGTATTACATAGTTACATAGTTGTTAAGGTTGGAAGGACTGGCTAACCATCTAATGTCTTGATTCTTCTCCAAAAGACAGTGTTGTGGAAAAGAGGGGTCGGATATGTTGAATTTTATCGCCCAATCCTTTTGTTTTTAAGGGTGATAAACCACCATCAGAGGCACCTGGCAGCAGCTTACACCCCTCTCCTCGATGAGAACTGTGCGTATGTACATGGGGGAGTCAGCAAGAATAGCTGTTGACCAAACTATTGAAGATGTATCGCCAGATGTATCGATGTATTGTTCTCATATGATATCATTGTATTAGCTAATTTTGGAACAAGGAGATAGGAAATTTCAAAGTGAACTATAGAGCAGCATAAGAGATTACACGTCCCTACATGAAAATGAGAAGAGGATGACCTGGAGAACATCCAAGTTTTCTATCCTCCTCCATAAGCTTCACAAATGTGTAAAGAAATGTTTTCTATTACAATGTACATTTGTGGATGCGCCAGCACCAGTACTCCCAGCACCTACACTTTTGTGCTGTCACGTTCACAAGCTCTTGCTGTGGTGATATATTTATAAAGGATCTCAAGTTTCCAGCTTGTAAAACAAGGTCATGTAATAAGGTTACCATAAAACTTTATGAGCAAAGTCACCTTACCAAGTGCTACATGTGTCCATGTCAGTGTCACCATATCAGATTCATTTCTTTTGTCTTCTCTGAGTTAATAGTTATATACCACACATGGAAGTAACATTCATAGAAAAGGTTTACACCTGTTTTTGGGTTTGACATTCATTTCAAAAGTTGTCCCTAAATTAATTCCACCGATGACAGGATGAAAATAAATTCTAAACTGTGTCATTGTTATATGGCCATGATAGCAGAACATTTATTTTTCACTGAAAATATATTGCTGCAGTTGAGCAACTTTTCATCAGTCCCTTGTGTCTTGCTGTCATGAAGTTACAAGGTACCAGAGGACAAGTAGAAGGCAGTATGACCACAGGGTTTGTTTGTAGCATGTAACCAGGCAAAATCATAGCTCTGCACAGGAACTGTATACCCAAAACTAAGATATTTTCATTGGAGACAATTTGCTCCCGTTTTTATTCTAGAACTGTGATGGCTAATCTCCGCCACTGCATCTGTGGTAAAAGTACAACTCCCAAGATATACACTTGCTTGTCTGTTCTCAGAACTCCATAGGAATGAATGGAGCATGCTGGAAGTTGAAGTTTCACCACAGCTGGAGTGCCGGAGGTAAGCCATCACGGTTCTAGAAGCATGGACTCAAACCCCATCTTCTTGCAGTTCTCTTCTTTTCTGGGCTGTGTTCACCCGGCTGCAATGATGTCATGTCGACAACAGGTAACCACTGGAGCCGATCACTGGCCTCAGCGGTGCGCTGAAGAGGCCAGTGTTTGGCTGCAGCAGTCTCATTTTGTTGATGTAACGTCACTGCAGCCAGGTAAAAAGAGACAGTTGGTAGAACTGGAGTGGCAGCGATGGAACCACTAGGTAGGTACAACTCATTTCTTTATTGCAGCATACTCCCTAGTGTTGTCTCTGGTTTCTTACCAAAACTGGACAACCACTTTAACCTGAAGTAAGTGTATGATGAGTGGTATTTATTTATTATACTCACCGTATTTTTCGCCCTATAAGACGCATTTTTTCCCCCCAAAAGTGGGGGAAAAATGCTCCAGCATCTTATGGGGTGAATGCTAATGAGCACTTCCATTATGGCACCAGAGGACAAGGAAGTGGTGAAGACTCTGTATTCACCGCTTCCTGGTCCTCCGCCTGGCTGTCGGCTGTGCAGGGCTGCACACAGCGTGAGGGCGCTCGGTGACCTCACACTGTGCGCGCCAGTTCACAGAACAGCCGACAGCAGATGGAAGACAGAGCATGGGCAGAGAGCAGTGGCAGCATCCAGGAGCAGGACAGGTTAGTGTTTTATTTATTTTAAATTCTCTGAGGCATGGGGGCTAACAAAAAAGGCATGGGGGTTGGCATAAAAGGCATGGGGGCTGACAAAAGATGCATTGGGGCTGACATTAATGGCATGGGGCTGACATTAGAGGTAATGGGGGCTGACATGAGAGGTAATGGGGACTTATGAGAGGCATGGGGCTCTTATCTGATTGGGGGTCATTCACATTGGGGTCTGATCTGAGGTCTGATTGGGGTCTTATTAACATTGGGGGTCTGATTGGGGCTGTGAGATGAGATCTGATTAACATTAGGAGTCTGATTGTTGGTCTGACCTGAGGTCTAATAAAAAATATTTTTTTCTTATTGTCCTCCTCTAAAACCTAGGTGCGTCTTATAGGCCGGTGCTTCTTATAGGGCGAAAAATACAGTATATAGCGCTTAACAGACATTAGCATCCAACTGCCCCCAAAGGGGCTCACAATCGAGGTTCCCTATCAGAATGTCTTTGGAGTCTGGGAGGAAACTGGAGTACCCGGAGATTTAAACCTAGGACCCCAGCGCTGCAAGGCAGGAGTGCTGCCTTGTGTGTAATGGGGTCCATGTCCTGATCACCCTCATCCTGTCTGTGTGAACATTTCATTGGCCATATTCTTATAAACTCTCATTTATTTCATTATACTTTATATTGTCTTACTCCTGTTATAGTCAGTTATTGAAGTACAGGACATTGAGCAGTGCAGAAAAAGGAAGCATTAACATACAAAGCTATGTGTTCCAGCAGGTATGACAGGTGTGTGTATGAATATTGCATTTAAACATAACTTTCAGAGGTAAATACACCTAGTATCTTCACTCTATGTTAGTGTATGACATAAATACTTTTCTGCAATATTCAGTAGAGTACTTATCAGATGGCTAACGGTTTTTATTCAGTTGTTTTTTATATACAGTACAGGGTTTGTCTGATGCTCCAATGTAGTGCATTTTCATTTTTTTGTTTTATCTTAAAAGAGGACCTTTCATTTCACCGCTCCTGACATGCCTGTTTTAATAGCTTCATGCATTCCCCATGTAATAACAATTCTGCAGCATCTATTCTTATGGCTCTATGTTGTGCCATTCCTTTATTATTTCTACTAAAAGTTATGAATGAATTGCTAGCAGTCTGCAGTAAGGGTACAGAGGGGAGGTAACCAGTTGGGGGGGTGTCCATGCATAGGCTCACTCTATCCAATCAGTGCTGCCATTGTCAGACTGTGCAGGTAAACACCCCCAACTGGTTACCACCCCTCTGTACCCTTACTGCAGACTGCTAGCAATTCATTCATAACTTCTAGTAGAAATAATAAAGAAATGGCACAACATAGAGACATAAGAATAGATGCTCCAGAACTATTACATGGGGAATGCATGAATCTATAAGACAGGCATGTCAGGAGTGGTGACAGGTCATCTTTAACCTTTATCATTGTGCAGACAGGACTCATCATCAATAGGAAATAGGTCATATTGGCAAGCAATTTACTCCAAAGTCATTCCCTAATGGTGTTGACTTCTGCTGAACTTCTAGGGCTTATTAATGTGCCAGAGAGTGGGGTACGGTGGGTATGATCCTGTGGGGTTCAGTCTACCTCTGTCTTCATACGTAAAAGTACATGTGTAGTTTTTCCACAGTATTGTTACCTTTACAAGCATAATTGTATTAAACTCACTTCACTTTAGGTATTCACAAAGCGTTCTCCAAACAATTTACATAGACAGCTAATTAGTTAGGAAACGGCATGTTCATTTTTATTGCTCACTTAAGAAGAACGTTTTCACCTTGTTAGAGAATATTCCTGGCCAGAACAGTTTGATTTTTTTGTATTAAGTGGAGTGATGTACTAGAAATGTATGTGAAAAGCAAGTACCCTCATGCTTATCATATATATGCTACATAATGCTGTCGCTGGTTGCTATGACACAAAAATGAAGGTGTTAGGGTGAAGCGAAGCATTAAAATGTATTCCCAGGTGTTTACACAAATTCTTTTATTCAGATCTTTTGTTGAACTTCCAGGTGTTAAAAAATTTGTTAGAGGATCCATCATTTATGCAGTAGAAAAAAAATCATCATTTGTCTGCAGAAGATCATCCTGTGTAAACGATGAACGATTGCTGCAGCCCACACCATCACTGCATCATAAGTGTATGGCCACACGGTCAGGTTTCTGCATGCAGTTTTGGAAGCCAAAATCAGGAGTGGATCATAAAAGGAGAGAAAGCATAAAGGACAGATACAATGTCTGTTTTGAATTCACTCCTGGTTTTGGCTTCCAAAACTGCATTCAGAAACCTGACCGTTGATTCATTCTGGAGAAACAGTACTTCTCATCAGAAAAGAATCAGAAAGCAATGCTTTGCAAATCTTACCCATAGACCCAGATATTATTCCCAATAGATCACAGATAACACATATAAAGTATGTTGAAAGTGAGACATTTTACGATTTCATGAAAAAAAAAAAAATTAACTCATTTAGTACTTGATGGCACCAACACATCAAAAGATTGGAAAGGTCCTTGTCTACCATTGTGTAGCATATCCTTTTCTTTTAACAACAGTCTGTAAATGTCTGAGAAGTGAGGAGACCAGTTGCTGGAGTTCTGGCAGAGGAATGATGTCCCATTCTTGTCTGATGTCGGACTCTAGCTGCTCAGCAGTCCTGGGTCTTCTTTACTCGATTTTTCATTTCATGGTGCACCAAATGTTTTCTGTTGGTGAAAGGTCTGGACTGCAGGCACCCAGTTCAGCACCTGGACTCTTCTTCTGAGAAGCCATGCCTTTGGGATGGATGCAGCATGTGGTTTAGCATTGTGTTGAAATATGCAAGGCCTTCACTGAAACAGGTATTGTCCTCTATATACTGTTCAGCATTGATAGTGCCTTTCCAGATGTGTAAGCTTCCCATGCCATAGGCACTAATGCAACCCCATACCATCATCCAACACCCGTCACCCCTTTTGATCAGCTATATTCTCTATGGCAAAGCAGCAGCGAGCACACTGCATGTGCCTTTACTACATACAGCTGATCGGCGGTGGTGTCGGGTGTCAGACCTGAGGATAGGTCATCAATATTAAAAGCCTGGAGAATCCCTTTAACTTTCATCTGTTGATTGCACAACAATCTATGTCCACAGACAATGATTTCTGGAAATGTTCCTCAGCCCATGCAATGGTTTCCAGTACAGAATCTGCCTGTTTTTAATATAGTGCCATCTGAGGGCCCATAGATCATGAGCATCTAGTATTGACTAGATTGTCTGAATCTTTTGATGATATTATGTACTGTATATAGGATATTCAAAGTCTTCACAATTTCACGTTCAGGAACATTTTTCTGAAATTGTATCAGAATTTTTAGATGCAGTTTTTCGCAGATTGGTGAACTTCTGGCCATCTTTGTTTTTGAGAGACTCTGCCTCTCGAGCAGGCTCATTTTATAACAAATCATGTGGCTTGCTGTTTTTTTTATTAGTACCACTTTTCCAGCCTTTTGTTGCCCCTGCCCCAACTATTTTTGAGATGCGTTGCTGCCATCATGTTCTAAATGAGTTCATTTTTTTTCATGAAATGGTAAAATATCTAACTTTCAACATCTGTGTTCTCTGTTCTATTGCGAATAAAATACGGGAATATGAAATTTGAATTGGAACTTTTCAACCTTTTGCCACATTTCAGGCTTCAAACAAAAAGATATAACATTTTAAATTTTTGGTGAAGAATCAACAACAAGTGGGTCACAATTGTGAAGTGGAACGAAATTTATTGGATCATTTAAAAATTTTTTGTAATAATAAACCTGAAAAGTTGGGTGTGCAAAATTATTCGGCCCATTTACTTTCAGTTCAGAAAACTCACTCCAGAAGTTCATTGAGGATCTCTGAATGATCCAATGTTGTCCTAAATGACTGATGAAGAGAAATAGAATCCACCTGTGTGTAATCAAGTCTCCGTATAAATGCATCTGCTCTGTGATAGTCTCAGGGTTCTGTTTAAAACACAGAGAGCATCATGAAGACCAAGGAACACACCAGGCAGGTCCGTGATACTGTTGTGGAGAAGTTTAAAGCCGGATTTGGATACCAAAAGATTTCCCAAGATTTAAACATCCCAAGGAGCACTGTGCAAGCGATCATATTGAAATGGAAGGAGTATCAGACCACTGCAAATCTACCAAGACCCAGCCGTCCCTCTAAACGTTCATCTCAAACAAGGAGAAGACTGATCAGAGATGCAGCCAAGAGGCCCATGATCACTCTGGATGAACTGCAGAGATCTACAGCTGAGGTGGGAGAGTCTGCCCATAGGACAACAATCAGTCGAACACTTCACAAATCTAGCCTTTGTGGAAGAGTGGCAAGAAGAAAGCCATTTCTCAAAGATATCCATAAAAAGTCTCGTTTACAGTTTATCACAAGCCACCTGGGAGATACACCAAACATGTGGAAGAAGGTGCTCTGGTCAGATGAAACCAAAATCAAACTTTTTGGAAACAATGCAAACGATATGTTTGGCGTAAAAGCAACACAGCTCATCACCCTAGACACACCATCCCCACTGTCAAACATGGTGGTGGCAGCATCATGGTTTGAGCCTGCTTTTCATCAGCAGGGACAGGGAAGATGGTTAAAATTGATGGGAAGATGGATGGAGCCAAATACAGGACCATTCTGGATGAAAACCTGTTGGAGTCTGCAAAAGACCTGAGACTAGGACGGATATTTATCTTCCAACAAGACAATGATCCCAAACATAAAGCAAAATCTACAATGGAATGGTTCAAAAATAAACGTATCCAGGTCTTAGAATGGCCAAGTCAAAGTCCAGACCTGAATCCAATTGACAACATGTGGAAAGAGCTGAAAACTGCTGTTCACAAACGCTCTCCATCCAACCTCAAAGAGCTCGAGCTGTTTTGCAAGGAAGAATGGGCAAGAATTTCAGTCTCTAGATGTGCAAAACTGATAGAGACATACCCCAAGCGATTTTCAGCTGTAATCGGAGCAAAAGGTGGCGCAACAAAGTATTAATGCAAGGGGGCCGAATAATTTTGCATGCCCCACTTTTCAGTTTTATTATTACAAAAAAGTTTAAATGATCCAATAAATTTCGTTCCACTTCACAATTGTGACCCATTGTTGTTGATTCTTCACCAAAAATTTAAAATGTTATATCTTTTTGTTTGAAGCCTGAAATGTGGCAAAAGGTTGAAAAGTTCCAGGGCACTGTGTATATATATATATATATATATATATATATATGTTACCTTTCATTGTCATCTATTCTGTGATGATAATGAGATGACTGTGGAGAAGCGATCTCTATAGAAGAGGACGTGCCAGTTTATTACGAGGTTCAGTGAAAGCTGCAATATGGTTTTAATATGGTCACTGTGATAATGAAAAAAGAAAATTACCAAAAATTCTTAAAAATATATTTCAAACACAAATTGATGTAACTTTTCTTGGGAGAGTTTCTCGAGAAATCTTCTTAATTTCAACTTCATCTCTCACTTCAGCCTACACCGTGACCTAAGTTCACCCAGAAGCGTGGTTCTGAATGATATTTTCTTCTGTTGGCATAGCTGCAATTGCTTACTTGTTCCCCCACTTCTTGTATACCCTTTATTCCTCTATCTCTTATGTAGTTTACAGTACATTGTTTTTGCATAAACTGGAGGATTATGTATTATTTGTATTTTGTGTTATGTATTAGTAGACTGTAAATGTTTTACAATGTACAGTTCCAGGATAATTCAGATATAACCATCATCATCATATACTGTTCTGCGGCTCAGTTTCACTCCTACGAGCACTCAGAAATGTATTTCTCAGAATCATGTTGGTCCTGTGTCTAGGTGACCTGCTGCCTCTAGGAAAATAGCAATCTCAAAGAAAACTGTTCTCAGTGGTAATATATCTTGCTTGAGCTGACTAGATCGTAATGTCTGGCATATACTTTGGCAGATTCATTATGATTTGACTGGGTCAAGTGTTCGAATTATGACAGAAAATAGTGGAATGCCCTGTCCTTTTGAAAATGATACGTGATTTGAGCAAAATATGGTATCTCCAGGATGAGCATATTCCTGTTTTACAAATTGCTCCTTATGGAAACTCCGAATTTTTAGAAATGACAGTTATCAGTCATCTCTAAATGTTAATCTCTTCTGGAAGAGCTGGGCAACAGCCCATATGGCCACCATTACAGCTCTGATAGGGGGTGTTAAAGGGGTTCTCCAAGTTAAATTTATTGATGACCTATCCTCAGGATAGGTCATCAATATCAGATCGGCGGGGGTCCGACACCCGGCACTCCCAACGATGAGCTGTTTAAAGAGGAGGCGCGCGCTGTACCAGCGCTGCCTCCTCTTCATTGTTTACACGCTAGCTGTAACATGGGTAGTGGTGAGTAGGTGTATGGGAACGAGCCTTCCCATTGAAATTAATGGGATGGTTAGGTGTAATTACACCTGCTCACCGCTACCCATGTTAAGGCTAGCGTGTAAACAATGAAGAGGAGGCAGCGCAGGTACAGGACTCCTCTTCAAACAGCTGATCGGCGGGGGTGCCTTGTGTCGGACCGCCGCCGATCTTATATTGATGACCTATCCTGAGGATAGGTCATCAATAAGTTTAACTTGGAGAACTCCTTTAAAGGGATGTCTCACATCAGTAAGTGGCATTTATCATGTAGAGAAAGTTAATACAAACAACTTACTAATGTATTGTTATTATCCATATTGCCTCCTTTGCTGGTTGATTTAATTTTTTCATCATATTATACACTGATCGCTTCCATGGTTACGACCAACCTGCAAACCATCAGTGGTGGTCGTGCTTGCACAATATGGGAAAAAGCACTAGCTGATGTGCTCTCCCATGGTCCCAGCCACCAGAGAGTCTGACACTTTTTCCTTTAATGTTCAGGCACGGCCACTGCTGCTGGATTCGAGGGTGGTTGTAACGATGGAAATGAGCAGTGTATAATGTGATGGAAAAATGCAATATGGATAATAACAATACATTAGTAAGTGCCTTGTATTAACTTTCTCTACATGATAAATGCCAATTGCTGAAGTGAGACAACCCCTTTAACCAGCTTTCTCAAATTTCTGAAAGGCATTTCTATCTAGTTATATTTCAGTATGGGAGGAGGGGGTATATCTTTGTATACAGATTTGAATTTGGTTTATGACTAATTGTGAGATTTTTTTTTTTTATTTTCAAATGCCCCTTTATGGGTATGGATTTTGTGCAGGGAATCCCCAGGCTGCATCCTCTGACAAGTCTCCAAAGGCAATAGCTGATGGTTTGCCGTTGGTATTCCAAAAAGAGATACAAAACAGTAAGGCAAAAGTGTGGTTATACAAATCCAAGGTCAGGACTCACAGAATATTTGAACAAAGGTATCAGTTAGGCAAAAACAGATCAGTCATTGCCATTCCGAATATAGAAAACAAAAATCACACTTGGTAGGAACTTTGATGCTTAGGCAAGTTGGCAAAGATAGGTTCCTAAAGGTAGAGATGCTGAGCCATCGGCTGGATAGACAACTATCTGGTGTCACGAATGATAGGGAACAGTGCAGCCCTGTGCTTCACCCTCACCCCTGTCCCTACCTGTGAGGTTCGTCCTAGATGACGGCGCACAACTGGACGGCAGGGAAGGGAAACAGAGGAGACAAACAATAAACAAAGACAGATCAACAGGAGCGTAAACGTTACTAGGCCGTGGTTGGAAACTGAGAAGATTATCTAATACTAAACGGAAGCAAAACCAGAACCAGGGGAAGCCAAAGTCAAAAACCAGGAGATCACGTCAGCTCGAAAAGAGTTAAGGAAGTTCAAGGTCAAGTTACCAGACGATGTCAATATCAGGTAATCTAAATCTACAAAATAGCTAGTGAGGGGTCACGTGGACAGTGTCACCTGACCCACACTCAACGCAGCACAGGGCACTGAGCGTAGACTCCTCCAGGTCGGCGCTCCGTCCCTGTTGGTTTCTAGGGCTACGAGGACACCGGCCTCTGGGTACTCCCAGGCTCTCGTTACTATGGAGATGAGGACGCCAGCCGAGTTAGTGATAAAAAATATACACTACTGTTCAAAAGTTTAGGGTCACTTAGAAATTTCCTTATTTTTGAAAGAAAAGCACAATTTTTTTCAATGAAGATAACATTAAATTAATCAGAAATACATTCTATACATTGTTAATGTGGTTAATGACTATTCTAGCTGCAAACGTCTGGTTTTTAATGCAATATCTACATATGTGTATAGAGGCCCATTTCCACCAACCATCACTCCAATGTTCTAATGGTACATTGTGCTTGAAGGCTAATGGATGTTTAGAAAACCCTTGAAAACCCTTGTGCAAGTATGTTAGCACAGCTGAAAACAGTTTTGCTGGTTAGAGAAGCTATAAAACTGACCTTCCTTTGAGCTATGCAAGAAAAATTAATGATGGTCAACCCACATCAAAGTAGATGGCGGGACAAAAAGACGTGTGTATCTCTATAATAGTAACAATAACCCCCACACCACCTGCAGTAAAACGGCTCAAATTACCATAACAGTACAAGCTCCCAAAAGAGCAAATCAGAAATAGTGTCTATAAAAAGACAAACGGAGCCACTCATGTACAACAAAAATATGACAATCTTTATTACATCTCCTCATATATAAAAGTTAAAAAGTCAATGTTATACAAGGAGGGTAACAGTGCAGAAGAAAACCCCATCCCTGGCCCATACATATAAATACACTAATATAACAGTACAAAAATGAACAGCAGTTGCATATGGTAGTGATATAAAAATACCACCAAGGTCCCATACACTCATATAATAAAGGGTATAATGTCACAGGGGCAACCAATATGCGGTCAGGTATGTCTGATAAGTAACCATGCCAATAACGGAATACCGCAGTGGCTAAACACAAAGTATGTATATATATAGTCACACATAGCTGGATACCACAGGTATATCACTGATAAGTAAAGTCCCCAGGGGGAAAAAACATCATAATAAATGACTGCTGTCCCTGCTCATATGATCTCAAATAACTCCAGAATATTATGTGCCAAACACTCACCAAATGAGATGAACACCAAGCAAAGGGCCAGGGATGGCGTTACCCCGACGCGCGTTTCGGCGTACCTTCGACCGGGGGTAACACCATCACTGTGGAATAGACTAATAAAGTGCACATCAGCCAATCAGGAGCCCCCAACAGACCCTCAGTATAACCATAAACACTTGCTACCTGTGCATGGAGTAACTGCTTGCATCTGGCGCTTCCTTTGAGCTAGTTGAGAATCTGGAGCATTACATTTGTGGGTTCGATTAAACTCTCAAAATGGCCAGAAAAAGAGAACTTTCATGTGAAACTCGACAGTCTATTCTTATTCTTAGAAATGAAGGCTATTCCATGCAGGAAATTGCCAAGAAACTGAAGATTTCCTACAACGGTGTATACTACTCCCTTCAGAGGACAGCACAAACAGGCTCTAACCAGAGTAGAAAGAGAAGTGGGAGGCCCCGCTGCACAACTGAGCATCAAGACAAGTACATTAGAGTCTCTAGTTTGAGAAATAAACGCCTCACAGGTCCTCAACTGGCAGCTTCATTAAATAGTACCCGCAAAACGTCAGTGTCAACGTCTACAGTAAAGAGGCGACTCTGGGATGCTGGCCTTCAGGGCAGAGTGGCAAAAAAAAAGCCATATCTGAGACTGGCTAATAAAAGGAAAAGATTAATATGGGCAAAAGAACACAGACAGAGGAAGATTGGAAAAAAGTGTTATGGACAGATGAATCGAAGTTTGAGGTGTTTGAATCACACAGAAGAACATTTGTGAGACGCAGAACAACTGAAAAGATGCTGGAAGAGTGCCTGACGCCATCTGTCAAGCATGGTGGAGGTAATGTGATGGTCTGGGGTTGCTTTACTGCTGGTAAAGTGGGAGGGATTTTGAATAAGGAAGGCTATCACTCCATTTTGCAACGCCATGCCATACCCTGTGGACAGCGCATGATTGTAGCCAATTTCCTCCTACAACAGGACAATGACCCAAAGCACACCTCCAAATTATGCAAAAACTATTTAGGGAAGAAGCAGGCAGTTGGTATTCTATCTGTAATGGAGTGGCCAGTGCAGTCACCAGATCTCAACTCCATTGAGCTGTTGTGGGAGCAGCTTGACCGTATGGTATGCAAAAAGTGCCCATCAAGCCAATCCAACTTGTGGGAGGGGCTTCTTCATTTTCTCCAGATTACCTCAGCAAATTAACAGCTAGAATACCAAAGGTCTGCAATGCTGTAATTGCTGCAAATGGAGCATTCTTTGACGAAAGCAAAGTTTGAAGAAGAAAATTATTATTTCAAATAAAAATCATTATTTCTAACCTTGTCAATGTCTTGGCTATATTTTCTATTCATTGTGCAACTCATTTGATAAATAAAAGTGTGAGTTTTCATGGAAAACACAAAATTATCTGGGTGACCCCAAACTTTTGAACGGTAGTGTATATATGTGTGATGTTAGATTTCTGAGGTAGGGCAACTATAGTTCAGTTGTGTTGTCCCATTCAGAAGCTGCAAAAGTAAGCACTTTGGAAAATTTGCCCAGGCAGGAAATAAATCATATTCAAATTTTTGTATGTTAAAAGCTGATTTGTCATATTGCTACATATTTTTATAATTCCAGTGCATCCAAAATGAAAATATGAAACAACTTTGCAGGAAGAATTATTAATATCTTACTATACTATATCTTACTAATATCTTACTATATCTACAGTTCCTGTGCAGACCTAAGCGTATCCATTGTAGTCTGATCTTGTAATCAAACTTTCTTCCAACAGTTCCCTACCGCTTGCAAATTGACTAGGTTGACAAGAAGTAGGAAACGGATGGCCATTAGATGGTAGGGGACGGTAGACAGTTACTATGAAGCCATAGAGGTCTCCACTCAAGCTGTATACACAAGTAACAGGATTTTTAATAAAGGTTATTTGCAACATTGCTTCATCATGTGTTGGAACAATAGAAAAAAATGGTTGTGAGGGTGGACATACCAAGCTGATACTGTCCCATTAGGAAACCCTCATTAATTGTACCAATATATTGTCCAAAATAACAAGGATAACAACATGATCCTCAATAGCAGTGAAGACTACAGGATCCTGGATAGGTATGAAGACCACTGTGGCCCCCTAGTAGCTGCAAACACAACTCAGTGGGGCCAGCTCTGTGAATTCTCCCAACATACTTTTCCACTAACTACTCTTGGTCTTGGTCAATTCATACCAATTCAGGTCTACAGAATTTCTAGACTATTATATTAAACTTTTGTGATGACTGCTGACAATTTGTTAAAGAGGTTCTCCAAGTTAAATTTATTGATGACCTATCCTCAGGATAGGTCATCAATATCAGATCGGCGGGGGTCCAACACCAGGAACCTCCGCCGATCAGCTGTTTGAAGAGGAGGCACGCGCCGTATCAGCGCTGCCTCCTCTTCATTGTTTACATCCTAGCCATAACATGGGTAGCGATGAGTAGGTGTAATTACACCTAACCGCCCCATTCATTTCAATGGGAAGGATTGTTCCTATAGACTTGTATAGGAGCGATCCTTCCCATTGAAATGAATGGGGTGGTTAGGTGTTATGAGGATAGGTCATCAATAAATTTAACTTGGAGAACCCCTTTAATAGGGTTAAACAAGGGCACACTCCTCCTCCTGATTTCTGTGTGCTATTTCTAATAAATAAACCCACTGTTCACATTCCCATATATCACTTTTTAAGGAATTATAGACATCAAGGAGTGTGGTGACTATAATATTATTTTTATATTATATTTAGTATGGTTGAAGAGAGGATTCCAGCAATGTTTATGTGTTGTGGTCTCAACCAGACAGACTTCCTTCAAATTGCTCAGCAGGAAAGCAGCAACCTATGGTGGAAGCTGGCCTGGGAATTATTTCTCTAAGCATACGACCAGATTTCCTGATTTGAGCTTTTGGAGTACATATTTGTCATTGAGTTGAAGGTCAGGACTTGAAGGGAAATAGTTAACCAGTAAACCTAAAGTACACAGATTATAGACTGCCAGAGAGATATTGTCCGCAAACGTGCATAAATGGTTCTGGAGGTTCTAAGAGCTGCAGCAGGTATATGAAATGGAGTAATGAACATGGGATCAGACGTTTTCTGAATTTATTATTACAATTCTCATTGAAGAACACTATAATCAGGGAGTAATGTATTGGATTCACATGTGCAGTAAATGTATATGAAGAGATGCATTAGCAATAGTATCTTTCTAAAGCTGGCCTACACAGATATTTGTTGGCTGAAACTGCCAAATTTAGAAGGACTTATGTATGTGGTGGGCTCCCATCTCTTCCCTAATGGCGGATGTGAGGAGAGATAAGTATTGGGCATGTTGGATTTTAGCTGCTCAATCCTTCTATTCTGAGATAAACTGCTGTCAGAGGAGTCTGAGAGCGGCTTCATCCCCCACTTCCTACTGAGAACACAGAGTTGTTAGGACAAGCCGAGCAGTCACTTGTAAGAAGGGTATCGAGAGTAATAGCTTCCAGCCCAAGGAACAATAATTTATCTTATGTGTATGGCTAGCTTCATGAATAGGACGTAGTGCCTAATTCTTTAAAAGGTTGTCTTCAGACATGTCCGCATTCTTTATCAAAATCAATCAAAAGATGTTTTGAATTTTATCAATTTGATTTAAAAAAGATTTAATTTTGTGCAACTCTGTCCCCAGTTGCACTTGTTATCTACAACTCCAAGGTTTCCCTTATTTGAGCAAAATGTGACAGAGAGGGCAGCACATGTGAGGTATGACAAGGTCATCCAGTATGATGTACCTTTAAAGGGGTGTTCCGGTTACCATAAATATAACTTATGTTTTAGACTAATTCATCATCAATAATTACCTAATATAATGTCAATTTCACATATTTACTGCTCAGTAGTTATAAAAGTAATTTTCTTCCTCTGCTACCCACTGTGTTTCCTCATAAGTTACCATTGCATCGACCTGTAGTTCTGAGCCTTTGTTAGGTTGAGCATGCTCAGTGTTGCTATCAGTTCTCTTGCTAAATGTCAGTGTGCTGCTGAATGGTGAGAAGAGGGGGTGTGTCTGCACTGTGATATCAGGCAGCCAATCAGTAAACAGCAACACTTATTAACAAGCACAGATTCACAGCAGGAAAGCTAGGCATTGTGGGGATTGCAGTTTTGTGAGAGAAGATCAGCCGCCATGATACTGTCAGTGTGTTGCAGGCTCACACAGGAGCTAGACAAATGGATTGCAAGGTAAAATGAAACTCTGGTTATATGTATAGGTAAAGGTTCTGGCTGGGTCACAGTTTGCAGCCTTAATGCAGTTTTTAAATAATTAAGTTACTTTACTGGAATACCCCTTTAACTTCATTACATTAAAGGAGTTGTCTCACTTCAGTAAGTGGCATTTATCATGTAGGCAAAGTTAATACAGAGCTTTATGCAATTATTGTTTCCATGGTTACAACCACCCTGTAATCCAGCAGTGGTGGTGGTGCTTGCACACTATAGGAAAAAGTGCTGGCCTCTCTAGTGGTCAGTACCGTGGGAGTGCACATAGGACGGTGCTTTTTCCTACAGTGTGCAAGCACAACCACCGCTGCTGGATTGCTGGGTGGTGCATAATGTGATCGAAAAATGAATCTGGCCAGCAAAGGACAATCAAAGCAAGGCAATATGGACAATCACAATATATTAGTAAGTGCCTTGTATTAACTTTCTCTACATGATAAATGCCATTTGCAGAAGTGACACAAGCCCTTTAAGGGTCCAGATGAATTTCAGTCTGCCTATATTGCACACAAAAACATAGGAGTGTCACATAAAATTAATAATTAACACATTATGGGTCTCATTTCTCAAAACTGTTTAATAGAACGGCTAGCCTTGATGCACATAGCAACCAATAGTTCAGCTTTCATTTATTGAATTGAAATTGTAACTGGATGCTATGGCCAACAAAGCCAGTTCTTTGAAAAATTAAGCCACATTGTCAGGGTTGCACTATCCATGAAGTGAGTTGAGCTTCTTCCCTTATGCAGTATTCTATCTGGACTGCAGGCAGGCAGCAACTTGGCCTCCAGCCGTGCAGAGCTCTCCATATACATTATTTGTGTCTTTGCCGAGCATTATACATTGTGATTTTGTCGCAAATCACAACAAAGCCAAAGACAATAATCCGTAAGTACAGTGGTCCCTCAAGTTACAATATTAATTGGTTCCAGGACGACCATTTTATGTTGAAACCATTGTATGTTGAAACTATTGTAAGTTGAGTAATTGGTTCCAAAGCCCCAAAATGTCATCCAAGATAAGAGAAAATGAGCAGATAACTTAGATACAAGAAGTCCTTACATATAACAGTCAGGAATAGCTGCTAACTAGCAACTATTCCAGCTATTTTACCAGAGAAGTGGCCTGGATTGGTCACAGAGTGGCTGACCTGCGGTGGTGATCATACTTACCTAGACCGCGCTGCTGGGTTCGGTGTCTATCACTCCCCAGCAGGCTCTTCATCTCCCTGGTATGTTGATATCAACATCATGTTGATGGGGTGGGAGGGCATGTGTCCCCTGCAACCAATCGCTGTCCACAGTGGTTACCTGCTCCCCTTGAGTAACATGACCATTTGTCATGATGAAAGGGGAGCAGGTAACTGCTGCGGCCAGCGATTGGCTGCACCTGTCACATGCCTCCCCCCTCTTCTCCCATTAACTGGATGTTAATATCAGTGCACCAGTGAGATGAAGAGCTAGCTGGGGAGTGAAGGAGAACTAACTCAGTTGCTTGGATTAGGTAAGTATCACCACCTCCGCAAATCGGCCACTCAGAAGCTGCTGTCAGTAGTGATCACTGCATCTTTGGGCTTAGACAGAGGTAGGAGCTTCCCTTTTCCTCCTGTGGCAAAATTGTGGGGATCCGATTGGTTGTTTTGGTAGCCTAAAATGCACATGAAGCTACATCTCAGGGGGCCTTGCCCCTTTTGTCAAGGAGGCAGCCAGTAAAAAAATCCCATAGACTGTAACAGTGCTCTATTACAATCTATGGGACAAGTGATCAGCAGATCGTATGTACAAGTCCTATGAGGGGACTAAAAAGTACAGTAGGAAAAAGTTTTTTTTTTAAAAAACACAGAAATATTTACAATTTAAATCACTCCCAATTCCCAATTTTACACATAATAAAAAAAAATAAACATATTAAGTACCACCGCATTCACAAATGTCTGAACTATTGAAATATTTTTGGTGAGATTAGATTTTAATGTTTTATTATTAAAGTGTATCAATGCATTAATAAAGGATTGATATTATATTTATTTTCTTATTTTGGGCTCTAAAGACTTTATTTTTTGGTTGTTATGTTCTAATTTGAGTTTAGCTATTTATGTAGTTATTATAGAGGGGTATCTCTTAGAGTGTAACTTTTGCGTTACCTTATTATATTCTAATGGACTAATTAGGTGCAGTGGGGTTATTAAATGATCAAGTGCTCATCTTCTCACTTTTTTTCTGGAAAAAAAGACCCCCGCCCCTAATGTGACAATCTGAGATCAAGTATACTCTCTGATGGGAGATATACTTGATTATAACATTCACAGAAGTAATTATAACATGCACAGAAGTCCATGTTACCTTGCCCGTAAGATCAAGAGCAAGGGAGATTTTTATCTTTCCTCTTCTCCCTGCAGCCTTTCCACCTTCAGGCTGGCTGAGATCACAGCTGGCTGAAGGGAGGAGGGCTGCTTTAGCCTTCAATAAGTCAGAATCCAATTGAGCTAGAGCCTTTAGAAATTAGGTTGGGAGTGAGAGCTGTAGGTTTATGCATCTCTCACTGTGACCTGTTTGTAACGGCTGTAACTCCGGTTGTATAACAGCTAGCACCTCAGTCTTATTTTAAATCTTAGATTGTCAGCTTTCAAACAAGACCAAGATCCCGATGTAACAGGCCATATTAAACCCTTCCCAGATTAAACCCAGGTATAGTATGGCCCAGGCCAGCGTATACCTTGGGGATTACCTGTCCTAGGCCAAACTATACCCCGGGGTGTAAAATAGCCTAGCCCAAACTATACCTGGGGGGATAAACTCTATACTAGAGGGTGTAAAATAGCCTAGGCCAGACTATATCCCTCCAGGTCATAATGTTATCACTTCACTTTTTTTCTCATCCTGTCTCTAATTTGTTGAAAAGTGTGCAGCTCTAGGCCAGACTATATCCATCCAGGCCATAATGTTATCACTGCACTGGGTTTCTCACCCTGTCTCTAATTTAACTGACAGTAGGTGGCACTGTCCCATCAGTGCATATTTTATGTTATGTATTGTAACTTGTTATGTATGTTTCTCTCTGCTCTCTAAGACACCAAACTTTTTCCAATTTGTCAACATGACACCAAGCTTTTTCCAATTTTGACAACCATGGAAGACCAATTGTATGACCAGCTTTTGAGATTCTACACTGTAACACAACAAAAGTACCCCCAGTGGATTTGCGATCTACCTCCATAGAAATGTGTAAATGCCAAGTCCCAATTCAGACAAACAGCTAAGCCATATCGAGCAGGCAAAGGAATTCTTTACCATGAGGAAAAGGAGGTTCTCACTAAAAGCTGACTACCAAATATCCTAAAGGTCTGTCATCACAACTCAATTTCTGATGGCGATTTTGGCAGAGATAAAACGTTAGCCAAAATCTCTGACCGTTATTACTGGAACAGAATGAAGAACAATGTTCACCCACATGTCAAAGCCTGTTAAAAATGTTTTGTCATAAATATGAAAATCAACAGGTCCACCACTCAACAGTATACCAGTGCCTGGAAAAGGATGGAACTTAGTCGGGATTGATATGATTAGTCCTCTTCAGGAAACCTCAAATGGCAACAAATATATAGTTACTGCCACTGATTATTTCTCTAAGTGGACTGAAGCAACAGCTGTTCCAGACACAGTGGGGAAGGCAACCACCAATTGTGCAAGTTCTCCCACTTAAAAAGATGAGAGAGGCCTGTAATTGACATCTATGATTGACATCCCTCAACTATGAGAGACAAAATGAGAAAACAAATCCAGAAAATCATATTGTCTGATTTTTAAAGAATTTATTTGCAAATGATGGTGGAAAATAAGTATTTGGTCACCTACAAACAAGCAAGATTTCTGGCTTTCACAGACCTGTAAGCTTCTTCTTTAAGAGGCTCCTCTGTCCTCCACTCATTACCTGTAGGTGTAATGGCACCTGTTTGAACTTGTTATCAGTTTAAAAGACACCTGTCCACAACCTCAAACAGTCACACTCCAAACTCCACTATGGTGAAGATCAAAGAGCTGTTGAAGGACACCAGAAACAAAATTGTAGACCTGCACCAGGCTGGGAAGACTGAATCTGCAATAGGCAAGCAGCTTGGTGTGAAGAAATCAACTGTGGGAGCAATAATTAGAAAATGGAAGACATACAAGACCACTGATAATCTCCCTCGATCAGGGGCTCCACGCAAGATCTCACCCCATGGGGTCAAAATGATCACAAGAAGTGTGAGCAAAAATCCCAGAACCACACGGGGGGACCTAGTGAATGACCTGCAGAAAGCTGGGACCAACGTAACAAAGGCTACCATCAGTAAAACACTACGCCGCCAGGGTCTCAGATCCTGCAGTGCCAGACGTGTCCCCCTGCTTAAGCCAGTACATATCCAGGCCTGTCTGAAGATTGCTAGAGAGCATTTGGATGTTCCAGAAGAGTATTGGAAGAATGTCATATGGTCAAATGAAATCAAAGTAGAACTGTTTGGTAGAAACACAGCGCGTCGTGTTTGGAGGAGAGTGAATGCTGAGTTGCATCCAAAGAACACCCGACCTACTGTGAATCATGGGGGTGGCAACATCATGCTTTGGGGCTGTTTCTCTGCAAAGGGACCAGGACGACTTCTCCGTGTACATGAAAGAATGAATGGGGCCATGTATCTTGAGATTTTGAGTGCAAACCTCCTTCCATCAGAAAGGGCATTGAAGATGAAACGTGGCTGGGTCTTTCAGCATGACAATGATCCCAAGCACACCTGCCAGGGCAATGAAGGAGTGGCTTCGTAAGAAGCATTTCAAGGTCCTGGAGTGGCCTAGCCAGTCTCCAGTTCTCAACCCCATAGAAAACCTAGAAATCCGTGTTGCCCAGCGACAGCCCCAAAACATCACTTCTCTAGAGGAGATCTGCATGGAGGAATGGGCCAATATACCAGCAACAGTGTGTGCCAACCTTGTGAAGACTTACAGAAAACGTTTAACCTCTGTCATTGCCAACAAAGGATATATAACAAAGTATTGAGATGAACTTTTGTTATTGACCAAATACTTATTTTCCACCATAATTTGCAAATAAATTCTTTAAAAATCAGACAATGTGATTTTCTGGATTTGTTTTCTCATTTTGTCTCTCATAGTTGAGGTCTACCTATGATGTCAATTACAGGCCTCTCTCATCTTTTTAAGTGGGAGAACCTGCACAATTGGTGGCTGACCCCCCCAAATACTTTTTTTCCCCACTGTAAGAGTGCCAAGTCAGTGGCAATTTTTTTGTACTCCGTTATTTGCCGTCTTCGCTGTATGGACACTCTGATTAGCGACCAGGGAAGAGAGTTTGTGAACTTGATCATTGACAACCTGATGGAGCATTTTCAGCCAAGTCAGTGGCAATTTTTTTGTACTCCGTTATTTGCCGTCTTCGCTGTATGGACACTCTGATTAGCGACCAGGGAAGAGAGTTTGTGAACTTGATCATTGACAACCTGATGGAGCATTTTCAAACAGATCACTGCAATTCATCTGCCTAACAACCACAAACAAATGGCCAGCGGGAATGTGACAATCAAACACTCAAAGAATCTCTTAGTAAGCTTGTCAGTGACCAAGTAAACAACTGGGATCCTGGGATCGGTTCATCCCTGGTGTTCTGTTTGCCTATCACACATCTATGCATGCCTCAATCAAGTACATTTGAGGTAATTTCCCACTTCTCTGGCTGCAGCTTTCGAATTTCGCACTGTCTCTGATCCCCATGGGGCTTCCGGGTCACCTGATCAGTGTATGTTGTTTGGGGGAAAATAGAGATATGTCTGGCTTCATCTCTGAACCCAGACAACCCCTTTAACTGCTATATAATGTGGGACCAATATAAATCGTTCATGTGGAATCTGTGAGAGAAAAATTATGTTCCACTGAATATCTTTTAGGGCAGAATACACAGAGACACCATAATGTAGCACACCACCATAATGCCGTAGGGGCCCTGTATGGCTCTGTACATGATCTGTGTTCACAGTTTTGCTGTTTAAATAAGCATGAGTCATCCGCCACAGCACCACAGCATTATCCATATGGTGTCTGGGTGCCTCTTCACTTTTCCAGAACCATTCATTCGAATAAATGAGCCTGAGACAGAAAATGGACAAAAATGGTGCATGCTGCGAGTTTTTTGGCATGGATTTGTGGCAAAAAACGGAAATGAGAATTCCATCTTTTATTTAATTTGGTCCATGTGCTAAGCATTTTAAGCATTATTAACTAAGAAAACAAGCTAATGCATTTTTCTCACTTTATTCATAAAAACTACAGGACCTTTAATACAGAATTTGTGTAGTTCTTGTTTAAGTTATGTATTTCTAAAATAAAATCTGTGAAATATATTTCTTTGTCACAAAAGAAGACAGTACAGTAAAACATACACAGGAAAATTAGTCTTGGGGAATTTGGGTTTGAGCATTCTCTAAGATATATTTCTAAAATCCACTGTAAATACTCTCTACTTCTTATGGTCACACCAGACCCAGCACCCCGGTGTCCTCTACCTACCATGGCCCTAATATTTATAAGTTCTGTTGGTAGTCTTCTGTCATAAATAAATGCTTAATATCCTTTGGTGATTGCAATCTAATTTTTGAGATATTTTGCAAACTACAACTAAGGCCTGGATGAACATGATGTTTGAGATGGGATTTGTGAGCAGAGAGACTAATCGGGCACTCTTTCAGGCTAGAGCACCATAGGAACACAAAGTCGCCTGCAAGTGGTGATAAATGTGGAATTACCATAACCCATGCAGGAACTTCAGTCCTTCACTATGGGAAAAAAGTTTCGAGTCACCTTCTCAACTCTGAAAAAAATCCAACTTTGCCCTCAAGAAAATATTGAATTGTTGAGTTAGTCATGGAAATACCAAAGTTTTAACAGTGGAGCATTATATACTGTTTCTACAGGGTTGGGAGAAGCATTATATACTGGCCCTACATGGGGGGACAGAGGAGCATTACATATACTGGCACTACAGGAGGGCGGAGGAGCGTCATATATACTGGCACTACATGGGGAGAGCATTATACGTACTGGCACTACGGGGGGAGCATTATGCATACTTGCATTACAGAGGTTTGTCTTAAGCAGTAGGGTTTCCCTCACACTGGAGAAGAGCGAAGAGGTTGTGGAGTGTTTACTGCAGAGACCAAGGGCATTTAGTGGTATCATTGGTATAACGTCCTTTGTACAGTGCATTTTATTCCATTTCAGTATGAAGGTTGGACTAGATGAACCCTTGTCTTTTTTCAAACATATCAACGATATAACTATGTAATTATTTAATAATTGCTCACTGTGTGATGATTATATTTAATCACTGTGTGGTGGTCACATCTGATAACTATATGTGTATATAAATGCATTTTTTGTGGAAGGGCATACGCCTTGAGTG
This sequence comes from Rhinella marina, assembly GCA_900303285.1. Classification (NCBI taxonomy): domain Eukaryota; kingdom Metazoa; phylum Chordata; class Amphibia; order Anura; family Bufonidae; genus Rhinella; species Rhinella marina. Next base: position 6,719 of record ONZH01010901.1, on the reverse strand, counting down.
ACGGACTGTTTTAAACTGCCATCACACCGCCGTTTCAGAACCAGTTGAAGTCAATGGGGCTATTCGCAGAGCTGTTTTTACTCCACCCATCTAATCATCATTAAAAAAGTGTACACTAGTGAAACAAGGACTTTTAGGGGTTAAAAATTACTCACCTCACCCACTTTCACATGCAGGGACAGTCAGGACCTGCACTGCTAGCGTTATGACAGTACCATGCGCTCCCAGCCTGATAACGTAACCATGCTGGGAGCACACATCTTCCTGCATCAACAAGCAGAACTGGGGGGGGGGCATTAATGGGGCCATTATTAATAATGGGAGCCACTAATGGGGGCATTCATTATACTGAGGATCACTAATTGAGGCATTAATAATTCTGGGGCACTAATGGGAGTACTCTTTATACTGGGGGCACTATGGGGGCCATTATTCACAGTGGGGGCACTATAGGGGTCATTATTCATACAGGGGGGTGCTATATGATGTCCAGGGGCGCAATGGAGGGCATTATGTATACTGTGAGGGTACTTTGAGAGTTGGGACCTTAGAAAAAAAGCCAAATAAATTCATAAATTTTTAATGGCTGTTTTGAATGGCCATTAAAACTGGATGCAAAAGGGATGAAAAATGGCAAATGAATGTATACATGGATGCAAAATGGCCATGAAAAACTCTGACAGTGTGTCCGTTTTTAATGCCCATTTTGTTCACTCGTGTGACTGTAGCCAAAAACTGGTCCTGCAATTCCTTCTGTTATTTTGTGTTATTCTTCAGTCTTATCGTAGTGGAAAGACCCTTTTTCATCAGATATTTTATATCACACCATTATGTGTATTCTTCCTTTTCATATCTTCGGTCTCTGGGTATAAGACATCTTTTTCAGTCAAGTATACAAAGGTGAGAGTCTTCAGCTTGTTCTGTGTCTTTCATTGTACACCAAGAAGCAATTGCTTCAAAATGGCCTTTTATTACTATCATTATTTTTCTCAGCTGGAGTTGATATAGCCTAGTATTTATAACAATTAAAGAGACACTAACATTTTTCTCAGTGCAGATGAATCTGTAGGTTGGTTATATAAATTCTATTTTATGCTTTTACAAAAATTTATAAAAGAGGACCTTGTGTGTCTTCTCCATTGTGGGTCTCCTTGATGTCAAGGTCTTCCTGACTTTAAACACAATGATTGACATTGGGTCGCACCTCAAGCCACTTCATTGTGAGGAGATTTTCACACCAAGTTATTGTTTTGTGAGGGAACTTTCATGCTTTTAAAAGTTTAACTAAACTCTGGAAGGAGGTAGAAGGATTATGCGATGAACAATAGGAACAATAGAAATTTGCACAATTGAGAGCCCTACAGATCAGTTTAAAGACATCTTCATAGAACCTACCAGAAGAACAAAGTAGTGAAATCACACGGTAAACCATTATACCAAATGGCCATAAAATATGTTTTTTTGGGGATTTGGGGCTTTGTATTAGAAAAACTGAGCTTCTACCTTTTTAAAATGTATTAGCAGAGAATATAAAACGGGTTGAGCTGTGGTACCAGACACGGCCAAAAGTATGGAAAATCATTCTAAGGGATGAAGTAATTGGTGTTCCCTTCATTCTGCCATGGATATGCCTCAGTATGTGTTTCTGGAAAAACACTTTAAAGGGTACATACCTTTTTAACAAAATGTCAGAATGTTTGATTGCTGATGGTCTGTGTGCTAAGACCCCCCCACCAAAATGATGGGTCAGAAGATCTCACTGGAGAGCTATGCCTTGTCATTTCTGTTTGGCTCTGCTCAGTTCTCCTCAGAGGGAATAATGTTTAGATCTACTAATGCATCTCAATAAATTATAATATCATGAAAACGTTATTTCAGTTATTCAATTCAAAAAGTGAAACTTATATATTATATAGATTCATTACACACAGAGTGATCTATTTCAAGCATTTATTTATGCTTTATGTTGATGATTTTTGATTAGAGCTAATTAAAACCCAAGTGTCAGTATCTCAGAAAATTTGAAAATAGTGAAAAATGTCAATACTGTAGACAGACTCATGGTGTCCCACTCTAATCAGCTAATCAACACAAAACACCTGCAAAGGTTTACTATGCCCTTAAATGGTCCCTCACTCTGGTTCAGTAGGCTACACAATCATGGATAAGACTGCTGACTTGGCAGTTTTCCAGAAGACACTCTCCACAAGGAGGATAAGCAACAAAAGGTCATTTCTAAAGCTGGTTGTTCTCAGAGTGCTGTATCCAAGCATATTAATGGAAAGTTCAGTGGGAGGAAAAAGTGTGGTAGAAAAATGTGCACAAGCAACAGGGAGAACCACAGCCTTGAAAGGATAGTCAATATTTTTTGGAGATTCACAAGGAGTGGACTGCTGCTGGAGTCAGTGCTTCAAGCGCCACCACACACAGATGTATCCAGGACCTGGGCTACAACTGTTGCATTCCTTATGTCAAGCCACTCATAAACCAGAAACAACATCAGCAGCATCTTGCCTGAGCTAAGGATAAAAGGACTGTACCATTGCTCAGTGATACAAAGTTCTGTTTTCACTGTTTATAGATGAAAGTAAATTTTGCATTTCATTTGGAAATCAAACTCTCAAATTCTGGATGAAGAGTGGAGAGGCACTCAATCCAAGTTGCTTTAGGTCCAGTGTGAAGTTTTAATAGTCAGTATTGTTTTGGGTAGCCATGTCATCTGCTGGTGTTGGTTCACTGTGTCATATCAAGTCCAAAGTCAGCGTAGCCGTCTACCAAGAAATTTAAGAGCACTTCGTGCTTCCTTATACTGACAAGATTTATGGAGACGCTGATTTCCAGCAGGACTTGGCACCTGTCCACACTGTCAAAAGTACCAATACCTGGTTTAATAACCATTATATCACTGTGCTTGATTGGCCAGGAAATTCGCTTGATCTAAACCCCAAATTATCAAGAGGAAGATGAGAGACACCAGATCCAACGATGAAGACGAGCTGAAGGCCAATATCAAAGCAACCTGGGCTTCCATAACACCTCTGCAGTGCCACAGGCTGATCACCTTTATATCACACCGCATGGATGCAGTAATTCATATAAAAGGAGCCCACACCAAGTACTGAGTGCATATACTGTACATACTTTTCAGTAGGCCAACATTTCTGTATTAAAAGTCTTTTGTTTTTAATTGTTCGTATATAATATTCTCATTTTCTGAGATACTAACTTTTGGAGAAAGAAATAAACGCTTGAAATACAGTAGATCACTCTGTGTTTAATGGTTCTATGTAATGTACGCATTTCACTTTTTGAATTGAATTACTAAAATAAATGAATAATGATATTCTAATTTATTAAGGTGTACTAGTGTAGAAAGCCTATGAATGAATGCAATGAATGAAGCTGGGTTTTCTAAACACTACAACCTTTTCCTCTGTATAGCACAGAGGTGGACAACTGTCTGTAGACTTCAGAAGCTGGATGTACCACTTAATGTTGATTTATTTGTAGTAGCTAGACAAGTTCCATAGCCATTATCAGAAAACTACCCAAAAAGTTATGCTCCAGCATCAGATTCATATTGGCTACTAGAGATGAGCGAGCACTAAAATGCTCGGGTGCTCGTTATTCAAATCGAACTTTTCCCGATGCTCGGGTGCTCGTTTCGAATAACGAACCCCATTGAAGTCAATGGGAGACTCGAGCATTTTTTGCAGGGGACCAAGGCTCTGCCTAGGGAAGGCTGGGTGAAAACCTGGAAACCTCAGAAAATGATGGAAACACCACGGAACTGGACAGGAAACAGCAGAGGCAGCATGCATGGATGCCTCTGAGGCTGCCTAATCCCACCATTACCCCAAATTCTCCTAGTGGGGCATGTGTGGTATCGATTCTTCTCAGTTTAAAATCGTATACGTCCCCTATCTTGGGACCATATATTTCATGGATGTTTCGAACACGGAAAAGGAAAAAGAGCTTGCTGTGGCCAGGGGAGTGTCTTTTCTACAGCAGCTAAGGGGACGTGTCCATGCTCTGCCTATCACAGGTCAGGAGGCAATTAAAAGAAGAACCAAAAAAAATCAGTACAATATCTAATACGTCCCCTATCCGGGTAAATTGTTTGGAGAAAGGGCCTGTAGGTGGGGGCAGGCTGGGGGGAAGGAGGTTGAGCTGGAAGAGCCAGAGGAGTGCCCCCTGGGCTAGCGTGTGTGGTGGTGACAACACCCGGATGGATTTGGAAAAACTGTAGCATCAACTGGTACGGTATGTATTCTTCTGAGTTTAATACCGTATACGGCACCTACCCAGAAAAATAGTTTGGAGAGAGAGAAAGATAGGAAAAAGACGTAAATTGTTTGGAGAGAGGGCCTGTAGGTGGGGGGGCAGGCTGGGGGGAAGGAGGTTGAGCTGGAAGAGCCAAAGGAGTGCCCCCCGGGCTAGCGTGTGTGATGGTGACAACAGCCGGATGGATTTGGAAAAACTTTAGCATCAACCGGTACGGTATGTATTCTTCTCAGTTTAATACCGTATACGTCCCCTATCTTGGGACCATATATTTCATGAATTTTTTGAACACGGAAAAGGAAAAAGAGCTTGCTCTGGCCAGGGGAGTGTCTTTTCTACTGCAGCTAAGGGGACGTGTCCATGCTCTGCCTAACACAGGTCAGGAGGCAATTAAAAGAGGAACAAACAGAAATCAGTAAAATATCTAATATGTCCCCTATCCGGGTAAATTGTTTGGAGAAAGGGCCTGTAGGTGGGGGGCAGGCTGGGGGAAGGAGGTTGAGCTGGAAGAGCCAGAGGAGTGCCCCCTGGGCTAGCATGTGTGGTGGTGACAACACCCGGATGGATTTGGAAAAACTGTAGCATCAACCGGTACGGTATGTATTCTTCTGAGTTTAATACCGTATACGGCACCTATCCGGAGAAAAATAGTTTGGAGAGAGAAAGATAGGAAAAAGACGTAAATTGTTTGGAGAGAGGGCCTGTAGGTGGGGGGGCAGGCTGGGGGGAAGGAGGTTGAGCTGGAAGAGCCAGAGGAGTGCCCCCTGGGCTAGCGTGTGTGGTGGTGACAACACCTGGATGGATTTGGAAAAACTGTAGCATCAACCGGTACGGTATGTATTCTTCTGAGTTTAATACCGTATACGGCACCTATCCGGAAAAATAGTTTGGAGAGAGAGAAAGATAGGAAAAAGACGTAAATTGTTTGGAGAGAGGGCCTGTAGGTGGGGGGGGCAGGCTGGGGGGAAGGAGGTTGAGCTGGAAGAGCCAGAGGAATGCCCCCTGGGCTAGCGTGTGTGGTGGTGGAAACAGCCGGATGGAGTTAGAATGACGACGCAGGACCCCAACTTAAAAATTTAGCATCAACCGGTACAGTCGTAAATTATGAGATTGATCAAGTGTGGTATGTCTTCTATGTACACTACTCAGTTTAATACCGTATATGGCAGCTATCCGGAAAAATAGTTTGGAGAGAGAGAAAGATAGGAAAAAGACGTAAATTGTTTGGAGAGAGGGCCTGTAGGTGGGGGGGCAGGCTGGGGGGAAGGAGGTTGAGCTGTAAGAGCCAGAGGAGTGCCCCCTGGGCTAGCGTGTGTGGTGGTGACAACAGCTGGATGTAGTTAGAATGACGACGCAGGGACCCCAAACTTAAAAATGTAGCATCAACCGGTACAATTGTCAATTATGAGCTCGATCAAGTGTGGCATGACTTTTTAGATGGAGATTGCATGTGGTCACGTACTCCCTGGAACCCCATAGTCACCCCTTCTCTGATGTGCTACCCCAGAACATTCTCTGCCCCAATTCACAAGACCTTTTGCAGTCTCAGTGTGCTGACAGTGGGGATTTACCAGTGTTGTCTGAGGAGGTGGTGGACAATGGCGAGACACAGGTGTCGGGGGGTGAGGTAGTTGTATGGGAAGCAAGTTACAGTGGGGACTCCTTGGGGGGACTTTCTCATGATGGGACAGATTCAACTTGGGTGGATCAGGCACAGGAACAGATCAATTTTTTTTTTTGTGTGTTTATTTAACTTTTATTTAGCACAAATAACCACAGAGATATTTATTAGTTATCTTCGCTGCGCAGTCTGGCGTTGGGGTTCGTCACTTTGATGGCGAGCTGTGCCGCTTTCTCCAACAATGGTCTTTAGGTTCTTTAAGGAGACGTTGTGGGCGATTTCTGCACAGAAGGATTTGTTGCTCATCAACAGAACCTCAAGCTCCTTGACATTGTGGACCAGGAATTTGCGGAACCCTGTGGGCAGCATGTGTTTGTTCTTCTTGTTGCTACCGTACCCAATGTTGGGCAATATAGATACGCAGGTAATATTATTTTTCACACCTATCCCAAAAAGAAATTTACGCAGTTTGTGCAAATAAAACTGGAAAATGGAACTTGAGAGAGGGCCTGTAGGTGGACCTCCGGAAAAATTGTTTGGAGAGAGGGCCTGTAGGTGGACTTCCGGAAAAATTGTTTCGAGAGAGGGCCTGTAAGTGGACCTCCGGGAAAAATTGTTTGGAGAGAGGGCCTGTAGGTGGACCTCCGTAAAAATTGTTTGAAGAGAGGCCCTCCTGAAAAATTGTGGTAAAAGAGTGCCAGTTGGACCTCTAAAAAATGGCGTTTTTTTGGTCAGCTTTAGGCAAAGACGACAAGGAGGAGGAGGAGGAATAGGAGGAGTAGAGAAGAGAATCGGATACATAAGTTATTTAAAT